>JAOXNO010000020.1:47113074-47130569 GCA_028565335.1 Limnodromus scolopaceus | reverse complement strand
CCCCTCGTCCAGGTCACTGATGAATATGTTGAACAGGACTGGACCAAGTATTGACCCCTGGGGGACACCACTGGTTAGAGGCCTCCAGCTTGCACCTCCTCCATTAATCGTTACCCTTTGGGTCCTGTCACACAGGCATCCTTTGAGCATCCTTTTTTTTTTTCTTCATCTCTTTTAAGCATATTTAATTTCTTCAAGTCTGTGCAGTTTGCATTACCTCATAGTGCTGAAATTGATTCACCTATTCAAGATCAAGTGGATTGCAGAGTAGAGGAGAATAATTATTATTACAAAATTGGGATCATGCCCTAACCAACATCTTTGTTTGTCAAGACCTTGTTGCCTTCTTTGAACTTCCAATGTTACTGTGTACTCTTATTCTTTCGTTTTCTTGTCATTTGTGTCTTCTGTTCCAACAGAAACATCTTGCCATATTCTTACATTAATCTCACTTGTTGATGCCTTACATTGTTTTAGTCAATTCTTACTGTAGATGAATCAAATTTGCGACCATCCTAACACAATATAATCTGCAGAGCTGGGTAATTCATTTGCCATTTCGTCCTCCAGACTGTTGGGCACACTATCATGGAATGCCCCCAGAATGATTTTTCAGTCAAAACAGCCACTTACAGCTAAAACACTCTATTCTGGCTTTGCAAAGAGAATTTAGGGAATTTCAGTCCTGTTCATAACATTCACTGAATTTCCTTTGCAGAACATCTCTAGATGTCAGCTGCCATCTGTGAGAGACCAGCACTGGTGGACATAACACATTATATCTTGTGATCGAAATAACACTGTTGTTGAACTGCAAGAAATCACATTACTAGAGCATCATCCACAGTCTTTTTCTGTGGATGCCTTTGTTTCTACACCTAAGATGTCCTTGTAAATTTACCAGTTACGGAGAAGTTCATCTTTGTATTTTAACAAGGTGCATACACATACGCGTACATATTGAATTATGGTAAGACTCAAACGAAACAGTCTTTTCCACGTTACCACACATCACAGAATTCAGATTATGCATATAATAAGTAATTGATTAGAAGTTAAATCCTGAGTGGTGAAAGAATTTTGGTAGGCTGAGGTACTTAAGGGAATGCAGGTCAAGTTATTACAAAATAATAATTGGGAGTATGTGGGGAAATATATGAAAACTGTATTGTATAGATTCCTTTACTGCTTTTAAACAGAGAGGTATATCACAACAACTAACAAAGAGGAATATGCTTCAAAAATCTTATATGCTTTTGCTTTGCTGGGAATTGTAAAGCAGCCTTCTGCACCCTTGTTCAAACACTGATAACTGCCTGCAGCATTTTGGAACTTCTGTATATGTGATCTAAATCTAGCTTTAAAAAAAAATAGTGTTTCTTTGCTATTCTTTCTACTTCTCCTACAGTCTGATACCTCAGAGGGAGAGAAAGAAAAGGAGTGCTTTACAGCAAATGCACTTAATGAAGTTATGTCACTTTCAATCCTCGGTTGCTTTTCTGTATGGAACGCCTCCTTTCTTCATACCGTCTATAATCAGACCAGCCTATGCTTTCTTTACAACCAGTATTGCTATGTTCTTAAATGCAGTGACTTTTATCTTCTGTTTCTTTGAAGTATTGTTTGCTCATTTTACCTTGCCAGAAATGTTTGCTTGACATACATTGAGTACATATTTAACTTTCTTCCTCAAATATGTTTTATTTCAGCAGCCAGTCCATCTCAAGGACTAGAACAGTACTGTGTTAAATTTCAAATAAGCAATCAGCGTTGAAGAGGATATTCAGGAATGAAGGGGATATAACCTCTAGAGAGGACTTGATGCTATTCAAGGAAGATTACTATGGCTCCATTTTTCAGAAAAAGTGAAACAGAAGAATCTCTTCCATACTTGTAGAATAAAATGAATGTCAACATACTTGGTAGACATTTTTCTAATGTGCTAACACTTCCCCAGACAAAACCAACAAAATCTGTGTACGTTTAGACTCAGGTGTAAATACTTATGCTCTCTATTATAAAGAGGGTTTGCTAGTATGTATGATGCATGTGTATAAATTGTGATGGCAATCACTTAGCTGCTGACCACCAGAAATTAAAAGATGGTGGGAGCTTTTAAGTATATAAATCTGTGTTGTTCATTCAGACTGGTCTCAAGTCCCCACTTGAGACTGAAAATCAAACACAAAAGCATTTTTCCTATAGTATTGGTACTCTCCTGTGTTAATTGGCTATCCTTTATTACTTTGTATGAAGTTTTTTATGAAGCTGCAGTATTGAGTGCACAAAGTAAATATTGTCCACCAAAGAGTGCTTTATTTTCAAAGGTTGTGTGGTTTGATTATTTTGAAAAAGCTAACTATATGTAATTAACTTGTTTTTAATAATAATAGATTTTCAGTTGTTCACAGCCAGTGGCTCTTTTAACTAGTTGTAATTGCTTTAAACCTGGTATGATTTTAAAGGGGAGGAAAAGCAGCGTACCATTTAAAGCAGTGCTGTCATTTTGAAATATCATTACTGTTTCTTCTCTTATCTTCAAGTCTTCTAGGTGAAACTTTAGATTAACATATCTAAAAGGCTGGAATTTTTCCTGGGTTTTATCAGCACGCTTAACATGTGGGTGTCACTGATTTTTAGCTTTGAGACACTTAATGAGTGCAACACACAAAAAAGGGAAAATAAGGTTACTGTTCACTGAGATTAGTAGTGGAACTCAGGGGTAGGTATAGCTTTTAACATCTAACTAACACTTTAAAAACTACAGCTTACCCCTGTCAAAAAGCAGTGTAATTTTTAGAGGAATCTGTCTGAGACTGAAATTTTCATCTACTACAAGCGTTTTTTCCCCACCACTTTTCACATTATGAAATCTCAAAGCTGACTTTGCAGTGATGTACCTTTGTCTGCCAACTGAAGTTTATAGCTGCATGTCTTTTCAGATGAGGACTGTTACCACATAGCCTTAAATATGAGAGTTGTCTGTTGATTTAGTGACTCTTACAGTAGAAAGTAGAAGAAATTGAGAGATCTGAAATGTTAGCAATGGAATGACTGAAGTTTTTACAGATACAGATTACTTCTGCAAGGACGGGAGAATTTTCTTTTTATGAATGTAAATGGGCAGGTTCAGTGACTTGTTTCAATCTACATCCTTTTAAATTAAAATTAAGCTTTCTGTTAGGCTGGTGATTTTTGAATGCCAATATGGATGACCACCCATAGGCCTGAAAACATTTTCTGGCAAGAGCATCGTGATTCAGACAGGAAGTGGGATGTGAAGTGTAAGCTTACAGTTAGCATCCGTGAGTTTGGATTGTCAAAATTTGCAAATATGAATACAAAGAAAATAGAAGAGGCTTGTATGGTGCAAAATAAAGGACCGTTGAAGCTCAGACCCCAAATACTTTTTGTTTTCCTCTTAATCTTCACCCTCACCTCTATTTAGTTCTAGGTGAAAAAGCACCTAAAAGAGAGCGACAGAATTCACCCTGATACAGTGGTTAAAATTTCCTGTCTTCTCTTGGTTTCATTTTTTGTTTAAGCCACTTGCCCAAAAGCTGAAGTACAGGTGACCACAATAGTAGGTCTATTGTGCAAATATGAATCTGTGTTTATTTTTGAAGAAAATTCTTATCTTGGAAAGCAGAGGGGATGCAACTAGTGAGGTTGTTGTCCAAAAAGCACATTTGTTGCCTGGTGTGCAATGAACCAGTTCTGACACACAGGGGAGATACTGCTTTTTATTCAGGCCTGGGTGCTCGGTGCGTTTCCACAAATCGAGCATACCCCATGCTGGTTTCCTTGTTATATTTATAAACAAAAGCGAAAGGTAGTACATGTCCCGTTACAAGGACTGCTTAGCAATTTACATACAATTATAGTATCTGCTGTGTCATTCTCTTCAGTCACTGTACCTGCATGGAGGAAGGGTTTTCACCTGGGTCTTTTTGACATCTCTGTGTGTGTTTTAGTATTCTAATGAAGACAGTTCAGTTAAGAACGCCTGGACTTGGATATTCACTGCCAAATTGCCATTGTTTGTAGAAACATCTTGATTAGATGTTCATTTAAGGTTTTAAGTGTCCCAGGAAGACCAAATAATTAGGCTACAGATGTTCCTTCAAACAATTCACTTTGATCCACTCCTTAGCAACTATCTACAACCATCCTTAACTATAAAGTCAGTACATAAAAGCTTGATTAACTACAGAGCCATGGTTAACTTTAAATTTGATGACAGATATCAAGGTGAGAGGGTAGGAGTCAAAGCAAGAAAGATGTGGTAATATTATTGTGTTTGGCTTTGCCCTTCTCTCCGTTGAGCTTCCTCTTTAAGTGTCTTTGTTTTTAACCTACAAATGATCAGTCTATTTCACACTCCTTCCAAATTCCAAATTGGAATTTGCCCTTTTACAGTAACCAGCAGAGCCATTAGCACTTTCATGTTCATCAGAAGTAAATTTGCATAAAACAAATGCAGAAACACACAATAGCAACTCTAGCTAAACCAAAACTGCGTGTTTGGCATCAATGTGTTTCAGGATACCCCTTCCACTACCCAGTATCTTAGTGAGAAACACATAGATGTCATTGAACTCTCCAAACAGCCTTACATGGAAAATTACCTCATTACCTCATTGTGTCCCATCCAATTGTATTGCTTAGTTTGTTCTTCTGAATTTTTAGTACTTTGTCTAGCTTTTTTATTATGCCATACCAAAGCTGTCTTAAGTACAAGAATGAAGAGTGGGCATGGGTAGGGATGGTTTCTCAATCTTTTTTGAACTGTGAAGTATTAAGTGCCAAAATGGAATATGTGGTGGCAGCTGCATCACCATTGTTCCACAGAGCAGCTGAAGGTGGTTATTTCTGCTGTCATCAATTGGGAGGTTTTTCCTTAGAAATTCTTTCCCTTCTTTAAAATACATGACAGATGGATTCTCCCTCGATCTCTTATTCAAAAGTATGCAGCATACTCAAAAGCTGTAGTATCTTGGGTCAAATCCCAATTTGGGCAATCCCAAGCAGGTTGGGCAGAGAATGGATTGAGAGCAGCCCTGAGGGGAAGGACTTAGGGGTGTTGGTAGGTGAGAACCTCATCATGAGGTGGCAATGTGCACTTGCAGCCCAGAAAGCCAGCTGCATCCTGGGCTGTGTCAAAAGAAGCATGGCCAGCAGGTCGAGAGAGGTGATTCTACCCCTCTACTCCACTCCTGTGAGACCTCACCTGGAGTACTGTGTCCAGCTCTAGAGCTGTCTGCACAGGAAGGACATGGACCTGTTGGAACGGGTCCAGCGGAGGGCCCCAAAAATGGTCAGAGGGCTGGAGCACCTCTCCTATGAAAATAGGCTGAGAGAGTTGGGGTTGTTCAGCTCCAGGGAAACCTTATAGCAGCCTTCCAATACCTGAAGGGGGCCTACAGGAGAGATGGGGAGGGACTCTTTGTCAGGGAGTGGAGCGATAGGATGAGGGGCTTTTAAACTGAAAAAGGGGAGATTTAGATTAGACACCAGAAAGATATTCTTTACTGTCAGGGTGGTGAGACACTGGAACAGGTTGCCCAGGGAAGTCGTGGGTGCCCCATCCCTGGAAGTGTTCAAGGCCAGGCTGGATGGGACTTTGAGCAACCTGCTGTAGTGGGAGGTGTCTCTGCCCATGGCAGGGGGGTTGGAACTCGATGGTCTTTAAGGTCCCTTCCAACCCAAACCATTCTGTGGTTCTAAATTGATAGCTTCCATTACAGCATCAATAACTTAACTCAGATGTTAACCCAGACCTCATCTTTTTGCCCCAATATGACAATAGAGGATGTGCTGCTGATTTTAAAAAAAAATATAATGTAGAAACTCATGCATTAAAATGGAAAAAAAAAGAAAAATGTGATTTCACCAGTTTGTTGCACTGTAGTTTTTATATTCATGGTTTGCAGACTGTTTGTCCTGCATAAATTCATGTACAGACTATCAAGATCTAAAATTTCTTGACTAATCAGTACTGTTCATCCTGATTACTTTTAAATTGTATATTTCTAATCATATTTTTTTAACTTGGATTGACAGAATGGGAGTTTATTTTGCTGAAGGTATTTTTAAGATAAAGCTTCATATTACCTTGTAATACTATGTAGTTCAATAAGCATTTGTGTCTCATTTAAAAATACTGCATATTGTATTTGATTTTATACAAAATATTGAATAGTGAGAAATGTAAACATGAATTGTGTAAAATTAAATTAATAATCCGATGTTTGTTTTCTTACTTTTATTTCCATCTTTCTTAAAAAATTCAGCACAAAACCATTATATCTGTACCACACTGACTCGTACGTGCTCTGAAAAATAATGCAAGAATCTCAGCTGCCTGAAAACCTTTAATTAAGCACAAATCCTGAAAACATATACTTTTCAAAAATCAAGAACTTCTGGCTCTATATTTCAGGGGGCTCACTTTGGAAAACAACAGTAGTTGTATTTGAATTGTTGGGATACTGTTACCCAGTAAAAAACACAGGTAGGGTTATGGTTAATTTATTTCTTTCCTCTATGATTATACAGTACTCATTTTTGGAAACGGGCATCATATTAAATATGATACATTTTGACACCATGAAAGTGAAGTTTTCTCAAAAGTATTTTCAGGAACACTTCTTTTTGCATAAGAGCTGCTGGTGGTCTAGTTTAGTCTTTAAAAAAAATAATCCAAACACAACAGCAAAAAATGTTCATCAACTCAAATACTTCTATTCAAAAATGTTCTTCCCAAATGTCATGCTTCTAGGACTGAATCTCTGCTCAGTACTCACACAGGTGACATTTGTCCTGGTGTCCTCTTTCTAGGAGCTTTTTGTCCATCTCTTCCACACCAACATCATCTCTGTTTTTGAGTGAAGTATTATTTAATGTTGGTTTATTGGGTTTTCCTCCCCCTTATTTGAAGGGTTCCTTCCCTTCCTCCCACTATCGGACCTTTTCCAGCCTATGGTCTTCTTTCACTTCAGTGGAGCTTCATTGAAAAGGTTACTAGTTTTTACTTTTCCCACAGTAGCTTCCAAGGTTCAGAGCCTTTGCGAAAGTCAGGAAGATCTCTGAGCATTCTATCCGTAAGTAACAGAAATATAACCAAACGACTACCAAGCACAGAATTCTTGGATTATAGAGTGCCAACTTACTTTTTCTCCTGCCAGAAGAGAATAAATCTGTGTCTTGTTGCTGTTTTTACCTTTTTGCAAAGCTATCCTGCTAATTCAGTTACATTATGCAAAACAGTGTCTTTCATTCAAATAGTAACTAGTGTACAAACCTAGACAGAGGAACTACCATTGCTAAAAGTAGACGGCAGCTTGTGGAGTCCTGTCACCTAGCTGTAAAACATTGTAGAGACAACAAGAAAACAGAATGTGGATAGTCACACTAGCTATGCAAGAGAGCAAAAACGTTATTCAATTCGTTGTCTCATTAAGTCACTCACCTCAAACGTGACGCTGCTATTGAATGTGATGCAATATCTAAGGCTGCTCTGAAGACTCTGCAACATTTGTAGCATCACATCTTCAAAAAGGTCTGTTTGCACACAGATAAAACCCAGCTGGAGATTTAATGTATTTCACATTAAATTCTTATGGAGACAAAGTGTTAGTTCTTCCAAAGACTGAAGGTTTTTCCTGTCCTAACTGTTCAGTAGTTGCCCAGCACATGCTAAAGAGAAAAGCTCTTAATTCCATGCCAGTTACTCAGTGACTGAAATGTACTTTTTCTGCACAGACAACCATGTTTTGCATCCAGTTGTTGATCCAGTGACAATGAGTCAGTGTTACATTAGTTTCAACACTACATGTATATATGTGTGTATATATATACTTCTGTGTGGATGTGGGCGTATATGCATGTGCCTGCAACAGCTCTGAAGGCAAAAAAAATGGCTTGAACGTTGTGTGAGAATAATCTTAATGACAGAGATCTACCAGGGCTAGATACCTTTTTTTTCAGCTCTCTGAATTACAGGAAACGTTTTTTTTTCAGGACCCTGAATTTTAGGAAAGCAAACTTCCAGCTCTTCATGGACTTAGTCAATATGATCCACTGGGAAGCTGCCCTCAGGGACAAAGGAGCAGAATTGAGCTGGCAGATCTTTAGAGACGCTTTCCACACAGCGCAAGAGCTCTTGATCCCCAGGTGTAAGAAATCACGAAAGGAAAGCCAGAGACCGGCACAGCTGAGTTGAGACCCGCTGGTCAAACTAAAGGGCAAGAAGGAAATGCACAGGCAGTGGAAGCAGGGACAGGTATCCTGGGAAGAGCATAGGGACGCTGCCCAGTTGTGTAGAGATGGGGTCAGGAAGGCCAAGGGACAGCTGCAGCTGAGGTTGGCAAGGGATGCAAAGAATAAGCAGGGCCTCTACAGGTATGTCAGCCAGAAAAGGAAGGTCAAAGAAAGCGTACCCTCCCCTGATGAATAATACTGGCAAACTGGTAACAACAGACAAGGAGAAGGCTGAGGTTCTCAACAATTTTTTTGCCTCACTGACAACCTCTCTCACCACACTGCTCCAGTGGATGGACAGCTAGACAGGGACTGGGGGAGCAAAAACCCTCCCACTGTAAGATCGGGTTTGTGACCACCTGAGGTACCTGAACATAAAGAAGTCTATGGGACCTGACGAGATGCATCCCAGAGTCCCAAGTGAACCGGCTGCTGTAGTTGCCAAGACGCTCTCCATGATATTAGAGAAGTCATGGCAGTCATGTGAAGTTCCTGATGACTGGAAAAAGGGAAACATTGCAGATATTTTTAAAAAAGGTAGAAAGGAGGACCCTGGGCACTACCAACCTCTCAGCCCCTCCGTGCCTGGGAAGATCATGGAACAGATCCTCCTAGAAGGTATGCGAAGGCACATGGAGGACAGGGAGGTGATTCGAGACAGCCAGCACAGCTTCACCGAGGGAAAGCCCTGCCTGACCAACCTCGTGGCCTTTTTTATGATGGCGTAACTACATCAGTGGACAGGGGATGTCACCTATCTGGGTTTCTCTAAGGCCTTCAACGTGGTCCCTCACATCTCTCTAAATTGGAGAGCTACAAATTTGATGAGTGGACTGTTCAATGGATGAAAATTTGGTTGGATGGCCGGGTCCAGAGGGTAGTGGTCCACAGCTCAATATCCAGATGGAAATCGGTGATGAGTGGTGTCCCTCAGGGGTCCATATTGTAACCAGTACTGTTTAATCATAGAATCATAGAACAGTTAGAGTTGGAAGGGACCTTAAAGATCATCGATTTCCAACCCCCCTGCCATGGGCAGGGACACCTCCCGCTACAGCAGGTTGCTCAAAGCCCCATCCTGCCTGGCCTTGAACACTTCCAGGGAAGGGGCATCTACGACTTCCATGGGCAACCTGTTCCAGTGTCTCACCGCCCTCAGAGTAAAGAATTTCTTTCTAATATCTAATCTAAATCTCCCTTCTTCCAATTTAAAACCGTTGCCCATTGGCCTTTCACTACACTTCCTGACAATATAAAAGCCGTGGGGCTCACCCAAAGTACAGGGGATGAGCAACGTTAACAGGGTTTGAGTAACATTAACATTATAGTCACTGGAATAACGTGCCAAGAGAGATTCTGAAACTAATACCATCAGAGAGGTTCATGAAGCAGAGTAACCTCTGGAGATGCCCCCCAGTCCTTTTCCCTCTGATTCTTCTTTTTCTCTGCCCACAAAGAAAAGAAAAATGCTCTCCTCCTCGTAAGCTTTCAGGTAACACAACAATCGGAGAGACTACAATACTCTTCAACTGTCTAATGACTTTCTTATTGTAAGATTTGTTCGCTCATGTCTGTGAGCATTCGAGACACTCACATGAGCACTCGGACTGCTCAGCATCCTCTGCTATTTACTGGCCAAAGTTGTATGAAGTTCTGCTTTTACTTCAATTAGGCACCTGGGTCTGTTTTTTTCTGATACAGCAGCTTGACAGTTCCCGGAAAACAGAATTTTCTAGCTCGCCTGCAGGCCTCCGAAACGCTGTGGCACCCTGCAAAGCGAACCCTGACCCTGCGGCTGGATCACAGCGTCACTGCTGCTGCTTCCACACCCTCTCTGGGAGTCTCGGTCTGACCTCCTTATGTTGTTTCCCAGGGACAAACTCCATGCCGGCTGCCACCGGCGCGCAGCGAGTTTGGCAGCGGATCTCCCCCTCTCTCTCTCTTTCCCTTTTTATCTCAAGGCCGTGAACGCGCCAACTCCTCCTTCAGCCGGTAGCCCGGAGCGCGGCCTGGCCAACCCCGGGTTGCTTCCAGCAACGGGAACCAGCCCACGCACTCCCAACCCACAGCACAAGCGCTTCCTCGCAGTCCCCGAAGCTTGCCTCTCCGGCTCCGCCTCTCCCTTCCTCCCCCTTCCCCGACTGAGCCGAGCCGAGCCGAGCCGAGCCGGGCCGGGCCAAGGCCGCCGCGGCGTAGCCACCATGGCGGCGCCGCCAGCACCCCCCGTCACTTGGCAGGTGGGCAGCGCAGGGCGCGGCGGGCAGCGGCAGCAGCTCCCCGGGGAGCTGAGGGAGGCCTCCCGCTGCCCGGTGGTGGACGGGGACGGGAGAAGCGTCCCCTTCGAGGCCCTGTACGGGGAGCAAAAAGCCATCGTGGTGTTCGTGCGGGTAAGGAGGGAGCGGCTGCCCCGGCGGGGTTGGTCAGGCAGACGGACGGGAGCCCTAAAGGCGTCCTTGAGGGAAGTCCCGACTTGGCTGTGCCAGGGGCGGGGGTGTGTGTGGTGTTTGCACAAGCGGGGCTGGGGCAGAGAGAAAAGAAAATCTAACACGGTCATATCCTTCTAAGAACCCCCATTCCTTGGTGAAATAACACAGAATTTGCCAGAAACGAAATAATTCTTCAGCCCTGTGTTCAAGGGAACAAGCGATGTGCACCCTGGTTTCGCAGCTGGCAGGCCAGTTCTCACATTCCTAAAATAGCCAGAGAGAAAAAGCAGGGCCTCGAGCCTAGGGTCCTTGTTCAGGCCTGGATTAAACCGGGATCCTAATAAAAATTTGGTGATTACGAAGAACTGTAATTGTTCCTGTTCCCGGTTCCTGATCACCTCCAAAATGATTTGTGCCCCAAGTATGAATCTGATGCTTCATTGCTGTGCAATTACGTCTGCTTCTGACAAGTCCAACTGGCTGTGTTGCAGAATTTTTTATGTTACACCTGTAAGGAGTATGTAGAAGACCTGGCAAAAGTCCCCAAGGCATTTTTACAAGTAAGTACTCTGCCCTTAATATGCACATGGGGTTGCTGTCGTCAAGTAGGTTTGCTAGGTACTGCTGCAGGCTTGCATGAGACTTTAACCTTCTAGGAATCAAAAAAAAGGCTCAGAAGAAAGTTAGTGCTTTCATTGTTTGCTACAGTAGCCATAGTGTCTCTCCCAAGGAGACACAGGAGAGGATTTGTTGCACTACACGCTTTCTTGCAGCAGCGTTACTGCTCCCTGCCCTATTAGCTTGGTGCTGAACAGTTAGACATCATCTGACAGGCATTTCGGTTGGCATTAGTAGGGCCCTGGGCAGCTGTCTTCTCCTGACCCACTAACTAACTACTGCCCTTCCCATTATGCTGGTACGGCTGACTGATGGTTGTGCATGGGACAAAATCAGGAAATTGATCTAGGTTAAAAATAGTCTGTTTTTCTATGGTAAGCTACATCAGTTGTGTGACCTGTTCTCCAGGCAGCTGCACAAACAGGAGTGATAAAGTGACAGAAAGGAGAAATGGAGTGGGCAGGGGTTGCTATGGACCAGTATTTGTTGGGTGGTAGGAGATACCAAGGAAAGACAATGATCCTCTGCTAAATGTGGAAAGTCAATCTCTCTCTTCTAGCCTGCTGGTTGAAATTCTGTCGTATTTTATTCCCAACAGCAACATAGCCGATGACAGATACTCAGCTCCTTGTGGACAATCAAGACTTAGGTGGACTAGTAACTTGGGGATGAAAAGGGGCGATTTCTTTGGTGGCTTTCCTTCTCAGGGCAGATTTTTCTAAACTGCTCAATCAGTGTTACTCAGAGTGGTATTTTCTTAATCTGGCTGCTCAAATAAATGTATAGAGGGAATCAAAACCATCCATATTTTTCTTAGTGTGAGTATTCTGTTCCTAGGAGGGCTTCTTTTCATAACAAGCAAAATGATTCTATATGGGAAAGGCAAGTATTATACCCTAATATTAAAGCAACATTATATTTTATTAAGTGTTTTACTAGCACCTAAATGATCTTAAGTTATGGCCTCTATTTTAGACTCAGGCCTAATGTTGCACCTGCCAACGACAGCAGTACATGCAGATGCAAGTCATATCTATTAATGAGCATCAGTATATGTAAATCACAGGTGTATGTGCACCGGTATTTGCGTGCTACTTCTTCAGATGCAGGTACAACAGAGTAGAAATTTTGAATTTCCAAAATCATAGCAGGTTGCAATCAATTGAAAAGATGACACTACTAATGCTACACAAAAATTAAAGTTTACACATCTGTAACTTAAAAATTATCCTTAAAAGTAA
This sequence comes from Limnodromus scolopaceus, assembly GCA_028565335.1. Taxonomy (NCBI): domain Eukaryota; kingdom Metazoa; phylum Chordata; class Aves; order Charadriiformes; family Scolopacidae; genus Limnodromus; species Limnodromus scolopaceus. The sequence goes on along the minus strand of JAOXNO010000020.1, from coordinate 47,118,022 downwards.
TTTTTCACTTAATTTATTAACATAACTGCTAACTGTGGGTGCTAGACAAAGGTGTAGACTCCAGACATTTAAGTAATGTTAATATCAAATAATTTTAACTGAGTGCACTGTGATCATTAACTCAGGAAACCAGATTCTGCTCATGTTTTGCAGCCATGCAGAAACACAGTTTCAATGCCCATGTTCTGTTCTAGGAAGCAAATGTGAGGCTTATAGTTATTGGACAGTCATCTTATCATCACATCAAGGTAAATAAAGTAGTCATTAAATACTTTGTATCCTCTTTTATGTCTTAATGGTCTGTATCAAGGGATTTTGATCTGAGTAAAAAGATGGTCATTTGCACCCACGGAAAAGCGGACAGTATTCTTTTTTGTGAAGCAATTCTAATAGTGGTACCATAATAAAGCAAATAACTAAAGCTTTCAGTTTAAAAACCACTGGTGCTTGCTAAGGAAACATCTTTTCTTGATTTCACTGGAAGCTTTGTTTTAATAAGAGCATCAGGGCTAAAAATCTTTGGCCTTTAAATTAACATGACAAATCCAGAGGTTTACAAATTGGCGGGGGGTAGAGTGGCAGTATTCCACTGTCAGTAGATCCTAATTAAATACTGTCTTAACCTTAAAAATACTACTTTTCTTGTATGCATGTATTTTCCAGCCCTTTTGCAGTTTAACTGGGTATACCCACGAAATGTATGTAGATCCACAAAGGGAAATTTATAAAATACTTGGCATGAAAAGAGGCGAAGGTAATAACGTATCAGGTAAGAATAATTTTCTAACCTTGTTTGGGCTTACACAGAACAAAACAAGAATGCTCGGACAAAATAGCATGATCACAGTAAATAGGAAGGGAGTTGGCCACCAGACAGTCTACTGTAGGCTTTATTTTGTCAAAAAACTTGCAATCAGGAAACTCTACACTATTCATAGTAGCTGATCAATTTTGTTGTTCTCCTTATATACTCTTGTATTTCTAGGTAACAGGTATTTTGCTGTTTTGTTTAGTGCAAAGCCCTCACGTGAAATCAAATACACTCCTGGGAAGCATTAGGAGCGTGTGGAGAGCAATGACTGGCCCAGCTTTTGATTTTCAAGGAGACCCTGCTCAGCAGGGAGGAGCTTTGATTTTGGGCCCAGGTGATCTTCTTTGTTTTGTTTGAAAGTTAGAGTCTTCTCCGGATGTTGCTTGGTTTAACACAAACATCTCACTTTAATGCAAAAATCTCCTCTGTGGATCCCAAGGAAACAGTCTTGTGTTGAATTGTGTGATTTTGCTGGCTGAAGGAACCTGTGGAAGTGTCATTGCGTAGTCCCACTTCCCACAGAGGTGGCACAAAGCTGATCGCACTCCTGCAGAAATCGATAGGAGTGCTGATAGAACAACTGCTCAAAGCTTGGAGGGGTTTTTTGACATCATGGTGTTCACCTGCATTCTGCTTTCACATTTGATTCTAGGCATTTAATGTGGTTTTAGTAGAGGAATAATGCATGATGCTGTAACACCACAAAGTCATCAAATCATTAGGAAACATTATGCTGCATCAAATTTAATTCAATTAGATGCCTCAATGTTCCTTGCCCTTATAATGTAATTAAAAAAAATAATCTATGTCATTGTTTAAAATACAGTGTATTGTACAATCTATAGAACTAGCACACATTTGTAGAAGAACTGTTAGTAAAATAGGATGCTTCTTTGATTCAGTTATGTCTTTGAATAAGTAAATGTTTTATTCAGTCATTTACATGTTTATTCTCGTTATGTTTCAGGTAATGAAGTTCATTTTTTGCACCTTGATAAAAACAGGCTGGATCATGTTCCCATTAATACAGTTTTGCAGCTGGCAGGAGTTAAAACAGTAAATTTCACCCACAAACCCCAGATTATTGACATATGACACTGACACAATATATAATTTTTTTAATTTGTACTCTACAAGGACAATTCTCCAGCGAATTCCCACCAGCATCAGTACTGTTGTATCTTAATGGGACATCTGAAACCCTATCTAGAAAATGAGAGCACAGAATAATCTACTTGGCACAGAAGATGGGCACGGAAATGCCATTTCCATTGCGTGTAAGATAACAAAAACTAAAACACAGTTGAGGCTTATTGCAAAAAATCCCATAGCTCATTATTTCCTCATCAAGCAATCTTGCTAATATATTTTAAAAGCCTGTGTTCAAGACATACATAACTGAAAAATCTGGTTCTGCTCAGGAGGAACTTGAGATTCTTGCCTTCAGTAGATGACACCAGCTTTCAATCCATTATTTCCCAGAGATGTTTTAAAGCTTTCAGCACCATGTGGCGATCTTATACTAAAATATACCTTGAAAAATGACAGTTTCGAACACTGGGACTGAATCTTATGTCTACTTTTGCATCTGGAACTGGCAGACATTATCATATACATTTTATAGTTTTAAATAAATATTTCAAATGCGTCATCCGTTTTCTGCAATTCTTTTGCATCATATGAGAAGGTGAGTCTAAGACCAGTGAGGGGTGTGTCGTAAACATATTTCTGATCAGATTGTCAGTTTTGGAGTACACTTGGAGTATGCCATAGTCAATTACTTGTTTTTCTATGAAGATTTGCAGCAGAATATTCTCCCCTGCATGTATGTACTTTCTCTCAAAGCAAGAGGTCCCTGAAAAAATGTCCTTAGTTATTTCTGTCCTAGACGACTGAGCTAAGGACAACAGTATTTTGGTTTGCAGTTCTGTCAGACTGCATATTATCCATTTTTCTAGACATATTTATGTTTAGAATCTATTGCTTTCATTAAAGTAGATGTGCCTTCTTTCACCCATGAGCCACTTCTTTTTAGCAATTGCAAAATACGATTGTCCGAAATTTATGGAGGAGCATATTCTCCTCTGCAGTTTCTGATCTTTAGCCCCCACTGTAAAATGCTACTGTTCATACATATCTTATCTGTAAATTCTCTCTCCTGTTAAACCTAAACGCTAATGCAATTGTAAAGCAGTATTCTCTGAAGAGGTTTGTCCCTGCATCCATTACGGTCACTGGCAGGCCCAGAGCAAGCTCCAGAAAGCTCTACACCATTAAGAGCGTGTGACATAAACGCAGTGTTCCTTGACAAAAAATAAAAGGCTTAAGAAACAGTGATACTAAGCAATGTAATTCCATTAAAGGTTCTATGCTTTAGCACCTTATTAATTACATACACATTTTGATATTGTGTGTTTACAAGGATATTACTAATGAAAAATGCTTTGTTAGTTCTGTGTGTTGACTAAACGGCACTCAGCACAGGGCTAAAAGTAGTCATGTGCAGACTCAGAATACACGTGATTTCAGGGCTTGCCAGAGGCTTCCTCAGAACTTGGCATAATGGGCTGGGACCAGCAGCTGGGGAGTAAAGTCCACTTTTCATGACCACTGCCCCTACTTTCATAAGTAAGGAGCTGCCTTCCCTCCAGGCTCCGCCAGCTCGCCAGTATTTTTGAGCATGTCGGAAAGTCTGTAACACAGCTGCCTCAATGTGACTTAAACCACAGCAGAAAGCAAGCTGTAAAGGTGGTCTTATGTTTATGAAACAAAGACAAAAAATGCACAAAGATTATTTTCAAAGAGAAAGAATGTTAAATATTCAGTTTATTTGCAGTGCTTCCACTCTGCTTCATTCACCTGATCATTACTCCCAAGGCTCTACAGTGGCTCTAGTTCCACTTCTGGTTTGCAATCATTTCACTTTCATGTTCTTGGTGCTTTTGATTTTACAGGTAGCGTTTGGCTACCTGTTTTTCTGCTTGTTTTGCTTTCAGTAGAATTGAAATACAGTAGGAATAGTTCTACTGCTGCATTTTAAATACATTAAATAAAACTAACCATAGGTAAAAGAACTGTGGACTCTTAAAAGGGATTGGATTGAATTGAATTAACTTGTAGATTGACAGCTCTGTAAATTGAAGTCATCCACCCTCACTGTGTCAATCCTGTCAGGAACCATACCACGGCCTCTGCGTTACTCCAGCAAAACCACTTCTTCAGAAGGATTTGCAAAATGCAGACAAACAAAAAGAGGGAAGAACGGGAGGACTCAGTAGAAGAACAATCCTAATTAGGGCATCTGTCCTGCATTGATTGCGTGGAGACGGGTTGTGGCACCTGGCCACAGCTTCACCGAGTTCGCTGGTGCCCTGTGAGACAATGATTCCCCTGTGCATCATGAATTGGAACAACGATGGCCACCGCCTTCCATGGCGTAAGTGTTTTTTTGAAGCGTCAGTAGAATTTTACATCTCTGCTATTACTTAGAAAAAGTACTTTTAAAAAGTTCTGCAGTAAAAGGTGGAAACCAGCAGGAGATAATCACTGACCTCCTGCTCAGTACGTGGCAGAACATTTGTCACAGCCAGTTAGACAGAGGTGGGTAGGGAGCGGCTTTCAGAAGTTAACCACCAGCTCGATCTATTTCAACGCCTACCTAAAATGAGGGTATGTTTTGAAGCACCACTGTGTCCGAGAAGCAGACTCAAATCCAGCTCTTTTAACTTTGCAGATAAATCCATTTAACGTATGACCCAAAAGTCTGCTGCAGGTACCAGGCGGCTTTCAGCCAGCCTCACGCGATGTCACATCCCCTTGGGGCCCTCGCCTGCCATGTGCCACAAGAGGCACCTGGAAGACTGTGACACCCGCAAGAAACGCAACCGAAAATGCACATTTCCAAAGGGCGCCGGCTTTACACCAGAACGAGCCCCTTCGTCCCGGCGACGGCCTGCGCCCCTGGGGCCCCGCCGGCCGCCCGAAAGCTCCCCTGACCCACCTGTTACAACGGCCACTATGACATCACCGCCTCCGCCGCTCCGCGCTGGTGACGCCACACCGCGCTGACCCAATCGGAGGCGGCGCGGGAGGGGGAGGCGGGGGTTGGGCGGTGGGGCCTCCTGCGGCCCCCACGCT
>JAOXNO010000020.1:47100431-47110908 GCA_028565335.1 Limnodromus scolopaceus | reverse complement strand
GTCATAGAAGGAGATCAGGTTTGTCAAGCAGGACCTGCCCCTCATGAACCCATGCTGGCTGGGTCTGATCACCTGGGTGTCCTTCATGTGCTGCATAATGGCACTCAGGATATAACTATACTAAATATAGGATATAACTCAGGATATAACTATACTAAATCTCATTCTCACAAAGTTTTGGGTTGGGTAGGTTGTGGTTTTTGTTTGGTTGGGCAGTGCATGTGTGTGTTTGCTTTGGTTTTTTTGTTTGTTTGGGTGTGGGCTTTTTTTCTTTGTTTGTTTTGTCTGTTTGTTTTTTTTTTTTTTCATTAAACAGTCTTAAAATCAGCGCACTTGGGGTTTTTTTTTTTAAACCAGGAGTTTTTAAACAAGCCACTGACCAAATGCTCATTATACAGATACATTTTGACATGTCCTTTAAAACATTCCCCAAAGAACCTATTTGTCATTCTGTTTTGAAAAACAGATCAAAGCTAGAGGAGCAAACAGTAACTTCGCAGCATCAGGAACCAGACTGAAAAACAAAACAATCCTTTCAGCCTTCCCAGAGAACAGTCAGAACTGAACCAACTGCATTACACCAGATTCTGCCCGCTGGCATAACAAGGTTTCAAATTTCTAGTAGGAAAAGGAAGGGTGTATTTTAAGTATTTCACTGCTTTCTTTAGCAAAACCAGGTGCTAGTGAAAGAAGAAGCTGTATCTCCAAAACATGATGGAAAACAGACTTTGAGACTTGCAAAGCAGCTTTCCACACCTATACATACACTCATCCCTGCAAGCAAAAACATAAATAAAATTTCAGACACGTTCTTCCCTGTCTGATGGGACAGGACGGGAAGAACAAGTGAAAAAATCCTAAGACCCACGTTGAAAAAAATCACTTCTGTTCTATAATCATGAAATTGCCATTTTTGGCAGAAACACCCAAACACCTATTGAAAGAGTAGTAGCAGTGATTTCAAGTAGTAGCTTGCTCCTAAAAGGTGAAAGTAATTTATGTGATTTCATCCAGTTCAATTACTCAAAAAGAAGCTGCAGCACGTGTTCCTCTAACACCAACACTTTGTTGGCTTTTGTACATTCTTTCTACTACAGGTTGTCAGAGTATCTCTATGCCACTAAAATGAGCTCCTTGTGGCATTCCAAACTCATACGAATTGTCATATGAGTAATTTAACAATGTAAGAAATGTCCTTTGGGTAGCACTACTTTGCAGACTACCTGTTTGGAGCATATATAAAGAGTCTGTAGTTTTTCTAGGATGATTATATCCTACTTGCATAAGTTATTTAAGTTTCTGAATACTCTTTGAGCTTACTCTGAAGCAAACCTTTTTTGTCTTCAAGTCTCATCCACTACTTGCTCTCAAAGGAAATTGCTTTGAAATGAAAAAAAAAACAAAGTGAGGCAGAGAACAGGAAAAGAAGAAAGGTTTATATTCATCTGCTTTCCCAGTAAATTGAAAGAATGAAGTTGAGCAGGCATTTGAAGACTCCTTTGAGGCCAACAGCTACTTCTAAAATGTCCAGTGTGGTTGTCCTCTCATTTCTTTCTTTCATCACTTCCTTGTTTCTCTCAGATCCCTGAGAATGGCTCCAAATGTCCCATTTGACAGGGAACAAGTTAGGGTAGCTGGCTCAAGTGAGGAAGTATGTTAAAGCTGCAAGGAAAGGACATCCCACCGCATCCCCACTGTGACACAAACTTCTTGGTAAGGCATGAAACATTTTAGTTTGTAGTTACTCCTACTGAAATTAAAAGCTTCCTTAGAAGTTGAGTTCTGGCTTTTACTTCACCTTCAACATCTTCAAAAACTAGTTGCAGATTATATCTTGTTACTGAAGCAAGACTTATGATTAGCTATCAATTATAAGCATCTGTGCTGCCTTAAAGATCACTTACATTTAGAAAGATGTTCATTGTTTTGGGTGAGTAAGGTATACTGTTTACGTTTGGATTTTGTTTTACTTTCCACACTACATCCAAAAAGCAAAAGCTTCAATCTGCTACTCTGACTTGTGACAATAATACCTCACACCCAAATCAATGAGCACTTTCCTTTACTTGTCAAACTCTATGAAGAACTGTAACTTGTGACTGTGTAAAATACACACTTCCCTCAAAGGAGCAGGGAAAGCAGCTTTCAAATATACAGTGAAACAGGGTTCCAACTGCAGACCATGTTGGACAGTTTACTTTTCACCATGGTGTCGAGGATAACTTGTTATAATCTCTATATACAGATTTTTAAACACTGTACTGTTGAACTTCATCTGAAGCCTTGTAATGAAGTACTCTAAGCTCTCACACAGTTTTCACGAAAAGGAGGCAGACACCAGGACCTCTGACAGGATCCCAGTCCACTGGTATCTCCAGAACCCAACTCCATTAGCAGATGGCTGCTATCATTCCACACCAAACACCCAAACAGCTTTTCCAGTAGAAACAGACTTTCTTTATCCACACCAGCATAAAACTGGTCTCTTCACAGCTACCAAAGCCAGTTTGAGGTAACAGCATTCATGACAGTTCCTCAAGCTAAAGCTGGAAAATCTTCAGGATCATCAGGATCTGGAGCAACAAGCTGCACCTATAAAGTAAGAAAGGAAGCTTTATAAAACTGAATGTATTTCAAAAGCATCTGACAGCTATGCATATGTATTTTACCCCTGAAAAGGGTTCATTCTTCTATTAAAGTTAAATGCTTTCTATCCATCACTATCACAGAAATGCAAAGCATTTATCTCAGAAGTTATAACTACTATAATTTCTTCAGTATTTATCCAGTGAATGTATATATGATGCTGATGTACTGCCTGGGGAGGACTAGAAGATGACAAGTTCTGCAGCACTAAAGTGATGAAAGAAAAAAAAAAGTAAAGCAATCTCACCCAAAATACTGTCTGGTTTTAGAATTATCTTTTAACCATAAGGCTACTGCACATATTGGATTATAGTTTTAAACTCTATATTCTGTTATTATACAGAATCTTTTTCATTCAGATGAAACAAATGCATTAAATCACTTCCATCTCATTTTGTAAGTTCCCAACCTTAAAGTATTTTACTTACACTAGACAAAGATAAACTGAGACTTTTAGTCAGTATGAAAAATAAAGACGTCATTTTTCAGTGTGCAAATGCTTTTTTTTTTAAGAGAAAAAGGCAGAGGAAGTTTTTTTTAATGGTTATATTGAACATTTGTATCATTCTGTACAATACTGTACAATTCATTCTGTCAGCTGTAGGATCCCAGTTTGATGATGTCACTGTCAGTAATCAAAGTACTATTACTGTACTATATTGAATTTTTTTTTGGTGATTCAAGCCTTGAGTCATTTTAAGTAGTCCCCAATTTGTGTCAAAACTCACTGCAGAAACAAATCTTCATTGCATCCTTTCCTCTAGTTACCATTACAGCTACTAGTAATCAGACCTTTTGAAATTTATGTGTTAAGAGTTGTGAGCCTGAGCTGGTATTTAATTTTGAGTAGCATGATATGTATCAGGAACTCAAAATAACCAGGCCAACACACTATGAGGCAGAAATCAGAAACAAAGTCTGTCACTACAGATATCAGTAATTCCACACAAAAGGGGACAGGACACACAAACATACCAGTAACTGAAAAAAATCTCCAAGCAAACGACAATAAAAAACGTAAAAACCATTACCACTACTTCTGGTCGAGGTCCTGTTTCCTCAGCTCGTTTGCTATGACCACGACCGCCTTGTGCTCCTCTTGATCCACCACCAGGGCGAGGAAGACTCCCAAAATTAATATCCAGCTGAGATGTTATGTCATTCACTGGTCTTCGAAAGACAGGAGAATCATCTTCGAATTCTTTTTGCAACTAAAAAGAAGATCTGGTTAAAGCCTAGAGCTTCCATGTACAGCATTGTCCCCTCCCTGACACATTTTTATATTACAGACTAATAAGCAGATAAATCAAGATGACGTTCAGAATAATGGCCTGAATTAGGCCTTAACTTGCACAGGGTTTTGTAAGGCAATTGTATCTTCCCAGCTGGTTAGGATAATTCTTTGTTAGATCAGAGAATCCTGGCAACAAAAATCTTCTGTATTAGATCTATAACACCAAAGAGGTTTTTCAGAAATAGCACCTACAAAGTTTTCAAAGCGACCAGAGAATCAGGCTTAAGCTACTTACTCCTACTACTTAATTATGTTTAAGTAATGGTTAAAAGGCCATAGTAAAGTACAGTATTTGGCTACTAACCAATCTATTACACTATTTGTCTGCACTTGACTGCACAAGTCACAGGCAACAGGACAAGAGGGAACGGCCTCAAGTTGCACCAGGGGAGGTTCAGACTGGATATCAGGAAAAATTTTTACACTGAAAGGGTTATTAAGCATTGGAATGGGCTGCCCAGGGAAGTAGGTGAGGCACCATCCCTGGAGGTATTCAAAAGACAGGTTGACATAGTGCTTAGAGACATGGTTTAGTGACATGTTTTTTTGTTTTTGTCAGAGTTAGGTTGATGGTTGGACCAGATGATCTTAAAAGTCCCTTCCAACGTAGACAATCCTATGACCTATGAAATTACTGTTGTTTTAACTCTGTGTTAGCTCGCGGATGTAAGATTCCTTCCCACCATAATTTTAATGTGGACTGTAGTAATGATAACATATATGTAAACTGATCCCATATAGCGATTTATATCCCCTATAGACACTTATTTTATTCAGTGTCTACTACAGAGATTCGATTTGTCCATGTTATACAGTTCCAGTACCTCCTATTCTATGTTCATTTTGACAAGGTCCCTTGAGACTGTCAGCCAAGAAAACGTACAGGCAAAAGAACAGAAATTTCCATGCACTATTCACACACTTGCATACTCTCTTCAAAGCCTGTGGAAAATATTCTCCCCACCCCTACCACCATCTCCCTCAGAGAAGGAAGAGAGGATAATGGCAACTGTGGCCACCAAAAGCCATGCAAAAAAGGCCACTTTGGTATTAGTGCCTGTCCCTGAAAGGGCTCAATGACCTAAAATGATTAAGGCTTAAGAAGTTGGAAGTTTTGATGTTAATACTATAACTAGACAAAGGATAATAAGTGTATTCATATGTGTATGCAGATCTTAGTGATCAAAATTCCATTACGCTATACTATAAGTATATTCACATACTTCTGTCACCACCCAAAATCTGAAATACAAGCAGGCATGAATCTGTGAAAGAAGCCTCCCCTCTCTCGCCAATTACATCAATAAACTAGAAGTTCTCCCTGAAATGTCAGCCCCAGTGATACAGTGGAATAAAAGTTAGAGAAAAGGGAGAAGAAAAAGCATGTTACTGTAAAACAAGCTCTCCAGAATTAATTCTAAGAAGCAGGACCATAAAACTGGAAAAAAAAAATATTTACATATTTCAAGCACACAATGAAAGCCGGGATCTATCACAGATGAGAAACAGGACACTTAGCATCAAGACTAGCAGATGCTAAGACCCGAGTTTAATATATTACATGCAAGTATGTACTGGCAAGTAAGCTAAACAGGATTCAAAGTTAGGATAAGAAGCATTTAATAAACCAAGTTTCCCTAGCAGCATTACCAGAGACCTACATAGGTGGCAGCAGCAAGGACACAGGTTTTATATAGTCAAGATTTAGCCATAAGGCAGAACTACTTGATATATTATGTATTTGCATACAAAATAGGGATGATGATCTGAAAGAAGAAATTGAACAGACAGTTAAGTCTAAAGCAAGTTTGGGGGCACATGTATGATTACAGTAACAAAGCTTAGATACGGATTTCTAGTCTGTTCAGATTATACTAAAACTAGTAGAAAAAGAATGGAGACAGTTTCCTAACTCTGGGCATAAAGCAGAGTTTACAGAATTCCTGAGGCAATGCTTACATCATCCCTGTATTTTGACTTGTGAATCACCACTGCTTTGGAGGGAACAGTGGATTCTGGCTTCCGGATGTTGAATTCAGGCTTTGGTCGATTCTGTTGCTGAAGATTTTTCCACTCATCTAACGTCATTTCTTGAACTACTTCTTCCATAGGCTCTCCTTCAGCAATTCTAAAGGTTTACAGTTGTAAAGTAAAAACCATTAGCTTGCAACATGCCAGGATGAACAAGAACACTAATCTCTGAAATAAGGATACTAAGCAAAACATTTGTAATGTTTCTCACCAAATTACTATCCTCAGTTTCTCTTATTCCCCACAGTAACTTGATGTGCAAGTTTTTCACTAATGCAAGATGGAAAATATACTTATGGCCTGTTGGAAATTAGTCCTATGAACAAATGCTGTCTCCAGCCTCCTGCAGCAAGTTCTGGTATTTATCCAGTCTCACTGTAAATTCAAGCACCTCAGACTCTAGGCAAAAGCAGTCTGTCTTTTCATCTGGCATATACTCAACCCTATTGTTTAATACTGAATCTACTCCTAGCAAATACAGCCATAGTAAAAAAAAAAAAAAAGAAAAAAAAAAGCATACCAAGCAGTTTTAAAACCCCTAATTTCATGGTTTTATTGACTTGTACTGCAGGATGACAACGAGATGGATTCATGTTTCAGTGCAGCTTTCAATCATCAAACAGACACAATGATCACACCACGGGATCTAGGTAATTTTTAAAATTTCCTTTGTTAATTTCACAAGATGCTTCTTTGATTTATTTTGTAGATGTAGTAGCACACAAGAAGAGAGCATTTATCACCTGGCAAAACCAGATTAGCCCCAGACCAGTTTTAATGCGTCACAAAGTACAATAATGATGATATGTTCAAGGAAAACAAGTGGAATATGTCAGAGTCTGCCCTGCATATTTTTGAACTGTAAAGACAGAATCTAAGGCCTTATGTCTGTATTCATAAGGTAAGATACGTAAGACAAAACTAAAGACTCTTCTCCACTCACCACTCCTTGACTGCTTTTCTCTCACTTTTCTGATGCTGACCAAGACTTACTTGCCCAGGACCAGCAGCTATTACTGTACACTACAGGTGTACCTTTTAATGATATTTGCAGAAAGCTGTTCCCTACTATGCAGCATCACATTCAGGGAGCATAACTCACTTCATCAACATAATTGTCTGTTGCAGAAACAAGTCAAATAGCATGAACTACAGGATAACCTTCACTGACTACTCCCAGAAAATTGAGAAACTCTTCTTCCATGCAAAACTGTTACATGTTGCAATAGCGAAGTTGGTTAAGTATTTCCCTAACATTGATTTTTCCAGAAAACCCTTTTGTTTGATCCCTTCTGGTGGGAGTACCTACAGATTTCTCTTTCCTCACCCAATGGCAGTTCCGCGTCATCTTCTGAGAGAATATGACAAATTTTCCGATGTAAATATACAATTAATTAGATAGAATTTGGAAATTTATTTTCTCATGGAAAGATGCAGAGTCAAATGACAGTGAACTGTGCATTTTGGTTTTGAAGTAGTACATGCACCCCATCAGAACACACACATTTGTTTGGGAGTGCTCTGTACATTTAGCTATCTAGGAATAGGCCTGCTCCCTCTTCCTACTTGATCTTCCGTAGAACCATTCTATTTCTTACTAGTCAAAACTACAGAATATTTTCCTAAAGCACCTCACGTGTGACAGACAGAAGCAGAACTGAACAGTAAGACAGCCTTAATTTTGGTCTGGATGAACACGGTTTTAAATGCACTTTGCAGAAAAAGTAAATAAAAAATATGCAAGTCCTGTACTGTATGCCTACACTCTGACACATCTTCACACCCTGTTATTTTGAAAATGCCAGCTATATCAACCAGAACTTAAAGGTTAAAAGACCAGCAAGCACCAGGTGCTTGCTCCTGGTCACCCAGGATATGGAGAAGGCTGAGGTACTCAATGACTTTTTTTGCCTCCGTCTCCACCAGCAACAGATCTAACCACACCACCCAAGTTGCAGAAGGCAAAAACAGGGCTTATGAGAATGAAGAACCACCCAATATAGGAGAAGATCAGGTTCAATACCTTCTAAGGAATCTGAAGGTACACAAGCCCATAGGGCCTGATGAAATCCATCCACAGGTCCTGAGGGAGCTGGCGCATGAGGTTGCTAAGCCACTTTTCATTGTATTGGAAAAGTTGTGGCAGTCTGGTGAAATTCCCACTGACTGGAAAAGGGAAAACATAACCCACACTTTCCAAAAGGGAAAAAAGGAAGACCTGGAGAACTACAGGCCAGTCAAGTCTCACATCTGTGCCCAGCAAGATCATGGATCAGATCCTCCTGCAATCTTTGCTAAGGTACATGGAAAACGAGGTGACTGGTGACAGCGAACATGGCTTCACCAAGGGCAAGTCATGCCTGACAAATCTGGTGCCCTTCTATGATGGTGCTGCAGCACTGGTAGATAAGGAGAGAGCAACAGAAATCGTCCACCTAGACTTATGCAAAGTGCTTGACCCTGTCCCACATGACATCATGGTCTTTAAATTGGAAAGACATGGATTTGATGGATGGACCACTAGATAGATCAGAAACTGGCAAGGTGGCTGAACTCAAAGGGTTGTAGTCAACAGCTCAATGTCCAAGTGCAAACTAGTGATGAGTGCCATTCCTCAGGGGTCAGTACTGGGACCGGTGCTGTTTAACATCTTTGTTGGTGACATGGACATGGATTGAGTATTTGCCAATGACACCAAGCTGTGTGGCGCAGTCAACACGCTGGAGGAAAGGGGTGCCATCCAGAGGGACCTCGGTGGGCTTGAGAGGTGGGCCCATGCAAACCTCATGAAGTTCAACCAGGCTAAACGTAAGGTCCTGAACCTCATTCACGGCAATCCCAGGCACAAATACAGGTTGGACAGAGAATGGATTGAGAGCAGCCCTGAGGAGAAGGACTTGGGGGTGTTGATGGATGAGAAGCTCAACATGAGCCAGCAATGTGCGCTGGCAGCCCAGGAAGCCAATCACATGCTGGGCTAGATCAAAAAAAGGTGTGGCCAGCAGGTCAAGGGAGTTGATTCTACCCCTCTATTCTGCTCTGGTGAGACCCCACCTAGAGTACTGAATCCAGCTCTGGAGTCCTCAGCAGAGGAAGGACATGGACACATTGGAACAGGTCCAGAGGAGGGCCACAAAAATGGTCAGAGGGCTGGAGCACCTCTCCTATGAAGACAGGCTGAGAGAGTTGGGGTTGTTCAGCCTGGAGAAGAGAAGGCTACAGGGACTTACTACTACTTACAGCAGTACTTGAAGGGGGCCTACAGGAGAGATGGGGAGGGACTCTTTATCAGGGAATGGCGCAATAGGACAGGGGGTAATGGTTTTAAACTGAAAGAGGGGAGATTTAGATGAGCTATTAGGAAGAAATTTTTACTGTCAGGATGGTGAGGCACTGGAACAGGTTGCCCAGAGAAGTTGTGGATGCCTCACCACTGGAAATGTTCAAGGCCAGGCTGGACGGGGCTTTGAGCAACCCGGTCTAGTGTCCCTTCCCATTGCAGGGGGGGTTGGAATTAGATGATCTTTAAGGTGCCTTCCAACCCAAACCATTCTATGAACGATGCAGCTACTCCTGAAAAATCACCAACAGACACTGTTCCATGTGTAAGAGTATTAAGAACCAATTGTACCCTAAACATGTACATCTGTTGTCCTCAAGTGTAAGAAGCTAGATAATTTTTGATTAATTACCTGAAGCTTCAGTTTTGGAACAGGTGTTGGAAAAACAAGACTAGTTGCAAGCACCCAGAGAAAGGAAAAAAAAAAGAAAAAAAAGAAAGTAAACTAATAAACAGCAGCTCTGTTAAATTGGTTTCCTTTCTTCCTAAGCCACTGTCTCAGAACAGAATCAGTAAAATGCCTACCTGAACTTCAGGAAGTCTTTTGTCCCCCTCACCCAGTAAGTTTCCACCAGGTTAGGGAGACACTGTTTCAGTCCTTGGCGAAAGCTTGAGAAAGATACAGAAGTGGTTGCAACAAGTACTTGCAAAGTAGGAATCAATCCTTCAATTTGCAAAAGAAACACAAGCATTTGAGTGGAGCTTTAAGGCCAGTTCTGCGCAATTATCTACAGTGTAGTACGTAATAAATTTACCGCATCTTCTGTGGCACAAAGCTTGCAAAAGAAAAGGGCAGTAGCGCAAGCGTTCAAGAATACTAAAGTGACACAATGCTAAACAGACCAAGTAAGTGATTTGAAAACAAGCAACCAAAACAACCACCACCAAGAAGTCCCAAGCACAAGCAGGAGTACTACTCTCAGCCAAAAGTATCAGCTGCTCAAACACAGAAAGAACAAGTGAAGAGCAGAAGCTCTGAAGGAGGGACCCCAACCCTCCAAACCATGCAAGAATATTGCAGGGAACCCAGTCAAGCTGAACTTTAAACAGCATTTGTCCCTTATGAAACGGCACACTAATAGCGTGGGATGATGTGGGAAGCTGGCGTAGAGCAGGGGGCTTAGTGGAGGATCAGATAGGCAGTTGTGCTTGCTAGGCAGGGAGGG
>JAOXNO010000020.1:47082629-47100242 GCA_028565335.1 Limnodromus scolopaceus | reverse complement strand
GGTGAGGACCCTAGACATCGCAACATGCATGTGAACAGGGGTGAATACCTATCATAATGAGTTACCAGAAAGTAATATGAATATCCATGTACTGCTGAAATATAAGTCTGAACCTCTTGACCATTGGTACGTGTCCCCTACGTGTCCGGCGCCACAAATAAAGAATGCCTGCTTAATAACTCCAGTTACTGAGTCTTTCACTGCGTCACTATTATGAGGAGACCATCAACAGTTTTATTTGGAACAGATGACACTGCTGGTAGGGTGGAACAATGTCTCAGCTGAATAATGTCTTCTTTGTGGGAACAGTTAGAAACTCCAGAATTGAACTGCAAGACAGATAGAAGGTCTAAAATATGTGATCTATATGGGAAGGCCTTAAAGAGATGCTGAGGGGGAAACATACATAACACTTAAAAATAAAGAAAATTTTGCATATGCAAAATTTTAAGGCAAGACACCCACAAGCAGAAAAAAACCCACACAGTAGTTTCAATTTTCAAAGTATTGGAAAGACCGTCAATTGACATCTCTATCAATAGAGGACATTAAAATCAACTAGACAAGTATGAGAAGAGGCACAGGTATGGATGGTCATGCCTCGGGTCAGCAATAGCCCTTTCAGATCTAAATTTCTATGATCGTAAGACAAGATGAGGGCATTTCACTACATAGCAACTTCACCTCTCAAAAAAAAACAAAAAAAAAAAAACCCGATCACTACTGTTGCTTTCAAAAGTACACATCTGTCAAAATCAACCACTTGCCTGTTCTAAAGGAAATACTGGTGGATTTACACTGCAAATGTTTGTCTTTTCAACTCAAATACAATTTGATTTTTACTCCAAAGGATGGTTTCAACTGCTAGGTTATTAGCAGTACAAATTTGTTCTAGGATGCCAGGACTCCCAAGAGGAAACACCTCTGATTAGTGAGGCACAGCAACAGGAAGCTGCATATCACATTTTGTATGGAGACTCAATTGTAGGAATTTACTCTGGGCACCAAGCCTGTACGGAAGAGCACTCTGCGCATTACTTTCTATCTTTTAACCTTATGCATTTTTAGTAACTGCTTGGTGTGTATTTTCATTAATCAAGTTAATAAGCTCCTTGGCACATCAATAAGCGTGCTTATGAAAACACTGCCAGGCACCTAAGCGCAGCCTCTGGACCCGAACAAACAATGCAAGCCCATACCAAAACCCCAAATGGGAACCTTCAGTAACAGCTCCTACTGCTTCAGTGTTTTGTTTGGCTGATTATTTTCGCATCATTAAAAATAATGATAGTGGGTCTTTTTCCGGTCAGTTTTTGTATTATTTGGCTGCACAAAGCAAATTTTTATCCAGCTTTTATTAAGAAATCAATGACATTAATCTTTCCTATTAAACATCATTTATAGGAGCATTACCACCAGTTATAGCAAAGTTCAAAGGTAAACAAGGTAAGAGCAAGCAACAACTGAACAAGTTAACTATGAAGATCTTATGAAGATCTGGCCTGTTCTATGGATAGCTTTATGACGCTATTAAAAACAAAAAAATAAAACCCAATAAAAAAACCCCAAACAAAAGCAAAATAAGATAAACAAACATGAAAGGTAACTAGCTCAGCAAACTTGAAGACAAATTTTGAAGGCTCCCTATTAAATGCCCAGAAGAATACATAGCTCTACCAAAAAGGAATAAAGTCTTGTGTGAAGAAATGGAAGAAAATCCCTACAGGATAAATACTAACTCTGCAAATACCTTAGATAGGAATTGATTAGACTATGTGTCATACTGAATAAAAACAAAAATCTTTTCTTTTGAACTACCAGTCAACAGAAGTGTGTTACATTGTTCAGACTGTGAAGAAAAGCTCAACAGAAAGCACCTGTGGGGAAAGCTTATACTGGTGTACTATTTATGTATTTTGTACTTATTACTTGCAACAAAACCCCCACAACTATTAGCATGCAGTCTGGGATGTGATAAACAGAGATAGATATTGTTGATACACTCAAGGAAATTTGAAGATATGGAAAAAAATAACTTGATTTGTACTATGAAAGTATCAAAGAAACCCTTGTCCTGCAATACTTTGCAACCAGAAGCTCAAAAACAGCAATCTGGACACAGTCCAGAAGGCAAGACCACATAAATACCAGAGTTGCCCTGAAATTATTAGCTAGTACCACACCAGAAAGCTATACAGTATCTCCACGCAGACAGATTATTCCCGATTTACTGCAATAAATTTTTTTCTTGTAAATGGAAACAGTTACAACAGGAAAGAGAATAAGAGAAGAAACAAACCCAAGTTTTTCATGTATTCCTCAATACAAGCACACAACTGCAATAAAGCAGCAGAAAAGAAATTAATTCCTTGGAGACACTGCATTTAAGAGTCAAAATGAGAACCATCCCAGCAGTACCTTAGAGTGAACACACACTTCTACACCCTCAATATTGAGGCTGCAGTGAAAGCAGAAGGTAACCTTGCTAGGATCTTTTGCTGGTGCATGTTACCTGCCAGAAGACAGCAACTCTGGACAGAGGCAATGTAAGCATACAAGGCTTTAAAATACCTTCTGAAGCCTGAAAACTATACCCCACCAGTTTCCAAATATTAAAACAACAACAAAAATAATTCCACCTTGTTAAGGCGGATGCCGTACAACTATCCCTAATTACCTAGGCACTAGTCGTAGAATGTGTCCTCTTTATTTTAAAATACATACAGTCACCAAGCTGACACTACCTCCAAAGGTAAGTGCAATGAGGTACATGTAATTCATATTTTGTATATAGATTTTTGAGTCCCCAGGACAATATTTACCACACTGAAAAGAGTACATGATGCAGAATTTTGTACTTGTAGATTACTTGCATTTTTTGAATCGCAGGGCAGTTTTTACAAATCACCCAAGTTGAAAAGGTAACAGACTGTATGTAGCTGCTTCTTAAACTATGACCAAATCCAAGAAACATAAGCATCACTGAGCAATTAAATGCAATTTGCAGCTGCATAAACCAAGCTTTAGTCAGAATTAGGGACGCATTTTCTTGACTTACAAATATAGAAAAAGCTTTTCTATTTTTAAATACGTGCAATAGCAAAACTTCTCAGTTCACATTTCAAGTGTGCTTCCCAATACAAGCATATCAGTAACAGTCAATTGTTTTCTTTGCATTTAGAAAGAAAATATTTCAGTCAGACTATACTTGTTCAGAGGTTCTCCTTCAGATGCCCCTGGCTGCTCAGCTGTTTCTGCAGTCTCTTCCATAGGAGCAGTCTGTTCCATCCCACTAAAATAGTAAACAGAAAAACCACAAAGTCTGCATGGGTCACGTTGGAAAATAAAACTTGTAGATCAATACCTCACTTTTTTCCAGAATTCCTTGGGAAGGCAAAAAATAGAGGAGAAAAACTCTAGTATCATAAGCAGAAAGTAGGTCTACTAAGTGACTAGTGGAGCAACTAACAAAATGAGAAGTATTACGAAATTCTAGCTTCTTTGTCCTTTTAATCAGAAAAGTGAAAAGCACACACAAAGACAAAATAATTTAATTGCAAATACTAATACCAGTACTTGATTACAGTATATCACTGATATTTGGGTTTGCCTTTTTGTTTCTTTTCAACTATTAAAATTGAAAAAATGATACTCCAAGTTTGTACCTTTTATAACATGGACATTAGTTCACTGTCAAATGTGAGCAGCAGCATACCTACTTTCATGCTACTGATAGGCATATGTATTTAAAATTAACGTCTTCTAGCTTCAATGTATTGATCACTATTCAGGCACAGACATACTTTTGGAATTATTTAGACAACTCCAATTTAATGTCACTTCTACCACACACACCACATCACAAGAAAGTATAGATATCTCATGTGTATATCATAAGTTCTGATTCTACTGAACTTAAAAAAAGTTAACTAGGGAGAATAAACATGGGATCTTAAATCTTGTACTTTATGAAGTTCACACAACATTCCCTGACATCCTACAGGAGCTACTTTTGTTCTGCTAGATTTGTGTTCAGAAGTATGTTCCTTTGTTTTGAAAGACTGGAGTACCTAACCAATATTTTACTTTTAGTATGAAATATTACAGAAGAGAGAAAAGTAAAGCCTTTCAGAAGAAGCTGGAATATCAAACCCCAAAACTATTACCCATCAAGGCTGTACTTTTCTACCTTTTAGCCAGATTGCCTGAATCCATGATCTAAGTTTTAAAAATAAAATTTTGTTTCTAAAACAATTTTCTGAAGGAGTGTGTACATTGCCAGAGATCTTTGCTGTAAGTACAAAGCACTGCCTTTTCTCTGCCCTTTATCAGCCTTCAATTAAAGGGTTCTAGAGGCATATGAGACCAAAAGCTACTGGAAAGAGTAGCACATTGATAGGTGCAAAGAATGGACAAAAGCTGACACTTCCAGTGAGCTTTTTGCAAATCTGAACAGAAACTAATAAAAGAAAGACAATATTGAAAATTCCCCATTTTTTATTAATGTAATTGACCATTAATAAGCCATCACATTCTGTTACTGATCCTCCCGTGCACTTCAAAAATGTATTTCAGAAGTACAGTCAGCTAAATATTACCTCAAGAGCCACACTGAATTGTATTACAGCTTTGCAATTTAGAAATGATACTTAAACATGAGAAAAAGAAATTGGACTTTAAGCTCACTAACACAGTTTCGATCTTTTAATCAGCCTCTTGTAGCAATGCCATTAGATATCACAGTCTCACTCTACTATTGAGAAAAGCCGTAACTTACTTCAGTTAAGAGACAATTTACCCCCAGTCAAAAGATTCCGGCAGTCCTAACTGAAGAAACAACAGCATGCCTTTGCTACAATTTAATCTCACCAACATGAAAGAAACTTGTTCAGAAAACCATAAAACTACATTCATCACAACAATTAATATAAAGGAAGGCTTACAAAGCTCAAAACCGACATGAAACTGATGAACAGAAAATTATGACCTAATGTGGGCCATGGAAAATGATGATCTACGGGGGGCGCAAGTATATGTTGTACCTTGTATCATCTTTAATTGTTCCCCAGTTGGGAGCTCCACCTCCACCCTTTTTGTCATCTGCTTTCATCCCTCTAGAGACAGAAACAGGGTTATATGAGTTAAAGAGGTTTTCTTCATTAGGGCTTCAAACTAAAACCAGTATTGACTTTTTGTCAGCCAACTTTGGATATAGAAGAGGGGAACAGAATACAGTTCCAGAACAGAGACACTACTGCAGTGCTGACTACTGTTTACTTGTACACCACATAAGTAGCAGGTTACAGGACACTTACATTTTATCATTCCCACTTTGTCTTTCAAATCCTCGTTTTCCTCTTTGGTCAAAACCATTGAAACTTCTATTTATTCCACCACCTCTTCCTCTACCTCGCATTCCACCTCTTCCTCCGCCACGACCTCTTAATGGCCCTTCACGGTCTAATCTTTCAATTGGTCTAAAAAGAAGATTTATAGTCAGATTTTTGTTTCTATAGAACAGTTAACAAGGAGTAAAAAATTTGTATGGTTGTATTTGTGCAGCTGTGAAAGAAGTTAGTTAGAGAGCTACTGTGCAATTCTTAGAGTGCATCTTTACAAAGCACACAGCACAGTTGTTTGAGTTTTGTCATTAAAATGGACATAAAATGAACTCAGTGGCAACTATGACATATTTAGCAAGCAATAGCTTCCACTGTCTAAACCCAGATTTATAGGCAACTGCTAAAAATTTCAGGGACTTTGTTAAACAACGTATATTGTGATACAAAGTAAAAACAGCCATGCTCTCAAGTGTTAAAGGTTTAGGTGGAATTTTCTAGTCCTTATATAGAAAGCAAAATTGATGCACATTCACTGTCCAAGCAGTAAATAGTGCAAAAAGGGTTTATTAGTAAGCCTTTAAAGTTTAAATAGTAAAGTTTAAATAGTAAACAAAGGTTTACTTTCAGTTTGAACTATAAAATTAATTCCACATGGAACCTGCACCACATGTTCTGCAAAGCTTGGTATGCGAGCTCAGAAATGAACACGTATGTTGCAGACTAGGGGTTACATTTTCAGATCTTTACACTTTTCAGTTTTGCCTTTTGTTTCTAACATTTAACAAAACGGCTCTAAATCGATCTGTGAGGAAGTTCGTGCCCATTAGCTGCAATTCCAGCTAACTCATCTTGCAACAAATGTACACACTAATAATGCAACCATGCCTTCAAGTCACATCTGGCTACTGGATCTCTTTCTCAGAAAGTTACGTCTTCCCTTCCCGCCCCGTGCAGATCCTTACTTCTCCCAGTATAATACATACCTTTCCACTGTGAATTCCACTCGTCCTTCTGCTTCATAGGAACGGTATTCCCTGAAAGATGGTCTCCATTCAGTTTTGTCTTGTTTCACTTCTGCACCTCTGTTACTGAATCTTTGCTGTTCTCCCCGCTTAGGCGCTCGCTTCTGGCCTACACACGCAGATATAGATTATTAGCGGTTTAATAATAACTGAATTGCAGTTGCCAAACTGACTGAAATGAGTTGGTTATACCTTACAGTCTTCTGCTTTACTCTCTCCAGTTCCCAACTCACCAAAATATTAAAAGCACTTATAGTTAATGTTGCCAGACATTGTGTGTTTTAAAGACATCTACTTATTTTCCCTTCTGTATCGATGAACCTGTCTTCAGCAAAAATACTACAGGTGTTGACATGGCTCAGACATTTCCAGAAAAGACAGGCTAAAGAAAAAATCTCATTTTACTCACATTAAGCCAAATAAACGGAAAACAAACCCTGTTTCTCTCATGTTCTCTTAAAGATCTTGCTAGCGTACTGCAGGATAAGGCAGAGAAACTTCAATGGAAGACATGAATTGCAAGACAGCTGGGGGAGCAATGAGGGTGGGGAAAAGAGAAGGCCCATCAGAGACAGATGTTAATTGCTGATCATGAGATAGCACATCTCCAGCTAGACGAGCCGAAATTGGAAGTCTGAGCCTGCATGTCTACTTTAAGCTCACAGCTATGGTATCCAACAACCAGAAGAGGATTGTTACCGTTCTGTGAAAGAGAGGACCAGCCAACAACACTACAGGTCACTGAGTCTACGTAGCAGAAACCCAAGCAGTAAGTACAAAGCCTCCAACACCACTAATTGATTCTGGAATGTCAAATTCCGAGATAAAACATATTTAAGCTTTCTGGGGTTTTGTTCAGAAATTGTCAGCATTAAGAAGCAGCAGGCTGGGCAGGGTGAATGGAGAGAAATGGTGTATTATAAAACAGAATAAATTGAGGTTATCCACTCAACCCATATCCCTCTAGCATAGCATTAAAGTTCATTATGTGTTTCCTTCCCCATTTTCCCAAATTCTGTATTCTATTTACGACAAAGTTCTCCAGAAGCAAGCAAGCGTTTTGTCTGCTTGGCCCCTATACTTCTACTATTGGCTGAAAAAGGTGTTGGTTTAAGTTAATCAGCAGAAACACTGCTCTCAGACCAAGGAAACTGATCTATTCTTTCTACAAAAAGCACCTGTGCAACACTGAGCAAGTTAGTGTATTGAGGTTACTCGCACTGGACAAGTGACAGTCCTGTCAGCTGTACCTCCATTGCCTGCATAGAAAGAGCAAAAAGCCTACTGTCACAATATTAAGAAACAAATTAATTCATAGCTCCATAGAAATGCCCACATAAGATCTTTGATCAAAGCCTAGGCGGCTAACATTAAGTCTGTAACACCATATTTAAGAAGAAAAGTTCAAGTAACTATCCATTTAGTGAATGCAGTGGAAGGGTGGTAAATAAAGGCTTTTGTATGTAGTAAGGGCAGTCACAGAATCACAGAATCAAGGTTGGAAGGGACCTTTTAAGATCATCTAGTCATATCTGTACACAGAACATAGTTTTATTTGTGCTGCAGAAGCAACCCTAGCTTATGTTTTCTTTAACCTACAAACCACTTGACATAATATATTCCAGTAATTTTCTCTTCAAGATTTTTGAGTTGCTCGATCCCTAGAGCAGTAAGAATATTCCAGTACCTGAAGGGGGCCTACAGGAGAGATGAGGAGGGACTCTTTATCTGGGAGGGTAGCGATAGGATGAGGGGTAATGGTTTTAAACTGAAAGAAGGGAGATTTAGATTAGGTATTAGGAAGAAATTTTTACTGTCAGGGTAATGAGACACTGGAACAGGTTGCCCAGAGAAGCTGTGAATGCCCTATCCCTAGAAATGTTCAAGACCAGGCTGGACTGCGTCAAAAGAAGCATGGCCAGCAGGTTGAGGGAGGTGGTTCTAGCCCTCTACTCTGTTCTGGTGAGACCTCACCTGGAGTACTGTGTACAGCCCTGGATTCCCCAACATAAAAAGGACATGGACTTATTGGAACAGGTCCAGAGCAGGGCCACAAAGATATCAGAAGGCTAGAGCACCTCTCCTATGAAGACAGGCTGATAGAGTGGGGGTTGTTCAGCCTTGAGAAGAGAAGGCTACAGAGAGACCTTATAGCAATACCTGAAGGGGGCCTACAGGAGAGATGGGTAGGGACTCTTTATCAGGGAGTGGAGCGATAGGATGAGGGGTAATGGTTCTAAACTGAAAGAGGGGAGATTTAGATTAGGTATTAGGAAGAAATTTTTACTGTCAGGGTAGTGAGACACTGGAACAGGTTGCCCAGGGAAGTTATGGATGCCCCATCCCTGGAAGTGTTCAAGGCCAGGCTGGATGAGGCTTTGAGCAACCTGCTGTAGTGGGAGGTGTCCCTGCCCATGGCAGGGGGGTTGGAACTCAATGATCTTTAAGGTCCCTTCCAACTCTAACCATTCTATGATTTCCATCCCAAAAATTACTATGTAATCTCTGGATAAAGGGCAATTTTTGAAATAATTTTCTGAGTAAGGTTTTCAAAGCAGGATACTTTAATAAAGAACAAAATTATAAAGAACACAGAATTGTACATGCTGTTCAGGAACCTGTCTGCTCCATGCACATCTCAACTACACCACCAACTATACACGTGCTAATTTCAAATTGGAATCTTGCTGTGGAAAAAGTGACTACTCATTTCTGACCTCATTTTTACTTATTTTGTTTGGATCTGAATGTGCAATTGCAATACAAGAGTGCATTTTTATTTAGTTTTGAGCCTCTTACTGGCTATCAGAAACATAAATTATTCTAAACAGAATAACTTCGCAAGGATGCTGTAGTCAGAGACCACCTTCCTTACTTCATATTAACCTCAATTTCACTTTCAGACTCAAAGAACTCCTTAAAACTAGTAAAGCAATGTGGAAAAAAAAAAAAAAAAGAAGATGCAAGGGTCATTTTAAAAACACGGGCTATGGTTGTGTTACTACTTTAAGTACTTGTTAAAAGTGCTTCAAAACATGTCTTCTTGCCAGATATGCCAGTGTATTACACGTCACTAGCATTGAGCATGCTAGGAAAAGCAGCCAGATCTACTCTGATTTCAGTGCAAGGCTATTTCACTCTGATTCTTACAGGTGGCTGTAATTACTGCAGATGGATTTTAAATACTAGAATGATTATTTGTGGCACTTATTACTTCTATAAAAACATTTTTAACTGGTTTAGCAGACATGCCGCAGAGGATTAGAACAGTACGCAGCAACTACACCTCTCTAATAAGCAGAGTCACCCTCAGGGCAGAAGCTTGTGACTGCTTGTGAATGAGTTCAAATGCCAGCACAGCTTTCAGCTCTGTATATAATGGCAAACTCAACTGGAGCCTGGCATCAGTGATAACATAAGTTATCCAATTTTAATCCTCTGCTATATGTCTACCCCAATGCAGACTCCTTTTTATTTCAGGAGCTGAAGGGCCACCTACCCTTTGTGGAAAAAAAAAAGCAAAGAAACCAACCAACCATGAGCAATCTTGCTTTTCTTTCACTTAAACAGCTTTCACTTAAACTGGGCTATGCTTTGAACGCTTATTAACTACCTCTTTAAGTGCACCCCAATTTTTTCCACTTGTTTGCATACGTAGACTGGTACGCAGGTCTTCTTCAAAACCACAAAAAAAGCTCTGGAGTTTGTGGATCATCTACTTGAAGTTTTATGAAAACCAAAGATCACCCTTTTCCAGGCACCAAGTTTAGCCTGTCTTTAAGGTGGTTTTCCTGTGACTTACACCTGTAATCTGTATTCAGCTGAAGATGTTGCCTACCATTCCCCAACTCACCACCGCTTCCCCAGGAGGCTACTGCAGCAGCCCAGTCTGTCAGCTGAGTTTTGCCTGTCACTTTTCTTTCTAAACTGAGAAATCAGAAAAGAAATCTGATGCTTAAACTGTTTGAACACATCCAGCTATTTTTTTTCCAGAAGCAGCAGCTGAGCTATTATTAGAGAGAAAGACATCTGTAAATACTAAAAATACCAGGCACAAGACCTAGACATTGCTAGAGAAAAAAGTCAGTCTTACTACCTGTTGTTAAAACTGTAACTCATACAGCACTAACATACACTTAAGTAGTTTTTGATTTCCCCACAATAATACTTTATTGCGAGTATTAGTTTTGTTTATACTGCAGCATTTAGACAGGAAAACTTTCTAGAAAAGTGTTTTTAATAAGTATGTATCACAGAACTTGCAACTGGGAAAACAGAAATTGTATTTTTAAGACCTGCATTGCCCGGTTTCTCAAATACTGGATCTCTATGTACTAACATTCAGATTTAAAACAATGCAGCAAAATCTAGCTGTCTTTGCAGTGTTGTTGTCATCTCCCTTTCACCAAGTTCTTCTATCCATATCATTTATGCTTAAATAAGTGGGACTTTTACCCAGGAAGAGATTTTTTTAGGTTTTGTGGGCTATTCACCAGCCCCCACTGCGACTGCATGCTCTCAACTTTTTTTTTAATTTTTAGTTTTAAGAGAAAAAAAAAAAAAAAGATTTTTATGCAGCGAACCTTGACTTTAGAAGAACACCACAAGGAGCCCACCTGGCAACTGTTATCAATGATTACAAGTTAGAGCAAAAATCTTTCTCAATTTTCTCCATTCCCTTACGTAAGGATTATGGCAGGTGAGAGTGGCAGCTGGGATGCAATTCATGGGCTGAGGGAGGTTACTGCTGCAAAGAGCATCAAAACCTTATATTCTGACCAAAACTCCAGCAGACAGCACTGCATCACAGCGTTTTATGAATTCACACAAGGCTGAGATCAACTCAACCCACCAAAACAGGCAAACACCCAAATCAAGTGAGACAATTCTACCAAAGCCCCACTTCCACAAACGCAGTCTGGTATGAAGAAGTGCCAAATGAAGAGTTATTTGTATTTTGCCCAAGTGGCACACACGGGAACAGAGGAAAGGCAAACTGAGTATAGTTTTCATTCAGTTAGGAGGAACATTAGAGCAACCATAGTAGCCAGATGAAAGACTTGTATACCTTACAGCATGTATTTGAAGACAGAAAAAAGCAATGACAAAATACTTTCCATCTGGGAATCCAGCCTTAGAGGTTTTCTGAATCAAGACTACGAGCATTGATTTATGGAGGACATATCCACAGACGGACTCCCATGTCTCTACCCAGACTGCTGTCTGAATAGATACATGCTTTGATATATCCACATCACCCTACAGCAACAAGTGTCAGAGGTGCGTTATAGTCACAGTACAAAAAGCAGTCTTCCTCCTTATCTTACAAAATCTGTCTGAAATTATACCCCTTTATTTCTGTATAATAAGAAACAATAAATATGCCTTGCTTTCTCTATGTCTCACCTGCAGTTCTATATACACTCCATTTGCAACCTCAGATGGCTCCTCTCAAAACAAAAACCCGAATTTATATTTCCTCCAATACAAAAATCATTCCGTAAGTTTCATCATGCATGTTACTCCAGCATGCTTCTTCTAGTTTTAACATTTGTGAGGTGACCAATAGATCACACTTCAAGACGTGGGAAGCTGAGATTCCTTCAAAGGCATATCAATATCCTTTTATATTTTCCTTGCTACTGCTACATCAGTAATCCCCAACACTGCTTCTCTGCCAGATGGCAACTCAAAATAGACCTGCTGTTCTACTCTTACCAGTCCCAATGACTCCAAGCTCTCTTTACTTAACTACAACAGTCTGAAACAGAAAAATCTTCCACATTGCAATAGAGCTTGAAAAGCTGCCCCCTACCTTGATCCATGTTCTCCCATACATATTACTTTACACTTACTGATAGTGAATTTCCTGTCATTTTATAGCTCATTTACAGTACATAATTTGTGTAATTGTCCTGCAACTCTTCTTCTACTGGGTTAAATAACCTTGTACCAGCAAGCTTCCATTATTTACTCCTCTCACAGCTCTTTTATCACAGACCTATATACATACATACAAAATAAAAAAAATTAAATTGTGCTTAAAATTTTAAATTTCAGACGAGTTTCCACTTCCTTGTAGATATTAAAACATCACTAACAGCAGCACAGACACTGGTCCCAAATTCAAGTCCCTCTTCCCACTTATTCCAAGAGACTCTCTTTTACTCTGTTTTCAGCTTAACAGCTCATTTTTAAATGAAAAAATCTGAACCTCAAGAAACAATTTAATGGGAGTTCAGAGGCCATGAAGGAAGAACCAAAACCAAACAGGAATACCACTCTGGTTGGTCTGGAATGAGGGCAAGGGGAGAAACTGTGCTATAATTCAAGGATCTCTCTCGTGAATTATGGCTGCATGAAGAGATGCTACTGCTACACAATAATACCTATGCATGGACAACTGATCCTCCTTTACAATAAAGCTGCATAATTGGAAATAGTTAGTTCATGCTCTCAGGGATGTATTTTGCTGTATTTCAGAGTATAGCAGATTTAAGCCTGCACAACCTTACTTTCTCCCCTTTCCATGTGTATGTCCATGTGATTTAATTCCAAACTTCAAACAATTAATTTTATGAACTAAAGCACAGCTGGTTACACGATTTGCGGAAAAATACATTACCTCAAAATACAAAAAAAAAGGTTTCAATCATTGCATACAACACACCAGAGACAGACACATCAAGTTAGACTCTGTTTTGTGGTATTCTCTTTTGTAATTGAGTACTGGCACATGTGAAAATTGCCAACTGCAGCTTTCCTCTGAACAATTCTTATGACGATGTAGCTGAAAGAATAATACTGGAACAAGTTATTTAAAAATAAGAAAATTGCAGTCAGTATAAGATAAAATTTCCCAGAGACATTCTGTGCCACGTTAACTTAAAATCATAGCTAAAAACTGAAACACATAGTATTCAGGAACTACATCTGAATGTTCCACAAATCATCAAATGTACATGAAAGAAGAAAACCCTTTAGAGGTATTAGCAACAAAGGTTTAGTGATTTCAACAGAACAGAGCTTATTACTGCATGATCAACAAATTTAATTTGCCTGACCGTTAAAGAATGCAAGCACTGCAACTGGGCCTTTTGAACAGCTGGCAAATGCAGTTTGGCCACTATGTTAAGAATGAACTGAGTTAACATTAAGTGGTGCAATTATAAGAGCTGCAATACCTACAAACAGCTTTAACCCAAATCCTCTGTAGAGGAGGCTAAAAAAAAAAAATAAAACCACACAGTCAGTAAAGAGAAAAAAATACATCATTAAGGTCAATAGTGTAAGTTTCGGCAGGCTATGAAATAGGAGTCCATTTTCTCCATAAAGAAAGATTAAAAAATAGTCTCTTTACAGTTGTGTCAATTCATAATAAATCTTTTGGGTCCTAAAGGTAGAAGTACTGCATTATCTGGCAAATTCCTCTTAGGAGGTTTGTTTTAAATTGACAACAACTCCAGAAATTAAGTAAAAACTCCTCTGGAAAGGCAGTGAAGAACTAAATTAAAAAATATTGAATTACAGAACTTTGTGAGAAAATCTTCCAATCTAAAAACCAAAATATAACACTGAAAGAAGTCTCTCAGACTGCCGTAAAACTTTTTACATATTGCAAGATGGAGGACGAGGCTTGCTTCAAGTCTTTCTAAAGGTAAAGACTATTTTGTTAAGATTTAATATGCTCAAGAGATAATACAACAATAAAGTAAAAATCATGAAACTTTCAACAAGACTTTTTGTAACCCAAACAAGCAAAACATCCCAGTAATCAGATAAAACAGTCTGAAGAGGGTCCAAAGGACGGCCATGAAAGTAGTCAAAGGGCTGGAGAACCTGCCCTATGAGGAAAGGCTGAAGAAGCCGGGTCTCTTCTCCTTGGAGAAGAGAAGGCTTGGTGGGGTCCACATCACAATATTCCTGTACTTGAAGGGTAGCCTCCATCGTCTTTGTAGCTTTCTCTTCACAAGGAGACACACGAAGAGGTCAAGGGGCAACAGGTACAAGTTACACAAGGAGAGATTTCATCTCGGCACAATAAAAAAATTATTAACAATCATTCACTGCAACAACCTCCCCAGGGATGCCGTGGAGGCCCTGTCACTGGAGGTTTTCAAGATGCAATTGGACAGGGTGCTAGATGATCTCTTTCTGGTACTGTTCAAAGGAAAGGCTGGACCAGACAATCCTTTGAGGTTCCTTCCAACCTAGGCTGTTCTGTGATGTCTCTATTAAGACTAGTACAACACAGGCTGAATTTTGGTTTTCAGCCATAATACCGGAATCTGATTCAGTTGTTCAGATGGGTCTAGATGCTTCTTTATGGTGTTTAACTCCTAATCAGTGAAATCAGAGGGAATTATGCCTGAAATCTGACCAAAAAAAAAAAAAAAAATCATTACAAAAGACTGGAAACAAAATCATTTTTGTTTGTTTTTTGGGTTTGTTTGTTTTGTTTTTTTTTTTAATAATAGTTCAGTCATTAGTTTCACAATTTAGTAATTTTAATCAATACTGTTTACTTCCACAAACAGAGGTACACTCTTCTAGCAATGAAGCTTTATGCCAAATTGGGTTGGTAGAAGGATGTTCCCAAGCAGGTAGGCATTGTCACCCATTAAGCTGATAGTCCCCTGAATCTTCTACCGCATCCAGAAGTTTTCTGGTTGAATCCTCTATAGCAAATTAACCTTATATGGCTCAAATAAAAAGTTCCCCCCAGTCTTTCAAAAAAACCCTAGGTTTTTCCCTCAACTTGCTTTATATTTGTTGGCTACGCAATCATTGTATTTGCCCTAAGTTCAGAGGGTGATCTCTGTCCTTCTGAGCAGGTTTGCTAAGACAGCACATCCAAAGGAGGAGTGTGCAGACAGGACCAAGTCTCAACTCTCTGCCCTGGTTTTAGCATCCTGAGCACTACGCATTTGGAGTCCTTACTTCAGAACAAGCCTGAGACATAAACACATAGCGCACACAAAACCCAGGATAGATATTTTCTTTAAAGGAGAAAGTGCTGCGTTTTTCAGACCATGTAAGTCTTCTTAAGATAGATGTTAATTCACTTTCAAAGGCTACTATAAGCCAGCAGATTTTTCTCCAATTTAAATTAGCAGGAAATTAAAACAAGGTGCATATACCTGATGTCTTTACAAGAGAGAACTGGGCTTCTTAATTTCAAGGTAGCAGAAAATAGTTAAACACATTCCACAGGGCCACTGTGCATTACTCCAGAATTACACCCAGAACCTGCATATTTAAGACACTTATAGATAAGTAGGAGGTAAATGATGATCTTCACATACTCCCATGCTCCTGATAGGTTACTGATAACCACCAGTTCTTCAACACTTGAGACTCTGCTGTTCACTGATCAGACTCCTCCGCATCTGTTGATAACCACAGCAAAGCATCCTTTAAATAAAATAAGCCTGTTACTACTAGTGTAAGTATTGGTCTTACAGGCAGAGATCTCTGACAAAGTCACTTAACAACTGCAGAGGAATCTCAAAAAGATATGTTTCATACAACTGTCCAAAGGAACACTGATAACTTTATAATCCTCTACAAAGATGCTCATTAATTAGTACATATTTGGCATTGAAAGATTCTCCACTCCACAAGGTCAAATAATCGCCCTGGGAACAGTGTCAGGCTCTGTAAGTCTAAGCAATAGAATTGGTAATAATGGCAACAGCGTATTGGAGCAATAATCCCAACTCAAAGGCCACACACCTTTTTCTAAGGCATTAAAACAGACAGTTCAGTCAGTGTGAATTTAACAGAAGCTTTTACTACGGGAAGAAATTAATACCTTAAGAATAGTTAATGTGATAAACTTCATTGTCCGCTGCAGGAAAATGGGAATTTACAACAACTCAGGAGGGTAAAAGCAGAGTCTTTTGTGCAGAGGTTCTCAATATTTGGAAACCATCAGGCAGCTCTCAGATATTTTAAGTACTGAGTCCAGCAACCTGAAGCTCATGACCAGGTAAGTAATAACAATCACACCCACAAAAACGCTTCCAAATGCAAGGAGCTGAAGCCCAGCAAAGCCTTCAGCTGCAAAGAGGACTGTGCCCGATACTCTGATAATAAAAGCCGGCTCCCTATTCCCCCAAGCAACATTTAGCATCAAAACCCAGCAGCTGCCAAACAACCCAGGCTCCCCCTGAACACCGTGCTAAAGAGTTCACCCAGGAAATGAGTTTTTCTTCAAAGGTTTGGGCATCAACGGAAGCTTACAGCAACCTAAGCACAGATCCCCAGACACATTATAACCCTGAAGAAACTGAAGAGCCAGAAAGCTCACTCGTACTGAGAAAACGAGCTGAGAAAGCATCGCCGTGTGCGATCAGGAAACCAGCCAGGCTGGCGAGCGATGGAACGCATCAACAGGGATGCCAAACCCCACCAGCTGCTGCAGTAGAAAAGTCGATGCTCTCCCTCCCCATTCGCCCCCTGGGACCATTCCCGAAGTTCCCACTCGCACACCCACAGCCCCGCTTCCCTGCGGAAGCCTCCCCAAGGCCGGCACAGCCCCGCAAGCCCACCCGGGGCCCGTGCCCGAACACGGCCAACCGCAGCACGGCTCCGCTCGCCGCTTGCGTCGCCGCCGGGGACTTCCAGCCGTGCGCTCACTAAACACGACCAGCCGGCGTTCTTCGGCCCTGCTCCCCACAACCGGCCGGCCACAGCCACACGGCTGCCAACGGGCAACACGGAGCCAGCGGCCGGGCTGCCTGCGCCGGCACCACCCGCCGGGACCCCTCGGCAACCTGCCGCCGGCCCCGTTACTCCCGCCGCCTCGCCCTGCTGAGGCGACGCCTCCAGCGTACCGGGCTGCGGCGGCCCGCTGGGCGCCGGGGGACTGCCGGGCTGCTTGCGCTCCTTCTGGGACTCCCTCTTGCCGCCCGCCGCCCTGCCGCCGGCACCGGCTATCCTGCCGGCCGCCACCGCCTCGTCGCGCTTCTTGCGCGGCTGCTGGCGGCGCTCGACCTCCCGCAGGATGTCGAAGGGGTCCGACTCGTCGTCCGGGAGCTGGCAGAAGCGGTTGGCGACGGCGCAGCCGAAGCTCTCCTGCATGACGGCAGCCACCGGGCTGCTCACCGTCCCCTTCATCATCGCCCCCGGAGGACCTCCCTCCTCCCCTCCCGAACCAGCCCGCGGGGCAGGCGCTGCGCAGGCCGGAGGACCGGCAGGGTCAGCGCCCGGCGCTCCCCACACCGCCCCCCCATTGCCGGCTCCCC
>JAOXNO010000020.1:47028886-47066316 GCA_028565335.1 Limnodromus scolopaceus | reverse complement strand
CATCATACAGTCTGCATCTCCCTGTAAGTCCCTGGCATACGTCTAGCAGATCCATGGGAGGTAATCAAGGGCAACATGCCCATCAGTAAGCCTAATTTTTGTATAAAGAGCTTACAGCATTGCTGGGAATGTTTAGGGCTCTGCAAATCAAAAACGTCTGGAGAAATCTGCATAGTAGAGATGAGTGAAGTCTCCATATTTATATGGTGTCGCTGTCAACGTGTCACATGATTAAGTCCTGTTTCTTCTACTCTTTTTTTTTTTTTTTCCTCCCCTAATACCTCTGTTTTCCAGCATCTCTTTTACTACTGGCTGCTCCTAACTATTTGTGTTATGACTCTAGTGTCCTTATGGCCTTCCTGCTGTCATTCAGAGCATTTCTTTCTTTTGCTAATGCTATATTCCCGTCCCAGTCATGCTCATTTGTGATGTACACCTCACAGCACACCAAGTAGCAGTATAGCAGCTCCTGGTGGCTTCTGCGATAAATAACTACAACCTCAAGGAGCCTTGATAAATGGAAAATTACAAAGCTTGTTGAGAACCTGGGCCTGCCTTAGGTATTTGTTAGTGCGGACGTGCACAGAGAATGAAATGGGTTTTATTTAGATTCCCTGGATGCAGGTTGGTGTGTGAACATCCCTGACAGGGCAGTCCAGCGAAATGCGGTGAGACTCTTGGGAGGCAATGGGAGCCGTCATGTTCAGGGAGCTCCTTGACTTTTGGGCAGAGAGGCTCAAGACATGGCTGGTTGTGGCATAAAGCAGCCATCCATCATAACTAACTTCTTTGCTTGTTTTTCATTATACATACAGAGAATTAGCAGTTACTGCCACACCTTTATTGGTTTTAACTTGATGTAGATTTCGGGGGAAAAATGGAGGCACTTAGGCTCTTCAGGTGTCCTGCTAAAGTTTCTGCTTTCTTAACATTCAAGTATCCATGCTTTCAGCTAAAGCTAACTGAAGGCTTATGGTAGGAATTTAACTGTTTTAGCAGACGATAGATGCTTCAACATACGTAGATGTTGAACATTTGAATGTACATGTACAACATTTACCTAGGTGCTTTCTTTTCACAGAAACATATTGCTAGTGTGTTTGGGCTGTGGAGATAAGCTTCCAAGTTAGGGCAAGTGCAAGAAATATAACTTATTATACCATCTCAGAATGTATACTGTGTATGTGAAGCCACTCAAAAAATCATGCATTTTTAGGAGTTCTCCAGGTGTCTTACCTTCACTTACAAATATCCCCAAAACAATTAGCAATTTAGAATTGTTAAGCTGTGCATATGCTGTAATACTTAGATGCAATGTGTTTTGCTGTAGAAATAAAACATTAGAACTCCCATAAGTGTAGCAGTTCCTGAGCTCTTCTGAAAAACAGGCCAGTCATCCACATGTACAGTTGTTGACTTTGGTGCTAAATTTAAACTCCTTTTTAAATTATTTTTCCTTCTTGTTTCCTCACAATTAAATACCTGTTTATGCTTTTCAGCTTCCCATCACCAATGTTTCTTGGAATTGGACAGGTATGTTCACAAGTAAGGCATACTAAATGCACTTATTATTTTGTAAGTTAAACTAATGTTAGTATAGAAATCTATTGTTGGGGGAGGAAATCTCTGTTATACTGCACTGCTTGTCTTCTGGATTAGATACACTGTAAGAAAGAGTGATTTGTTGTAGTGAGATCAAGGAGGTTTCAGCTGAAGTCAAAACTATAGCCTGGGAAGAGTCACATAAAGTACTGGAACTGACATCTATTTCCCCTTGTAGAGTTCAGTAATTAAGAGATCTGGCCTTCAAAACTGTCAGGATTTGTTCTAGCAAGTGCATAGATTCTATGTGAGTCCTTGAGCATTTGTGGATTATATGCAGAGATGCTGTCCCTATTTGTAGTCCAACCGTGTGTTTTCTCAGAAATCTCTTCCCCCTTTCCCATCAGTTTTCCAGCAGGACTGTCACACAATTTTGGTTCTTTGTTGCTATATTTGCCTGTAGACAATTTGCAGTACTGTAGTAGAAGTATGTTTTTGGTTATTTTTGTTGTTAGTGGGCGTCACAGTAAAACGAAAGTTCAAATGTTTGTGTACATGGTCCATAAAAAAAGAACGTGTGACTTTGCAGAGAGATGGCTGGGGAAGATCGAGCCTTGAAGCAAGTGTTGTTTAGGCAAATACATTTAAAAGAGAGGATTTACTTTCTGCCAAGGTTACAAGCTAAGGGGTAGTGGGGAGGAGGTGAAAACAGGATACTGCAAGTCTGACATCTCTACTGTTTGGTGCTGGATAGAGTAAAATGTCTTGTAAAGTCTTTGCTGTGTGAGAGAGGGAAAGAGACACACATCCAAACTGATCAAGGAACCACACAACATGTTTCTGTGGAAGCCAAAGACTAGAAATTGTGGCCTTAATTCATGTTAAGGGCAATGATATGGCTTTGTTTCTTTGCAGAACATAAGAGTAAATGACATTTCCATTTTTTGTTGACTGATCCTTCCAGGATTTCCCTGAACACTTTGTAAGGTGCATATAATATGGTGTTATGCTTTAGGCTGCAGAACATGACTCCACCTTATCCTCTAGATAGCCAATTATTGTATTTTTGTATAAGGATTTTATTTTTTTTCCTCCCTGGGGCCAGCGTAAACTCTTATGGTATGTGATTGCTCAAATACTCTCCTTCATTTTGTCTGTATCTTTATTATTTCTTCATCAAGTTGTCAACAGACTGATCAATGCACAACCCCTTTCACACTACTGAAAAAAGCTGTAGGAATGATTTCATAGACTAAACAACACTCTGAGTGGAAATAGCATGATTATTCTGGGCTCATGTCCTGTTTTATTTTCTCAGCTCCTTCTCAGCATGCATTGTTTCACAGGGTGCCACTAATTTTCTCAAGCTAGTAAAGCATATGTCTATATTGTACTTGCAAAATTGATAAGAATTAAGTTGCTCCAGTTTATTAATTGTGTGCTGTGTTGTTCATTGAAAGAGATACATAATACAAAATGAATTTGTCAAATTCATACAAAGATTTTGTCTGTGATGGAATTCTTTCATTCGTACATTAGAATTTTGCTCTTACATGACTTCTTGTTTTTTCTTCTTGTTTAGATGGCAGCCACTATACTTATATTGTATGTGTCAAAACTGAATAAGATTGTCCACTTCCCTGATTTTGATAAAAGTATACCTGTGAAGGTAAGGATTACATAGGTCTTGATATTAATAAGAAAACGTTACCTCTTTTAGTGGCATTCTTTCTTATGGAGCAAGATAGAAGAACAGAAAAAAAATCTGCATTTGTCAAATGTGATTATTTGTATCTTTATTTCATTTAATATTGGATTTGATCATTTTAATTTCACTGCAATATTCTGGCCTTTTGTTTGCAGAGCAATCTGGTGCCATTTTGTTATGCAGTACGTGGGAAAGGGTGCTGTACCTTCATACAGCTGGATGCAACTCCTTCAAATTACTGAAGTACTTTTCTGGATGTATACAGCTACCTATGGGATTAATGGGACATCTGTGTTTAAGAAAGAATTTTGATCACAGCATGAAGAGAAAAAGGCTGCTTGGAAATTTGAATGGGACGTGATAAAACAATAGTGAAAGAGTATGTGATAGACCAAAAACCCGACCAAAAGTTGACTTCAAACCTAAGACTACATAGGAGGGGCTAAAATAACGCTCATTGAAAACACTTTAGGTAGGGGCTGGCTGCATCATGCAGACCTTAAGGGTGTATAGTCTAAAGAGACAGGACAGAGGAAATACGAGAGAATCTTTTATTTATCTCAGATTGGGAACTGTGATGATCCTTGTAGATTTTTATATCCATGGTGCAATGTTGCTGGAGCTTTACTTTGATGCATAAGCCTGTGCTTTTATGGCTTGCTGCAGTGTGTTGATCAGTGTTTGCTCAGAGATACAGAGGGAGTTAGCCCCAAGCTCTGCTGAAGGGCTCAGATATCATAGCTTTTCAGGTCAACATCTTCATTGCAGAATCTTATCTTAATATCAGTATGAGTTTTACTATAAACGTCTCACAGCCATTAGCAAATGATGTTTATTCTTAATGCATGTTGAAATCATTGGCGTTTCTGCATGTGAAAATCTTGCAGGAATATCTGTAGCATCAATTATAAAATGGACAGCACTTACTTTTTCCAAAATACGAAAGAGGAAGGTTTCCCAGTGAGCAGTTTTGAGTTCTGTGTATAAACAGCTTGTTGAGACCTCAAGAAGTTTCTTCCTTCCACCTCCTCCAGTCCCACTACTCTCTCTCTCTGCTGTTGCCTTCACTTTAACATCAGTACAAATGCATTAAAAAAATACACCACTCATTTTCTTTGTTCTAATAATATCTATCCTTTGGAAGACTTTCCTGCGTGTGCTGGGAGCAGTTGACACTGCAGCATCCAGAACTTGCTTGTAGTGCTGGATTTGACTAGTCATAGTGAATCAGCTGGGTTGCTCATTGTTGATTTCTTTACTTTCTAAAGCACCTTTTGACTGACTGTTTATTCTTTGACAACTTGCTTTCATTGACACCAAGACTGTAATTGGTTTTCACTCCTGGGCTGATTTTACATCCTGCATGCTTTCAGCTAGAGTTTTAAAGTAGCAAAGTGCTTATTTTAGTGATGAAGCTTTGGAATTCTTGACCCTTTTTGAGTAAGTGTTTCACTGATCTCTGATGTTGTGCTGGGTATTGTAATTTTGTCTTCATAATAGACGAAGTCCAGAGGAAAGAGAACGTAATGTCAGCTCTGTTTTCATCCTATGAATGAAGTGAAACAAATTTTGCTAAATAAAAATCTGCTGAAGAGATAGTGCATTACAAACTTTTTGCTAACTTATGTGAGCAGGCTGAATATTTATTTTTACTTTTACTCCTGTTTGTAGTCCTGTTTACTTTTGCTGTTACTTTCATTTAAAAGTTAACTTTAACTGCACTTTTCCCCCCTCTCCTCTTTGCTGTAAAAGAAATGTAGAATTTTTAACATGGACAAAGTGCAGCCCACTCCTCTATATGCGTTTCCAGCACACAATGAGTACGTAGCCTCCAACACACACAGTGTCTCCTGAAGCATGTGTAGGCACAACAGACACTATGACACATGTTAGGATAGAGGATCTGTTTTGTCTTTCTGCCATTTCGGCTCTGCTTGACTGATAGTAAATAGAACTAGATGTACACACCAACTTTCTCCCCGTTTCTTACTTTGGTTGCTTTTATTCTTCTGCAACTCTTCTGTAGTGGGAAAATTAACAGCTTTGAGCTGCAGCTGCATATTGCCTAGAGATCCCTGACTTCTTGGACGCTTTCTTTAGCCTCTGAAGTTCTGTTGTTGTTTCTCTGTATTGTGTTAGGGGCCGTATATTTCTCTGTGTGTCAGTCTTATTATGCAAGAAGCAAAAAAAAAAGAAGTTTAATTTACCCCTACTTACCTTTCCTTTCTAGTATCTCGCATAGCATAATTTGTTGGGTAAATCTAAAGTGGTATATTTTCCAGGCATACTAATACATGTGGAGTACCTAGAGAAGCACAGCATACTTAACAGTTTATTCATTGTTTTATTCCACTTGTTCTCCTGCTTATTTAGCTACTGTTATTAATATTACTTTTATACCTAAAATTCAAGTGTTAGAATGGGTATTAATCTGAGGATTACTGTAGTTGAAATAAACCTGGTTAACATTTACTATAGAGCCTGAGTCCCATTAGAAGTAGATTGCAACTCTTCTAATGAAGTCAGTGAAGTTGTGGTTCGTGCATGGTCACATGAATAGAGCTCCAGGGCAGTTTGCAACACACTTAGATTTTTTTTTTCCTTGAAAAAACCCTCTTCCTTGCTAAAAGTGCACTTGATATTACAGCTATTAAATTCTATCAAGTAAAGTTTCTCAACGATGCTTCAACGATGCTTCAGAACATAATAATCTGAGTTGTGCTTTTAATTTTATTGCAGTTGTTTCCTCTACCTCTGATTTATGTTGGAAACCACATAAGTGGTTTATCAAGTACCAGCAAACTCAGGTACAGTAAATAGAAGTTATAAGTAAACTCTTTGGATTTTACCCTTTTCTTTTCCGGGAGTGAAAAACCACTAAAGAAGAGTGTAGGGACCTAAATGCATATGATGTCTGTCTGTCTAAACCCCTGATACTATTATGAAATTCTTACCCAAACATTTGATCTGTTTACAAGTTGCATGCTTTTTTTAAGGGGGGCTTAGCCAGGCCTGTACTGACACACCGATCACATACTCCTCTGTGACAATAAAAGTGCTTTCACTTTCCTCTCACACCCAAGCATCCACCTCTTCCTGTGTGGAAAGAGGAGAGAGTTTGAAAGCTGTAAGAAAGACATTTTGGAAGTAAGAAGAAGAAGGAGAAGATTTATACCATGACATCAGTACAGATTATTTAGGAGTCACCAAGAGATGGAAAAACGACGGTGCAGTGGGGTGGTGGTGGTGGCCTAGCCCTTCTGAGCACCAAGAGATTTCTGAAGGGCTCGCTGGCTACTCCGTGCCTGTAAGCATAGATTTATGAGAGTTGTTTCCATGCTAGTACTAAAAAGGTGTAATTTATTTAGAGGGCCTGCTATAATAGATTGAATGACCAAATTTTCTGTGGAAGAGGAGTGCAGAAGCATAATGGCTGCACCAGGATTGGAAGATACAGCACTACCATTGTGGTGGTTTCTTGTATGTTATTACAGCCTTCCAAGGATTTTGAAGTAACCTAGATGGAAAGCTTTTCACGTTTTCAGCATTTCATAACTTTGAGACAGATGCTGGGAGATAACATGTACAACTTTTAATTTTTTTACATTTCTTTTTATTTATAGAATTAATTTTCTCTGACTAGCAATATTAGATGCCTGATTCTGCATCTCTTTGTTGTAAGGCATTCAGAAGTTGTTCCACTGAACTGACTGTTGAGGCAGACATAAAGACTTCGGCAGTACTGTTCCTATTTGCACTTCAGCCAATGTGAATATGAAAGCAGTTTCAGTCCTGTAAAAGTTTGATTCATGGGTTCTTCTTTCCCATTTCCCTAACTGTAATTTTAAAATAAAAAGTTTAGTAAGTAGTTTTCAACATACGTGCACCATCTTTTCCCCCTGTGGCTGACATACCTCTTTTAGATTTACCATGTATAACTAATTTTTATAACAGAAAAGTAAGAATGGGTGCAGTGTTTCTACCATTAGCATTTTGTTACATTGTATTGTGTTACATTATGTAACACTTATTTACATTATGAAATTTTCCACCTTGTTTGGGTTGTCTGTAAGATGTAGATCATCCTGTGCATAACTTCAAAATGTCTGTTTTTTCAAGTGATTAAACTCTGTGTTAGGATTTGTATCATTTATTAATGCAGTAGGTAATAGTTACCTTAAGCAGAGGATTAATTGGTCCATATGGCCACTCTATCAGATTTCCAGTGTCAGATGCAAGTGCTTTCTGAAATTAATTGAAAAGGTTTTCAACTGCATTACTTTGTGTAGACCAACAATATGTTGTTCAAAAGTAGCTGTTTGGTAGTTGCAGCTGCTCTCACCTTTCATGTTTCTTGTACTTTCTCTGATTTTTTTCTTGTGAATCTATTAGACTTTTTGGAAAGTACAGCTTGTTTACTAAGCATGTTAGCTTTGTATTTTGGTTTTGTTCTGTGTTTTCAGAGATGGGTTTATATTGCGTCCTTTAAGTGTACAATAGAAATAATTTTTACTTGCCCTGCTCATGAATTCTACAAAAGAATTATTTTATAGGGGCTATGGTGGGTAGAAAGTAGTTTTTATATTCAATTTCACTCATGCAGAGAGACCTTTTAAAAGGTAGCCAATTGCATTGTTTTACAAACTGGCAGATCTTATTATTTTTCAGTGATTTGGTTATCTAATCTGTCTCTTAGTGTCAGACTGACATTTTTTTCTATATGCTAAGTGGCTGTGAATTTGTTTTGGTTGCTTATTGTTGGACTAACAGTTTCATCCTCTGGTTAGTAAAGTTAGATAAGAATTAGAACATAAAAATACTATGAATCTGATGTTATGCTTGGATTTTTATCTTTTTTTTTGACAGTTTGCCGATGTTTACAGTGCTCAGGAAGTTTACCATTCCACTTACTTTACTGCTGGAAATCATCATACTTGGGTGATCCATTTTTTTTTTATTTAAGATACCTTTATTTTACATCATATCAAATGGATTACTTGTGGCATCTTCTTAGAATACAGAATGAGTGCTTTTTACTGATAAGTAGAGAAGAGCAAATAATGTGGTTTTAAGTATCTTTTTTGAAGACTGATGTATGCATTTTAGTGAATACAGGAAAAAAAATCAGCTTTTTCTCATTTACACAGCTTCTTCTCTTGACTGTTGCACAGGAATCATGTAAGGAGAGCACAACTTCAGATGCTTTTAGCGGTTATTTTTTGTGTCTCTTCTTGGAGGCCCTTAAGCTGCAAACTGCTTCAAACAGATAGATCCTTATGTCACAAAACAGTGATGATGGTATGGCAGTCTGCTTATGTAGAGTAACTTTC
The DNA here is from genome assembly GCA_028565335.1 of Limnodromus scolopaceus. Lineage (NCBI taxonomy): Eukaryota > Metazoa > Chordata > Aves > Charadriiformes > Scolopacidae > Limnodromus > Limnodromus scolopaceus. The sequence continues at coordinate 47,057,736 of JAOXNO010000020.1, read as the reverse complement.
TAGGTCAAGTCTAAAACCATACCACTTTAATGAAGCAAAATGGTATCTACCAATGTGCTGTTAGGTCAGAAAACTCCTTAATTCTAGATACCTCTATTATTTTTAATGAGAAATTAAGAATTTTATGCTGTTGCAGCTTGGGTTCACAAGTTTCAGTTGTACTGACTTGGAAGAACATGAATATAAATACATCATGCTTTATCACCACCATAGTTCTATCCAGATGGCTTGTGCTTGGTTAAGGTGAGATCACAAGAGGAAAAGCAGCTTGTTGAAGCTGAACCCAGGCAACATGAGAGTGATGGTCAGGGAAAAAACTTTTCAAAAAGCTCCCAAGCAGACTGTCCTCTCCTTTTGGCTGAAACAACAGTTATCAATGTGATTCATAATTGAGGATGCTCTGGGATTCTTTTCTAGTTTTAAGTTCTCACAGGGCAAGCAGAACTTGCTGTCTTCTCCTGTTGCCTGAAGACTCCCGCAAACAGGTGAGGAAAATGTGAGTCAGTGAGGCTTTCATCAGCTGGACTACAGCAATGTGGTGTATGACTGTAAGCAACATCCTAACCTAAGGGAAGCTTAAGAGCAGAACACAGTATTCATACAGACTGCCGCAGTGTATTTCCTCAGGGCTGAAAATGAAAGGACTCCAGAGACTCTGTGCTGGTTTACCACAGGATTTGAAAAACAGTGAAGATTTTGGTTGCTACTGTCAAGAGTCATGGTGATCAAAGCCTAATATATCTAGAGACTGCATACAGCTTTACTGTTGGGACAGTGGTCCACATCTATGCTCCTTTGACAAACAGGATTTCTCCAAGAGCATTGTACATCTTGTTTTGATGAATCTTTTCTCACAGGTTAGCTCAGAGCTGGAGACTAGCCTGGGAGAATGACTAGGGGAATGTCTGTAAGGCACGTTGCAGCATGGTGCAAAAATAAGTACTCGAGACATTTCTAAATAAAGTAATTCAGGTGTAAGATGCAAAATAGTTTTACAGTATGCTTTTCCCTACTCTGTGGCAGAGCTGATGTAGACGTAGTAAAGAATATGGTAATCTTCCATACTTTTCCTTTCAAGTACAAGTTTTCGGTTCGACTTCAAAATAAGTATCTATCTGAAAAATTGCCCAGGAAGTGTGCTATACAGGGTCTTCTCCAAGAAAGGTGAGATGAAAAACTACATGAGAAATGTGTAGTGATTTTCCTTGATTGGATTACTGGAAGACACTGACATATGTCCATTCTGAATACCAATATACAGTAAATTACAGTTTGTTCCAGCGCTGTTACTTTAAAACTTCAATCATTACTTTTAAAATTATCTAGTAGTGGATTGCTTACAATGCTTTTTCAATCTCTGTTCTCAGGGCCAAGGTCTGATAACATGGCACTTGGTGAATCACATTGCTTCTGTAAGGTTATCAAGACTGTGGCCCACCTGTTAAATTTTCTGTCATTACTAATTGCTTTGAAACTTTCTCAGGGCCAAGGTCTGATAGCATGGGACATGGTCAATCACATTGCTTCTGTAAGGTTATCAAGACTATGCCCTTCAGTTAAATGCTCTGTTATTACTAATTGCTTTGAAACTTTCAGGCAGATATCCATTTAATCTCCTTTTCAATTAATGAAAATGTGAACTGTCTAATTTTTGTCTACAGGAAACGGTACCCACTGAGTATTATAGTCAGCGTATTTGCCATCATTCTTGGGGCTTTCATAGCAGCTGGGTAAGGTTTTAATTTGTTATACAAAGTCATGTTATGAGAGAAAGGACAACAGGAGGTTTTTTTCCATATTAAGTTCCAAGTAAACGTAGGTTGAGATCAGTTGCTCTGGATTAAGTTGATTTGGAAAAATCTCTCTAGTGACATCATTGGGAGGTGCAGGAATACAAAGGGAAAAATTTAACTCCAGCTGGAAGTATTTGTGTGCTTCTTTTTCCCCCCAAAGGTTTTCCATGTTTGCAGGATCGTAAATGTAGCAAAGTTCAAATTGTGTAAGGAATGCTGCTTTTATTTCATACTATCAGTGTATTTTAATAGTATTAGAAAAATATATTCTTTTTCTGGATAGAAAGACTGATTTTTTGGTTGTCAAATGTTGTTTTGAATTAGGCAATGTCTGGCTTTTTTAATAACTTTGAACAAGTTCAAAGGCAGGGTTAAGTTTACAAAGCACTCGTATAGTAGTTTCCTCTGTTTTCTTTCTGTTTGGATATTTCTTTACTTAACTGGAAATGTGATGTTATTTTTTGTTTCTTGGCTTTGCTATGTACAAAGGTAAATAATTTCCATATGATGTGACTCGGATGAACCCATGTCCTATCAAATGAATTACCCTATATGCATGAGGTAACTAGTCAAAACAGAAAGGATGACAATATGTCTGGTCTGACTGTAAAAAACAAATAGTCAGACTTTATTCCCTAGCTACTTTTTGTGTTAAAAGGAATAGATAAGTATACTCAGTAATAATTGGACAAGTTCTCAGGATCGAGACAGATGGAATTTTTCACAGAACGAAACCGAACATTTCCTGCCACTTCCACACTGAGTACTGGGAACTCGCTGATGACTTATTTGTGATGGTCCTGTGACTGGAGAAATATGAAGTATCTTGACTTACAAAGAAGGCTTAAAGGAAAACCTGTGACTTGCTGGAGTTCTCGGGATTACATTTCCTCATTTATGTTATTTCTCTAGGTAATGCAATGCATTGTATGTGCTTTGCTTGTTTACAATATACTATTTTTTTCACAGGTCTGATCTGTCTTTTAATCTGGAGGGTTACACGTTTGTATTGCTAAATGATATCTTCACAGCAGCAAATGGAGTTTACACAAAGCAGAAAATTGATCCAAAGGTAACTGTGGGGTGATGGCTGAATTTAATGTTATGACAGTATGGTAACAATGGGTTTCTTGTTATATGACTATACAAATATACGGTTATGAACTGATAGGTAGTTTCATTTGCTTTCATATTTCAGGTGATATATGCATCCTTAATACAGAACAGCCTGGGAAGAAATTGTTATTAGTATCTCAGGCTTTAGAGAAACAGTGTATTTTATTTTCTCTCAAGACTTTTACGTAGAGTTTTAGTGTCTTTAAAACACTGCTTTTGGCTAAAAAAAACCCCAACCAAATCTAAACCAAAAGCAAATTGTTTGGCTGCAACCTTGATATATATATCTAAGGATCATGACTTTTTGACTAGAAACACACTTTAAGTGAGGTTTATGTAAAATAAACTTGTGGGTAGGAGCTGAGACCTGTCCAGTTTGAGCCAATAACCACAACTGATATCTTTTTTTGCTATCTAAAAGCAAGTCTACACCAAAAACAGATATGCCAAAGAATTAGGTGATACCGTTATACAATATACTTTATGTAAACATTGAGCAGGCTGCTTTTCAAATACAGTGCCATAAAAACATGCCAACCCATAGTGAAGAGTAGTCTTGGAGATGCTGGATAGAGGTTTTGTCACTGACTTTTGTGGTTCAGTCTGTACAGTGGGAATACATATCTTTTAATAATCTCGGGAGTCACATTGAATCCAGACTGTATTTTTCTTTATGAGCAGCAAGTAATGGCCTCACAGTTTTCTGCCAAGTATGGGGTTTCATTTAAAGCAAGAGATAAGCTGAAGAGATTTGCTAAGTAGTATGGCTGAATCTGGAGGAAGGGAAGGCTGCTTTTTCATTCCCCCAATCTTCTGCCTTTGTGTGAAGCAAGTTAACCAACAAGATATATGGCATCCCTCAAGTTGCTTTAAATTATATCAGTTACCAGTGATTAGAGATGCTGCCTCTAGGACTCAGAATTCATTAATTTTCCTGTTATGCTGGTCCCAGGGAGCCACCCTTACTTATGTTTTTGTTGTTGATTTGCAGTAGATGAAATAGGTAATCCCTTGGCTAGGCAGAGACTTATGTGAAGTCTAAAACAAAGCAGTTCTGAACCGGTGCCTTGGGAATTTTCTGAGTAGCTGGTTTGTAAATAAACTGTTCAAGGTATAGCAGAGCAGTAATACTCTACTGAGTGTACAAAGTGACTGGAAGTGGAAACTGTGCTCAGTACTAAACACTGAACCCAACAATCACAAGCTTGTATTTTAAATTGAAGTGTACTACGTTTTGTCTACTCATTGACAATAATTTCAGAAGGATTGCCAGAGTAATATTTAGTATGTTGCTCCCAAATGGCTTGTAATTCCAAACACCATGTTTCGTTTTTCACAGGAGTTGGGAAAATATGGTGTCCTTTTCTATAATGCTTGTTTCATGGTGATTCCAACAGTTATTATTAGCTTTTCTACTGGAGACTTTCAGCAGGTAAGGAGCAATATCTCAGACTGATAATGGCTTTTTGTATGTTTATTTTTAAAGAGGTAGTCCTATCTCCATGTTAGTGATTAGTTCTTGAAATATGTGACTTGAACTTGCCCTTCACAGGTAAGAACTTATAATTATTCACTCTAAGGAGAAGCTGAATTTGTGTGATACCCCTTATATGAATCTTAGTTTTAGAACTAATGTGTGACTAGGGACTTTCAGCTAGAGCAATTAGTTGGGAATCCAGCTGCACTGTGTGATTTGCCCCATGCTCTAAAATGAGATGGCAAATACCAAAACCAGACAATTTCCAGGCCTTCTCTCATTCTGATGCACAGAACAGATTCCTGTTTAGCCTCGATCTAGTTTAGTGACCTACATTTTACAATCTCGACAGCATGATTCTCTATAGCTAATCATAATACACTGTAATAGTGTATGCAGTATGTCCTGGCACATGAAATATCATACCAGAAGGCTTGTGTTTTTCTGCTCCCTCGCAGACTTGCTGAGTTGCCTTTTTCTTACCACTAAAATGAGTCTAGACACTTTGTATTCCTTTTTGGAAATGTTTGAGATTTGCCACTGAAAATTGTTACAGAGCTTGGGGGTGTCATAAATCCTTTTGTTGTATGTTGTGCCCTGGACTCACATAATTTTGTCATTGTGTTCTTAGAAGTCTGCTGTAAGTGGAAAAAACATCATTCCCTGAAAATGATGGATTTATATCGGCTCTTATTGTGAAATCTCTTCTTGTGACATAAGTCCAGCATGATTTTCTGCCAGTTTAGGAAAATGCAGCTGATGCCCTTCTTGGCAGATGTAGCGGGTGCCAAGTTTGTATAGCTGTAAGGTTTCAACTGCTTTCTCAGCAGAGCGAGCTGGAGACATTTTGGGAGAACCGGACAGGGAAATGTACCTTATTGCTAGGTTTATCCTATGGGAAAAATAAAGAGTGTGTTGTGCCCACATGTTGATTTGTCACAAACAAATAAATGCTCAATTACCTGAAAAGAATAAATGAATATCAGAGAAACGCATAATGCCTATTGTGCATTCTCATTGGCTTGGTCATTTGATATTAAGAGTTGCATTAAATGATGTGGGTGACTACTGGCAATGTGATGCACAGGAATTATGAAACAAAAAAGACACAAAATAGAAAAATACTGATGAAAAGTCAAGAAATAATTGTAGATAACAGCTGTATTTAGCAGAGTTTCAGGTCATAGAAGCTGTCTTCCTTTTACCCTAGGAGAGCTTTTTGCCTTGATCCCCCACAGACAATGCATAGCATGTATCTTTCACCAGTCAAAATATCGGTATCGTGTCTATGTGATAGTGGGATTGCTTCTGTTCCTCTAGCTAGTTCTGGAACAGTGGCTATCACATCTTGTAGAGACTGCAGTTTGTGAGTGTCCCAGTCATTCAGTTCTCCGTCACCAGTTGGCTAAGTAGGAGGACAGGAAAGCAACGGATGCTTTGGATGCAGTGGAAGAGAAAAGAAGCCCCAGAGTGCCGTTTACTTACTTTGCTGTTTTTGCACGCCAGCACAATTCTAGCAGGGCAGAGCAGCCCAAGATCCGTCTAATCTATTACATCAGGTAGTGGAGGCTCAGCTAGCCACAGCTCAGCGTGGGCAGACAGCCTTTCTCCTGTTCCTCAGGGATGTGTTCAGCCTTTGCTGAGTTTTGTGCTGATACAGATAACTTTAATCAGATTAAAATGAGGCGTATCCTTGAGTTACCAGAGATGGAAAAGCATCTGTGACATGTTTCTTAGTGACTGTTGTGTGGCACTGTGTGTTTGTTTGCTGCATGTCACTAAGAAGCAGACTTCAAACTGATGATTTAGTCTCTCCATTGACCTTCATCGATGAGAGACCTTAGTAATACTTATTTATTCTACTTTTGAGCTCAAAAAGAAAGCTGATCATGAATGAATCTATGGTACGAAATAGATTTCAAGGAGATTATTTATTTATTTGCTTTTTCTCTCTGTCTCATATCAACACTATTTATTATATAATATTAATCACAGTGTTATCTGTATCAATAACTATAAAGCCACAAATTCTCTGTATTGTATTTATATTCATTACTTGTAGTGTGCAATGTTATATCTGTACTGCTATACATGTTACAAGAATGTGTCTAGGTGTCACGGGTGCTGTCATCCTGTTGTCTCTGAAGTTAAATGCATCAAACTGTTCCCAATAATAATATAAATGTTTCATAATCATAGTATGACTCAAATGTATTTTGTTATTTTGCACATTTTCATATTAACTACATTTTATGTTTGGTTGAAGGTGATTATATAGCACATAATTATTTTTCTTTTTTTTTTTCTTGTTTTAATAGGCAACACATTTCCAGCACTGGACAAATATTTTATTTGTCTTTCAGTTTATTCTTTCCTGCTTGCTGGGGTAAGGACACAGGGCAATCAAGTAAGACGTTTTAATGACAGTGTTTCAAATTGCAAATCTCAAATGTAAGGCTCCCTAATAAGTTATGTTAAAATTCAAAGAAAATATATTTTCCCACAGGCTTCTTTCCTGCCTTCTAATTATTTCTAATAGCGTAACTGTTTCAGTACTATCTGTGTTGTTGACCTCACAGTACAGTGGTCAACAATAGGACAATTAGCCTTTTACTTCCTGTACTCAGTATCTCTCTGCTGGCGGTCTGTTCTGATTATCTAACTTCTTTGCAGTTAATAGAATGTAAGCCCTTTAGTATAGGGACTGTTTCATTGCATTTGTTCTTTAAAGTACATGGAAAGATATGAGACACTCAAAAGTAATGAAATAATGCTTTGTTTCTCTTGGAACTGCAGAGTTAAGGCAAGAATAAAAAAATCAGTTGGACCCTGTTCTGCTCTTTGACGCGTCACCAGCCAAGGGGTCAAACTAACTTCAAATACTGACATTTAAGAAGCACAGAAAATAGGGATTCTAGAGCTCAAGCAGCACATTTTAATCTGTATTTTGAGTAGTCTGTGAGTGCACAGATCCACAGAATCTTTTTTTAGGGCTTGGAACAAGCGGGATTGAAGATTTGAGCAAAATACTGATCCAGAAAATGTTGAACATTTCAAAGTGTTGCTAAACTTCTGAGCTCCCTGGAAGGAATTTATAAAAATTTCTCCTTTGCTTTATTTAGATTTCTCTTGATGTATTCTACTGTCCTATGCAGTCACTACAATTCTGCGCTTACAACAACAGTCGTTGGTGCCATCAAGGTGAGTTATGGAGAAGAGGGAGATGAGAATGGTCAAATAGACAGGGAAGAGCATTGACTCAGCAGTGATCCTGGTTATACTTGGAGCTGGAAACTCAAAATGAGGGCTAATACTGAGACACTGCTTGTGCCATACATTTTGAAGATCCACACAACAATGTTTTCTTCCACTGAAGCTTAGGTATACTCTAGAAAGCAATGTGAGTATTTATTTATTTTTATTTTTCCTACATGATAAACTTGAACCACTTTAATTAAAACGTGTTTCTGTTCAGGTTACTGTGGGCTAGCCAAGGTAGCCAGATGCTGATCCATTGCAAACTGATACAGACTAACCCACTATCACTTTGGCCTGATCTAGTTTCCATTGCTGCTAATAAATAGGGCATTCATAGATACAGAATAATGGCTAAGCTGTAGTAAGGAGTTTATTGCTTCATGGTTAACTGCTTCTGTCTCTGTGAGAACTTGTCTTTCTAGCTGAAAGGATTCTTTCATTTTTGTTTGTTTAAATTCTGGTCAATTTGGTCAGCACCAAAACATGCCTGTCTTAAAAACTGAACTTGGTGTCCTTACAGCCTGTTTTCTCTAACTCAGTTTAACTTCAAACCAGTGCAACTTCCTTTGTGTTGACAAGGCCAGCATGTCTGAAGTGGGAAGATCACTGACTGCCAAAGCACCTTTTCGTAGGCCAGTTTGGAGAGAAGCTTGGAGCTATAAGCTGGAAGAGTTTTAGCAAGAGTTAAAACTTGTGCGGTTGTGGGCCAAACAACTATCAGAATCCAGACTAGCTTAGGCACAGGAATAATAGTCCTCAGGGCGCTCCCTTTCATGGATGACTAAGGAAGAGAATACCTCCAGCATAGCAAAATCAGCAAAAGGAAGATGGTACTTCTCTTTCTACAGTTGTTTGGTTTTTGGTTTTGGTTTAGTTTTTGGTTTTGTTTTTTGAAGGCTGGCAAGATTAATCTAGTAGTTTTCATTCTGTGGTCCTGAAAGCATTCTTTTAAATTTTATGTGTCCGCATTGAACCATTAAGATGGTTCACTTCAGGTGCAACATTGTTTCTATTTTCTGAGTAATAATTAGTCCTTGAGACATTCTGAACAGCTTTAAAGTTGAGAAGCACTTTGTGATGGAGTAGTCCCCAGCAGAAATTGGTAGAAATGATATACTTGTCAAGGCTGACTGCTAAAACATTTGAAACCAACAAAGTATTGGTAAAATGATCACACAGTTCCATAGCTTTCCTTCTGTCTATAGAGACAAATTTTCCATAAGCTTGATGGGGGCAGGGTGAGAGGTAGAATCTTTATCTTTAAACTGTGCCTGTCTTGAACTTCAGTCAGGTGCTTTCAATGCATATTTAATTGACAAAGTAAGGCGGTGACCCTTTATAAGCATTAGTAAGGAGCCTTTATTGTAACGTTAAAGCGTAATTTTTATACTTGAGAATGCCAAACCTGCTTTTAAGAAATGGGATTTGAAATGACCCTTCCAAAGATTAAAATAAAGAACTTTTTCAGAAGGTGGCCATAATTCCATTTTACCTAACATAAAATAGCTTATTTTCCTCTTCTTTTTTTTTTTTTCCTGCAGAAAGTCATTTGGTGCATTGCCCACATTTAGAAAATATACTGATTTTATTATTTCATTTTGCTGTTACATTACCCACAAAGCTGACATCCTGTGAAAGTAATTTGAACACTGATTTTAGAGTGACCAGCATTAGTGTATAGCTATTTCCTTGGAAAAATAAATTAATTGATATCATTTACGTTCTTGGAGATCAAAACTGACTTCAATAAACGCATGGCTTTTGTTTCCCTTCAGAATATATCCATTGCTTACATCGGAATGTTGATTGGTGGAGATTACATATTCTCCGTGTTAAACTTTATAGGACTAAATATTTGGTGAGTAGAACTTGAATAGGTTTTACTTGTTAAAGCTGCAGATTTCTCAATGAGGTAGTTTCATGTTTTGTTTGATTTGGCCCATGTGGGTGATGCAGTTTTGAAACTACTGGCCTGAGGACTCACTGCCTTAGGGTGTAAAGTTCATTACAATTGGTGATGTCTTTTCCTGTCTGTTTTCAGATGTTGAATGTTACTGTGGTAAGATCTTAACAATGGAAACATGCCTGCAGTTTTACTATGTCGGGTTGAAGTTCATTCCTTTTTCACGAGCTGCAGTTCTGAGCTGTCAGGCTTCCAAGTAAAAGCCAAGTGGTGTGGGAAATGAGAACACTGACTGAACGAGTTGTGCCCGTTATAAATATGAGTTATGATGTGTGAGTTGTTACTTTTTGCGTTTGGATGAGCTGTTGCGTCTGTTTGTATGAATCTCTTGGAGCAACTGATAATTGATGTTTGTCTATTCAGGGCTCATTTCTCAGATGGCTTACATAGCTCAGAGGCACTCCTAATTTATGCTATATTTATGCTATTTACATATGAAATGGTATATATAGCATCAGATATCTCTGACGCCTCTGTTCATTCTCTTTTCTTTAGTATGGCAGGAGGACTGAGATACTCATTTCTAACATTAAGAGGAAACAGCAAGTCTACGCAACCTGGGGACGAAGAGAATGTGCTTCCTGAGTCAAAGAGTTAGCCAAAAGGCCTGCCTTGAAAGAGGCTGAAGATACAAGTTTGTTTAGCATTGCTGGGAACTTAAATAAATATGTGCTGGAACATATTTGGAACAAGAAACAAAAAATCTACCTCAATTGCCACAGATGTGCACACAACTCATTGATTCAGAAATATTCTTGTACGCTATGTTTTTTACATAAGAATGAGTTTAATTTTTCACCATGAGCTAATTTATAGGAAGAAATGCCATGAGCAAATCTCAAGTTGTAGATTTCTTCTTTTACCTGTACATTGGTGCTATTTGTTCTGTTTCAGTGTCTACCCATACTCTTTGAGGCAAAACTGCCTGTAAAGGTCACGAGGCTTGATTCACCATTGCCTTATGCCATATGCAATCTTTGATAGCAGTGAAGAGATGAAAGATGATAGTGATTCAGAATGATTTCACGTATGCATTTGTTCTTGTGTAAGCGACTGTAGAACATATGGGGCAAAGAGCAGAGAAGATCGTTCCCTGTGTAAGTCTTGACTGAAGAATTCAGGATATGGCCTAGGGTGCTCAGTATGTGTTGTGTAGACATTTTCTCTCAATCTTTTTCTCATCCTCAATAACATCATGGTGTTCTGCTGCAATTGTCACTGTTGTTTAAGTGAAATCTCGTAACTTTGCTGCGAGGAGGAAATTGAGAGAAGATTTTTTGTATTTAAAAAGATTTTTTTTGTGTGTGAGCCTGTACCAAACAGGTAATTAGGAGAGATAACAAAAGTGAATATTTTTGTTCAGGTACATTTGTCTTTTCACAGTCTCCTCCTCTGATGTTTTGTCTATAATTGCCTTTTAATGCTGCAGAGAAATTATGCTAGTATATACAAACTACAAGAGTAGTTTGATTGATATATGGACTGGTTGATATATGGAAGACTAACGTGTTTAAATGAGGAGACAGGATCAGTGTCTTCTTGTGTCTTATATATGCAGTGAAAGCTTATCTGGTTCTACTTTGTGCTTAAAATTCAAAATAAGAAATCATAATAAGCCCAAGGGTTGCTACAGTAGGCAAAGCTGGTCCAGTGGTTTTAAAAAAAAAATATGTCTGGAATCTGGTTGTTTGGGTTATTAGGACAATAATGGCACCAATCCGTGTCCTAATTTTCTTCTCTGCAAATACAGTTGATAATGCTTACCCGTGTCTCTGAGGATATAGCATTAATCTTTGAAAGCACCGTAGAAGCATTGCAGCACTGGAGGACAGGAGAGTAATTAATCTTCTTGAAGATTTCAACTTCCTGCAAGCATAATCAAAATAATCAAATCAAAAGAAGATTTTGGAAGATCATGACATGGGATCAGGGTGATCTAATGACTTGTTTTATCCCTACTTGAATTAAATGTAGCTAAATCTGTAAAGCATAACTCTGTGTGTAACATGTGAATGACTAAACTGGACTAGATCTAAGAAGCGTGAGTAGCTCACACCAGAAGCTTCAGGGAATGACTGGGCTGCCAGCTACCTGCGTGGATTTGAATGGCAAGAGGACGAGTGACTGCAGATAGTAGAAGTGGAATTTAAGGGCACAGTCAAAGTGGAAACAGAAGTTTGGGCTATCCAGTTTCTCACAGCTGGCTAAGAGATGTGACTTTCATTTTCTGCCTGTTGAAGAGCTGGGAAGGGAAGGGGTCACTGAAAATACTTTAGAGAGATTTAAAGATTTTTTTCATCCTTACAAAGCCTTCCATATTTTTGAGTGTATTCTTTTATAGGACTCTTCTTTCTCCTCTACCTCCAGGATCCTAATTATTGAACGTCATCTTTCTGCAGTGGGACAAGTCATTGGAAGGTTTTCATTCATTATGAAAAGGTTGTGAGAGCCACTTGATTGCAACATAAATGGACACATAATGGTACCTGCTAAATAAGATTTAGTTCCCACAAAGGAACAGCTACTGTATGCATTTAATTCATCAATATTTTTCTGTACCTTTTATAAATAAAGAGATGCAGATTATAATTTTAACAAGTTTTTGGGGTTTTGTGTGGATGGACACATAAAATGCTTTTAGGAACACCTGGATAGCACAAATATTTTCTTTCTGTATGATCAACTGCTATACTGTTCTTGAAGGAGTTTCATTAGTTCATTCTGTACTGTAGTGGAAGTGATTTTGTTCAATTCATTGTTCACGTCATGTTTTTGAAGTCCTTCAGACTTCTCACCTAAAATATAGACCTGATTCCCAAAGTCTCTATATTACTCAGAATCATTTCAAATATAAATTTAAGAATAAGCAAAAGTAGGTATCATCTGGAAGAACTTGCAAGTGTTTGCATCCTTTCACAAAGCAACTCGGCTTCAGTCACTTACTACTTCCCTCTGTAGTTGCAGAGATAATACTGATTGCAGTAAATAATGCTGATTCCAGTAAATTTGGTGGTTGAAACTCTGCAAATACGGCCTCAATCAGGCGCAACTCTCATATTAGAATTTAGGCAGTTATGGAAATGGCTATTTCATTGAGAACCTCAGTAATTGTGTCTTTCAGTTAATGAAGTAGTAATTTACAACTGATTGCTCTTAGGATACATCTGTAGATAGTCCTAACCTTACTTTTCTACAGATTTCATATTCGCTTAATGAAATATTAAAGCAGTTGTAAAACTAGATGACTTATTTGCCGTGTGAAGCTTCATTTCTTTTGGAAAAATGGTAAAAAAATTTAGAGAAAATATTACGTATATACATATGTACGTATTTGAAAGAATTGTTACGTAGTCTAGTTTTAAGAAATACTGGATTGACTTCTGAAAGTCACATTCCCTCACCGAAGTGTCTTGTGGATACATGGCTCAAGTATCTACAGCTGCTTGATTTTCAGAAGTCAGTCCAATATTTTTTAAACTTTTCAAGTTCTACATGTGGCAAGGTGTATTTACAAGGGAACATACAAAGAAACAAAACCGGTAATTGTATTGAAAAGGAATATTGTACTGTATGTTGATCTGTTCATACTTTTAATTTTGTAGGGATTGCTCAGCAGAGGGCTAGCTGTAATGGAATGAGATTAAGAGTGAAAAAATACAGTGGTCACCAAAAGAAGATTTTTTACCCATACAATGTGTAAGGTTCTTGCAATGATTCTTGTGAGAGTCAGAGAAGCAATACCTCAGGAAAAAACTTGGAATACGCTGGATGAGCAATTCTTCACATTCATAATAATTTTTTTTTCCTTTCAGTATCTTTACAAATTATGATTTACTAATAGTAGGCCATGAAGTACTCTAAGCATATCTCAGACTCGTTACCAGCCTTGGAAAAGAAAATGCCAAAGAAGCATGGGCAGAACTGGAAATGCAAAAGTAAAGACTGGCAGCTATGGAAGTTTGCATTTTGACTCCATCGTCAAACAGAAGTGGTTTTGTTTCTTTTTCATTTAAAGGAGGCATTCAGCACTGTTGTTGCACATGAAGAAAACAGTGCAACTTAATTTAAAATATTCCATGACTAGTGAGTGATGCTTTGGGAAATTTGTGATTGTATGTAAATATTTTTTGAAATTTAATATTCAGACATTTGTTGATCTGCCTTGCTTGTGGGGTAAAACAACAGATGCTATGGAATGGACAACAGCAATTATACTGACATTCTAAGAGAGCTTATGTGTGAGGAGCTGGGTTGTTGAGCTGAGATGATAACGAATTTTATGTACGCTTGTTACAGATAGAGTTAGTGTTACATTCCTCATGATTCAGACATCACCTGTACTCTGTAATACGTCTGCATATTGTGATTTTCTAGCTGAAGGTGTCCATATTATGACACTTGACATATATTGCTGTTCTTCAGTTGGAGGTTTCTGGATGTCAGGTTTAGGTTAAATTTTAATGATGATTCATTTTAAATGTGGAAGAATATCATTAAAATATGTAGACAAATTTTATTTTATGCTAAGTGCATGTGTAAGCATCAGAGTTCCTTTTCCAGTTTAAACTGATCTTTAAAAAGTGGATGTTTCAAATTGCCACTATGAAGAAGAGTGAAGGCTGTTTCTGTGCCTTCCCTGAGAAATTCCATATGTTAACTTTAAAATTTTTTTCTCGTCACTTGAAGTCTGAATTTCATTGATTTCATCTTTGCTTTGCAGTGAGATACTGTTCTTGTAAGCATTTTTCCCCTTAAGGTTTTGATAAATGTCATCAACCTTAATACTAGTTCAAACATACTTTGTTCAGAAAAGCTGAAATTCCTATTCCCTTGTTAATATATTACTGCTCTTTTTCATGCCACAATCGCAGTATTTGTGAAATGGGCATAAAGAGTTTTCAGAAAACTCTTTGAAAAGTTGTATCTTTCTCTGTATAGAAATAATTGTGAGACTTTAGTAACCTTTCATTGTTTTGTCTTCGAATGTGTAGATAAATCTATCTTCCACACAAGTTCAGTGTCAACTTGCACTGGAAGTATCTGGACTAGAGTTTAACTCTTCAGCACTGTAAGAAATAGTGCTGATGTGTGCTATCCCCAAGGTTTGGGGTATTCTTATCTAGAATTTTGATTTAGACCCATCTTTAGTATCTATGAGTCCTAAGCAATTCTTTCTTTTCTTTTTGTTCTTGGGTAGTTTCCAGAAAAGGAGTGAAACCTTTCCTCTAAAGCAAACATTGTTTAGTTTGGATTTTTTCAGTAGTTTACAAATCTGAGTGTAATGTAGAGTTGTTATTCTAATCTAAGCCCTGGACGTTCCTTGGAAAAAGAAAATCACGTGATTTGATTAGACTTCTCACTTCTCTGCCAGTGCTCAGAGACTAACAGTGTGCTGGAAAGAGGCATTTCCCGGCGGGAGAGCGACGGATTCATACTAGCTCACTGCCTTCGCTCACCATGGAAGCGTTCCAGCACCAGCTACTCACTCTTCTTGGGGGTCTGATCTGTTTCTGTGCTCTGGTAAAATGCATCAGATTTATGAAATATATTTTCCCACACCTCTGGAGTGCTTTGCCTGAGACTTTCTTCCGATCGCTGGGAAAATGGGCAGGTAAAGGAAACTTCTTCACCTTCTTCTTGTAACTGAATAGTGGATTGTTACATGACTAATTGGGACTGGCTTTCCTTGCATTTCCTTACCCTGTCCCTTCATAAAAAAAAACCACAGTTGCCACTGGGTGCGGTTTGCTTAATTTCTTTCTGTTTTTACCTAGTAACTTCAGTTTTATAAGCCTGAAGGTTTTGCGTACTTAGGGAAAATAGAAAAGTAGTCAAACTGGTAATAGCTCACACACCTGGTGTGTGGATGGGAATTCTCCCCGCATTCCTATCTGGGATGTTTTTTTCTCTGCTGCAAATGCTTTAGATTTAATAGCATTGTTTATATCTTCAGTTTCCTGATACGTGAAGCAAGCAGTTTATTTGTTGCATATGGTGTCTACTTTTCAAAGCAACTTTTCTTTGTTCCTGGAAATGTTGTTTCAGTGTGTTTTTTCCGAACTGGTGACCTATCCTTAATGGTATCATTAACCAGCCAAATTTACTCTAGCCTAAAAGCTTCAAAGGCTGCAACTTGGCAGCACTTTTTAAAAGATAATACACATTCTCAAAAAATAACAGAAATGTTTAATAAACATCTTTTTCTTCCTACTGTTAGATTGTTAGATTAACAGTATGAAACAAGAATGAACAGGTATACAGTTTCTGGGCTGCAGATGTCACTGATGATGGCATCTTGATAAGAAGTGACCCAAACAGTATGCCTGTGCCTCCTTCCTTTCCCTTGCATTAGAGACTTGTTGTGACTGGAATGAATATGTGTTTAATAAGCACATCTCATAGTGGGTTGATAAGAAATGAAGTCCGCCCTTGTGCAAAAGACCTGCTGGAATACCAGCTGCTACTGAAGCAATATGTAGGTCTTGTTTTCATTTGAGTGAGGCAAGGACGTCCATTCTGTGCATGGGGTGAGAAGCAGGGTGGGGAACTTTCTGTGTAAAATCCTTGATTCCGCTTGAGGTTGAGAAACTCGTTTCCTTCAGTGGACCTTCTATGCACTGTCCTTTTTATAAACAGAAAGTCCTAGGGCACCCTGTAAAATTCATAAGGCTTGCATGATTTGCTGTATCATGTGGCACATGAGATCCTGAGAATCATGGAAATTAAAGTTGGCAGGTAGAAGCTTGTTTCCCAGCAGACTCCCAGCAGATGATACCATCTGCAGGTCTGCTAGAAAGCTGAAGATCCACTGCTGCTTCATTGAGGGTCTCTTTTCTCTGTGAAATGAGAGAGCAATTGCTCTTCTGTTGCCAGCAAACCTAACCATTCAAAATCACCTTGCTTCCCCAGTGTATCTTGCAATTTCAAAGTCCTTACTCTACACTTTTTCAATATGGACTAATTTTCTGTTTTGCTCTGAAAACACACTAGGTTTATCTTGAAATTACTTAGGTGTTTTTCTCTTTAATTTATTTATTTATTTCTAAGTTGATAAGGATTTTCTTTCTGTAGTTCGTCTTTGGTACTTGGTTGTGTAACATTTAAAGTTCACGATACTTTATGAATACCAAAGCTTGTTTATTTTCCCAGCAACACTAAATCCAAAGGTAAACTGAGTAGGACAGCGCTGGAGAAGACCTCTAGATGGTGGAAAAACTGCTATGTGTTTTCTTACAAACTGATTTCTTCTGTGAGAAATACTCAATTAGTTCTTATCTCCTACCATTCTGCCACCAGCATATGTGACAAAATTGCAAAGCAGAACTTGTAAAAATATGTATATGGAAGAAAATTCTGCCATCTCTTAGGCAGTTCATTTGTTGCTGAGACAATAGTTGCTTAGATGGTTGACTTGTTGCTTGTTGTTGACCCCACTGGAAATGAGAGTAATAATTATCTACTGCATTAGACAGATTACTGTGGGGAGAGATTTGCTTTGAAGACAAAAAGCACTAAATGAAGTAACAAAAAGATGACAAGGTCACAACAAAATACATTTTTTAAGATTCTGTCCTTTAGTAGAAGCATTTAGGTTGCAATGTTCAAGAAACAGAAATGATGAAGATTAAAGAAGTCAAGAAAGAACAAGTCAAAGCAAAGCTCTAAATGCAATCCTTCTTCTTTTTACTTCCTCCAGTGGTCACAGGAGCAGGAGATGGACTTGGGAAAGCGTATTCCTTTGAGGTAAGACAGATTACTTATCCTTAAGTTTATTTTAACAAAATGGCAATTGTTACCGCTTCATCAGTCTCTGCAAGTTAGTAAAATTACTCTAGGATTCAAAAGCACTGTGGCAAACAGGGTGCTAATCTTTCTCTCCTGTATGTCCATCATTAATCAAGTTCTGAAAGGAAACTGCTGCTGCATTTCAGAGGAAAGTCATTCATACCTCAATGGTCTCATCAGACCAAGGAAATAAAATGAGTAATTCTAAAGATTTCACATTGTCTGTCCAGGGTAGGAAGTCTCCTAAATTGTCCTTTTTTTCCCAGTTTCACAAGCTAATCTGCTTTATGACTTTCAGTGGTCCAGCATTAACATACAAAATGTAATTTTCTAACCTTTACACTTGCAAACACATTTTGAAAGATGTATCTGACATAACAAGTAAAGGAGAAATCTGTATAAATGAATAAAAAATGCAACTTATGGAAATTGTAAAGAAACCTAATTGTTTAATTGAAGGCAGAAGTGGCCTTGTACTGTCTTGTACCAGCCTTGCTATTAATGGTAGCGACGGAACAGTAGATTTTCTCTTCGATGTCTTCATTCAAAACCGTGTCCCTTTCTAGACGCTAAAGAACAATGAAACGTGAGTTGTTGTCTTCAGAGCTGAGGTGACCAGGAGAAAATTAACAGCCTGTAATATGCAAGAATTTAGATTTGATGTCTTCTGCTCATAAATTTTAAAATGTATCTCACAGAAAAGGAAAATGAGTTGGCTTTTGAATTAATTTACACGATTTTTAGGCTAATCTTTTTAAGTGTATGCACTTAAAAGTGTATGTAGGTAAGTACCTACCTCATGATTTTCATTACTGGGAATGGCAGTATAATAACTACTTTCAAAAGTGCACTGAATGTAGGAAGCACAAAGACAAATACTAGGTATTATAGTTTAACATCTGGCATAACTGTGATACAGATCACACGGTCCTCCATGGGAGAGAAAGGAAGATGTTGCCTTCTGTGTACTTGCTGAGTTACTCTAGCGATGAGCAAATGGGAAGGGTCTGATGAATACGTAGGTCAGGGGTAAATGGGACGGGATTGATAGAGGTGAGGAGCCATCAGAAATGCTTAAACACTTATTTAACACCATGCCTTCGGGTGTGGTCATCGGCACATGCAGCTTGCTGAACTAACTTTTTGTGTAAGCACGTGCTAAAATCTTATCCACGTGAAGGCTGCAGGAACCTGTGAATGTCTAGATCAGAGCCTCTGTCATTGTTCTGCTTCTTTTGTGCTATGGGCATTATGCAAGAGTAAATCCCATTTAAAAGGCCAGCTATAGCATGCAAATGACTGCTTTACACCATGAGAAAAAATAAAACAACTACTATGGGGGTTTTTTTGAAAAAAAAAACTTGTCTGGAACTGGCTAGATTTTGCGGAATATTTGTTCATTAGTTTTGGCTTTTGTGGGATGACTAAAACCAGCTTTATCCACACTGAGATGTACCTCCCTCCCCAGGTGGTCCGTTTGATTGGAGCTGTGCTCAGCTACTGCTCTGTGGGGCAGATCCCAAGCCCACACCATATGAGCTCATAGCTTGGCGCGTCATCTTGGTCAAATACACACTTGTGTGTGGCTTGTGGATAAATAAATCTGATCCTGCCATTTTAATATCTGTGTGTCTTTGGAGTTTCTGGCTCAGCACTGCTGTCTTGCTGATCTAATGTCAGGGTACAAAGTTCTCTGATGTTCTTCTGGCATAGTTTCCTCTGGTGTTATGGGCTGATGTGAAGGGAAGCCTTGTTTGATGGTCACGGTGTCCGTTTCTTCCAGAGTTTGAGCTCTGACACCAAGTGATGAATTTCTTTCTGACACTGAGCTCATGCATGGGTTGATAATGATTCACAACTAATGTAAGGTCTCCACACTTCTTGGGAGTACATGGTACAGGAGACTAAGGAGAACAGTTCTTGTGTTTTGGAAGGCAAGTGTGATGTGACTTTCTCTGTTCGGTGTTTTATGTGGAAATCCCAGTAGGAGTTTGTTTGGTAAAACCTAGCAGAGTGAGATCAATGCAAAGATTACATTATTTACTGGTTCAGTACCCTTGTTTCCAATGTTTATGGCTAGATACAGGTCTCTGCAAAGTCTGTTAGACTCAAGAGCTAGTGCTGTCTGAAGAGCCTTGCAGCTGTGAGGTCTCAGAACAGTACTTTGTTGATATCAAGACACAGATTTTTCAGAGCAAATTATTGTGTCTTTAGTTTCCTGAGCTTGTGTTGAGAGGCAAGCACACACAGAACTTGAGCTCATCCTCTTCTGCATGAAAGTCCAGGCTTCCATGAAGGCTCTGTCTGTATTTCTAGCACATAAGGGTGATTCTGAAGGACCGGCCTTCTTGAGCATAAAGACCCTGGCCTTTTAGCTGACTGCTGTGATGTCAAAGTGCTGGGATTTTGGATCTGGTTTGCTATACTTATTTCAAAAATTTGGTCCATTGGTTCTTGGTCTAATGGGGTTTAGACTTACCAGGCTTATAGCAAGGAACAAAACCAAGTCAACTCCGAGCGTGCTGCTAGGCTGTCAAATCTCTACTCAGCTGTTAGCATTTCAGCTACTGGTGCAGTCTTGCTTGTTATGTTTTCCTCGTGTAATATCTATAGATCTGCGTTAGCATCTTTTACTGACCTAACATCTCAAACATACTGCGTTGATGGACAAGGCCGTGTCATACTCTGAGATTTACAGTTTAGCTTCTGCGTACTTTCCATCTGATGTCAGGGCACAAGCAGGTTGTTGGTGACTCACATGGTCACCATTTTTGTTACTCTTAATAATTCATAACTCTGTTATAAATCAGGCCAACACTTGTGTTTCATCAGTGTTGTAGCAGATTGTTTTGAGACAGGGACCACATTAATTTGTTAATACAACAGTTTCTCAAATCTTAAACCTTTATTCCACTTCCTGATATTGTTCTTAGTATTACCAGCAGTGTAATACAAGCTAAATATGGTCTGCGGTTTCCTGCTCCAGGAAGATATTCTAATATCAACTAATATGCAATGATTTCTCCGCTTGGTCTTGGATTTATTTCTGGAAATACTGCTATTCTACTTGCATTACACAGGTGAAGAGCTAGCAGAAAAATTGCAGAATCCTTCTGCCTTGTCATCTCATTCCTGGTCTCCTGGAGCAAAAGACATTGAAACACTTGAATCATAGAGACAGGTCTGAAACCCAGGCAAGGAAAAAAAAGGGGGTGAAGCACTGAGGTCATATCAGCACAGTCCTGAAGAAGATTTGCAGTCCTGTAGAGTAAGAAGATACAGAAGAAAATAATCTCTTTTTTAATAGGTAGAAATTTTCAGTAGATGGCTGCAGAATCCATCAAGCACTATTAGGGATTTTAAATTATTACATCTAATGATCCATGTAGAGATCCAATTTGTCAGGGTAACTGTAGTAATTACATGCATGGTTTGAATCTAAAACCTGTGTCTTGCCATTCATTAAGCTTTATTGTTTAAAAATTCACCTCAGGCTGAGCTGCAAAAACACGCTAGAAAATACAGAGTGACTTCATACTAATTTAATGTAGGTTCCAACTTTTTAACCTTGAGTTTGTAAGACTCCAGAATGCATATTCTGCTTGATCTTTCTTCATTGTTAGCCCCATTTCTAAATGCTAAATTGTCATAATTTGTTATGGCTTGAGACGGGGATAATCTTACATTTTGGCAGATTGAGGTTCAGGAGCATTTGAGTCCTTTGCCACTGGGAGTCAGGATTTCCTAACACAAGCAAGTTCATGGTACACAGTGCTGGGAGCCAGTCCTTATTCTTAACTGTGAGGGGAAGTACCGTCCTTTAATATCAAAGCCTTTGTATGTTTGGAAAATGCCTTGTGCTGAAGATGTCTACTCTAGAAGTTACCATTATTTGAAAGGTGGTAGTGTTAAACCTGATTTAAGCTTTCCAGGTTAAATCAGGATGGCCAGGAAATTATTTTCTAAGCACAGTTATTTTTGTTTGCTCGAGGGTGCATTTGAATTTCATGGTAGTTACAATGTCCTACAAGACCTGTTTCTGAAAAGGATGCATATTTTCTATGTGGGTAAGGAAGGAAAAAGTAATAATCAGGTGTTTAACCTCATTTGCCTTAAGAAATGGCTGCTACAGCCTTATATTTCTGGTTAGTCTGGTATAGAGCAACAAGGGAGAGTCTTCTCACCTGATGGTTAACAATTTCATAAGATTGCCACAAACACGGTTTTTAGCTGAAATACAGTGCAATCTTAGCAACAGGAATAATTTTTTTGTTAGGTTTAGGAGGGATTTCTGCCTCCTAAAAAATGAAAATAAACCCCATCCAAACACCCCCAAATGGCAGAAAGGAGCAAGTGACCATGGAAACGGAGACCCTGTCTCTGATTGTAAATGGCTTGAATCAAACTCATTGCGAACAAAGGGAAATCTGCCTGTCTGTAGGCAATTAGAGTTCTCTTCCTGAAAACTTCAAATTGAGCCCTTAAAACAAGCTTTCAGAAATCGTGAAGCCTGTGCAGGTCTCTTAGGAGCACCAGTCAGTTATGTTAGAGGGTCTCCAAAAGCACAGAATTGTGAACAAGGTCTTTGTGCTGAAAATGGAAATGATTGTGGCTGATGCTTTTAATAGACAGTCTGCCCCTTATACTCTCAATGTAGCAAATTTTTGAACAAAGGTCCTTATTCCTTAACATTCTCTGCATTGTTTCAGAAGAGCCCAACAGGACAAACTGTTTCCCTCAAACAGGTTTAAGGAGAAAGCCTTGAAGGGAGTCAGCTATGGAAATGAATGGGTCTTCAGTGTGTGGCCTTTGCGGGCTAGTTTCTTCTTCTAAGCAAACCTGGTACTTTCAGGCAACATTGGCTTTATCTTTTGTGCTGACTAATTTAGCTCTCTTTCTCCTTGCTCTCAAGAGCATTTTTGTAGTTTAAGCTTTATCTTTCCGTTCTTTATGCACACAAATCCCTTCAGCTTCCACCTGTTAATAACTTAGTTTCAAAAGCTGGGGCCATGTTTCTCTCTCGGGTTTTGCCTAAAACTCTTTAACTGATGGGAATGGGAGGCCTCAGAAAAACATGAGAAAACCATTCTTTATTTGTTCTGCATTTGTTCTGTACATGGCAATACCAAACTCTCTATAAACAGACTGCTGTGTTAAATAGTGTTCGCAGCTATAAACTTCAACTATTGCTAGCATCTCTGTGGATATAAATTTGTGTGACTGTATTTTGAGTGGATGTCTCCCTTTTCCCTTGGTTTCTTTCTTTTTTTTTAGTTTGCATCTAATGAAAAAAACCTAGTTAAAATTTATCCATCTGACCCTCATCAGATTTTATTTCTATTAAAAAATGCCAAAAAAGTTCAAATCCTTTCAAACTCTTGAGCCTTCAATTCAATATCCTTAATCTACTTCCTCAGGATAAAAAATTGTGAGGATAGAAGGTGATGTTGTAAAATGACTAGGAAGTAATCAACACATTTGGTCTCTCAAATCCAAGTAGAAATAAAAATATGTTTCTGGGAAATGTCACGTTGCTTTCATTCCCTGCAGACTTTCATTCATTTGAAATTGGCTCATACTGTTTATTATTGTTCATTTTATTGGGGTTTGATTGTTGCCCAGTATATTTTTCTTGTAAGGGTCCAGGGAGGTGTTTTGGAAGATTGTTAGAAGACTGGTTATTATTTTGCCTGGTTTTAATATCTGTTGTTTACCCATTAGGCAGATGACAGGTGAAGGACAGCAGTTTTAAAAATCCACAATTGCTTTTATTGTGAAACTGGAAAAAAATTGAAAGATTCTTGTCACTGTTTTCTAACAATTTTTATATTTTTCTCTTGTAGCTGGCTAAACGTGGATTAAATATAGTTATGATAAGCAGAACTCTTGAAAAACTGCAGAGAGTAGCCTCTGAAGTTGGTAAGTGTTTGTCTCAAACTTATCTTCCCATTTATCAGGCTGGCTTTACAGGGATCTGGAGGTCTCTTCCCTTGGTACAGTATCTAGTACAGTAGGGCCCCAGATATTGCTACAGGTATAGCCCCAGGTATACTACAACACTACAAACGGTTTTTCACATTACTGTGTTGCTTGAACCCTTCTGGTCATGGATCACTTCAAAAATGCATGCTATCATTCAAACAGTGCAATGGGTTTGATAAAAAAAAAGTGAATGTGGGCTCTTTATTGGCTTCACCTGCCCTTAAAATCTGTAAATACAGGCAAAGGAGATTGTAATACTAGAGCTGTCAGAGGGATCAGTGAAGCAGCTTATGCTCAGGAAAATAAGGTTACCTTTAGGCTTGTTCTTGGAACATAGCAAAGGAAGAGTTAAAATGAAATCAAAGTACCTGGTTTGGTTTTGGTTCATTTGGTTGGTTTTCAAAGGTTTTCAAGCTACATTTGGCTTTCAATAAAGCAGTTAAATAGTGTGCCTTTCAAATTAATATTCCCTTTCTTTTCTTCAAAGGAAATTAGCCATTTACATTTACAAATGGGTTGTTTAAATATATTAGGATTGACTGTTAGGATTTCTCTAGGAGTCAAATGAATGTATATCCTCCATTAATTTCAAAGATGGCTGTAATCAAAATTATTCTTCCCACTGTCACTTTTTCTATATGTGGCTTCTATCTTTGAGATTCCTTGTGTTAAGCATGTGTCACTCCAAGACTACACCTCTGTCAGAAAGACTTGCCTTTAAGCGGGCTTAGCAGCTGACTCTAAGGGAGTATCAACTCCAGGATACAAAACAGTGCATCTCTCAGGGACGTGGCAGACTTCAAGTGGGTGAAAATGTCTGTAACTTCTCAATCTGCTGCTACCAAAATCAAGGATTGGACCCTGAAATTTTCTGCCCATTTTCCCTCCCTTTTTTTTCCAGCGATAGACTTGTTTTCCCTTGTAAAGCAAGGGCTATTAGAGAAGAAAAGTACCAACTCCCTGAATAGTCTCTACAGGCAGTCATATCCGTAAGATCAATGTATATATGGCCTACGCTAGCCCCTCTTAAGTAAATAACCACAAAAAAATATTTTCTGTGGGAATTTGGTCAGCTCTGGTGTTATTGTTGCATTTCTTTGCAGCTAAATGTGAAAGAATTACAATAATAGAAACCTGAAGAAAAAAAAGGCTGAAGCGCTTTTATAGTTTCTTTGCATTGTAAATTATAATCAGAAGCAAACAATGAAAACAATAAGATTCCTGAGACTAACAAGTAGAGAAAAATAGTGGTGGAGGCCTGGAAAGATGACCTACTGTAAATTCCCCTGCAATATGATTTATTATAAGGCCGTGCACTGGCCACCTTCCTAATGGGGGCTGTACTGTGCTGAATTGTATAGCAGCATGTAACGAAGAACTTGCCATGTTCTGAAAGGTACTGCCAAGGTACCCTATGCTGAAACACTCCTACATCTTGTGCAAAAGTGCCCCATGACTTTTCACATGTGAGGAAACTTCACCAACTGCATCAGTGTTATTTCTGTAATCCAAGGTGCTGGGAGGTGGCTGGTGTGACTCTAGGAGCTCGGGCTACCCTGATCAAGTTTCTGTGCTGTGTTCGGCCGGGTTGTGGGAATGCAGAGTCATCCCCAAAGTTGCTGAGGTTGGTGGTAAATCCCAGTGAGATCTTTCCATTGTTTTTAGTGGGTGTTGCCTGAAGCTCAGAGTGACTCATCTGTTATTTAGTTTGTCAGGTTGGAAATAAGTACATAACAACAAGAAGATGGCACAGACAAACGGAAAGAGAGGCAGATATAGTGATGAACAGCATAGATTGTCTGACCTGGAGGCTGCTAAGATCAGCAGGGAGCTCTGTATGTGGGCTTATGTTAAAGTTTTGGGAAATGTTCCGCTGATTCCGATTTTCAAACTCATGCGTTACTGTAATTAAGCTAAGCAGACATTGGGAAGGAAGAAAAGTTAGACTTACTGTGATGTTATGTGAGTAAATGAACAACAGAAACCAAAAATGAAGCAGAAACTTAACCAGAGTGATTGTACTGTTTTCTAAACTTTCTAACTCTTACTGACTTTTTCTTTCTAAACTGCTTAAACAGCAGAATCTTGCTCCAAGCAGCTATCATTACCCTGAACCAATATGCAAGGAGATCAAGGAACAGAGAGAAAGAAAAAAAAAATTTGTTGCAGTCTATGTAAATTTGTTGCAGAACTGGACAGGTTCATCTTGTTTCGTTTTTCTTAACTCTTACACCACCCATCTTTCTGCAGTCAGTTGGACATCGTAATTAAAAGACTTGCTTCCCTTCTCAAACTGATGATATTGTTTTCCTGAACATACTGTCACATTCAGTTTGGATACTGAATAATACAAACTAAAAGAATCTGAACTGTGGGTTTAGTTTCAGAGATCTCAGTGTTTGGTTTTCCAAGTCCTGTGTGCCACAGGTATGCCTGAGAACAGCTCTCAGAGCTGGAGCAGGCAGAAATCTGTAGTAAGAAAAACATTTCTCTAAAGAAGCACTGGAATTGAGAAACAGATTTCCATCCACTCCGTCTGGAAAGCTCTTTTAGAATGAGATAAAAGATAACAAAATAAGTTTTGTGGAGGGCAGACAGAGGGGACCATTACACCAGGTGTGCTGCTCATCTAACGCATTTAGTACTGCGGTTGTGAAACATTGATCAAACCATAAGACTAGGAGATTAGAAATGATGGACTGCTGTTAATTGCACTCCTTTTTTATTTCTTCTGCCTACATTTTGTAAGCAAGCTGTACAGGCAGAACTAGGTCCTGGTTGAAAAGTTAAATCTTAGGATCTCTTTATGTGATCAGGGTCTGTACTGTTTGGTTGTTAGTGCCAAACAACAAAAAAAGCCACTTCTCTAAGACATAGAAATTATTCACAAAATGGGTGGTTGGGATTTTTCTTTTATTTAGTTGTTTTGGGTTTTTTTTTTGGGGGGATGGGGGGATGGGGAGTTGTTTGTTGGGGTTTTTTGAGTAGTTTTTTTTGGTTGGTTGGTTGGTTTGGGTTTTTTTGAGAAGAAAAAAATCTGCATTTAAGGAAAGATAAGGTTTGTGATTCTCAGAAAACAGCAGAAAATACAGCTGTACTAGTTTAGACTGAGTACACAGTTAGTGAATTTGGGTTTGGTGATGCAGAAAGTAGTTTATCCACATGCCCCTCCAGAAATTATTCCTGATAATATAGAATAAAAGCATGGAGTAAAACAAATCACCCCACATCAAGAGCCAAACATGCCTTGTTCCTGCTAAGGCCTGTGAAGGTGCTAATTCACTCCCCTGCTACAGGTTCAGTTTCCAATTTGCTGTGTTGCGTATGTGGCCTTTTCCTCTTGTCCTTCCAGCTCCAAGAGGTAAGCAGGTGACAAGCTGAGGTGCCGGACTAGCATACAGGCTTGGTACTTCCTTCCTTTGTCCTCAAAGGCTGTTAAAAATGCCTGTTGTGTCTTGCTAATCCCTTGAGGTAAAACCTTATTGCCCAGCACTGTTTTTCCAATATGCATTACTACGTAACAGGGCACTTCAGGGCCTTGACCAATGTTCTGAGTGCTCTGGTAGCTAGTAACAATTCCCATGTGGTTTTTTTTTTCACTGAGTTTGTGTTCTCTGGTACCTCTGAACATCTTTTGCAGCTCTGCTTTTACAGTCATTCTTTTTGTGTCTTCTCTATTTCCCTGATATTTCTGAAACTGAGTTATCTTGTATTTCTGAGGAGGTACATTTCTCCAAAAGACTTCCAAAATATAGTCAGACTTGTGCCTTATAATCTAACAGAATTCTTTTTTTCTTTCTCCCCCCCCAAGTCTGAAATCTTTTTTAAACCTCTTTCTGTTGTTAAAGTAGCTTTTCATTTGGCCCTCCTCTCTGCAAATTTCCACTGGATATGAATGTCATCTTAGCTTGAATGCTTCTCTCTTCATATTCAAATTTTGCTGTAGTACTTCGAAAGGGTCTCCTCTTTCCACAAACATCGGTTCTCCTGTCATTCAGGCATTCATTTTGCTACCTCAGGTTTCCAGAGACGTTCATAACTCTCTAAAGGGAAGAGGAGAGTTTCTGGCAGAATGCATGTCCTAACCAACTTCGTGCTTCATCCTGATTTATTCTCCTCTTGGTAAATTTCAAAAGGCAGCACATTATCCTTTCTGACAAGTGGGATTCCCCAGTGATCAGAGGTCACAAGGAGTTGTATCCTTCTTAATGATACATTTCATAACACATTGGATTAAACAAATCAGTTCAAATTTTTATTTTTCCTTAATCTGATTTTCTCTTCATTTTTGAAAAATACAATAACCTGTGCTGATGTTTGAAAACCTAGGCTTTTTGCTTTCTGGCATACTTAGGACTTTTAAAGAGAGTTGAAACGGCTTGTGTCTTGAAAGACTGTCGTAGATCATTGTCACAGAGAGGAAGAAGCATAAGAAATGTTGGACATTATTTTTCAACTCTCTGCTTTGCAGAATTATTATAATTTTCTGAAGAGATGTCCCTAGATAATTAATTTATCAGCATGATAGTTTTATTGTTTTTTAATATATTGTTTCATTCTTAAATGAGACAGAGGAAAACCATCTGGAGTACTTGTTTGTTGGCCAAGAGTGCTGGTTGCAGCAGTACAGTTCTGTACAGACAAGGGGATGCAGAGAAAGTCCAAATGGTTTGTTTAATCACCATTTTTATACTGCTTTAGTTTTGGCTGCCCTTCTCATTGCCCACAAGAAAGGTGGCCACAACACCACTACACTTTTTAGGACCATCTTATTCTGTTTATAGAGCTCTTCAATCAGAAGGTCACTGTAGGTGTCTGCTCCAGCTCCTGCTCTGTTCCTTCCCTTTGCTGCATTTACACTCACAATGTCCTTTTCTTTTTCGTTGTACCAGTCCCCTAGCTGGGGACCACTAAGGGGTCATTTGCCACTAGAGTTGATTTTATAGGTTGAGGGTTCAAAGGCTGTTACGTCCGTTTTATACACACAATGGCAGCTTGGAAAGAGGGCAAGAAAAAGGGTGCTCCTTCCTCCTTTCTTCTGTCATGGAGACAGATGTCCTCTAAAATTGCATACAAGATGCAGCCTATGTTTCAGATCTAGAGTCAGAGCATCTGCTGTTTCCTCAGACCACTGGTGTTACTTGGGTAGCATAAAGTGGTCAACACTTGCAATGTAGCAATGGGCAAGGATGGAACAACATCCACTCACCCTCCAATCCAGGCCCTATTTTGTTGCAAACTGGTCTACTCGACCCAAATCCAGCTTTCTGCCAGCCTTGCTCACCTGTGGGAGCTGGGCCAAGGTGTCTTCCCAAATTTTGAATATACACAAGGGATGAGGCAAGATTTCTGGGTGAAAATTGGTGAGTCTGATTCATAGAATCATAGAATCGTTAGAGTTGGAAGGGACCTTAAAGATCATCGAGTTCCAACCCCCCTATCATGGGCAGGGACACCTCCCACTAGAGCAAGTTGC
>JAOXNO010000020.1:47011091-47027348 GCA_028565335.1 Limnodromus scolopaceus | reverse complement strand
CGTCACACTCCAATTATCACGTGGCAAAGGAGCAAACACCTTTTTTTTTTTTTTTCCCTTTTTCTGGGTAGATGCAAAGGGGTTTTCTATTTTTTTTTTTTCTTCTTAATTACAGAGCAAGCCACAGGTCAAAAGGTGAAGGTTATACAAGCTGATTTCACCAAAAATTCAGTATACGAGGACATAGAAAAAAGTCTTCAAGGCCTGGATATTGGCGTTCTGGGTGAGTCACTGAGGTCTCTTATTTGAAGATTATTTTATGGTTGCAGTGATTAAACAGAGAATTGTATGAATGATGCGTTATAACAACTTGTTAGCCAACACTTAAAACGAAGCGTACAGCTGCCCAATGTGTTTGAGCACCAGTTATCATGAAGAAGTTTCAAAAGTGAATTAGAATTTTCCAAAGTCTTCCTGTTTCTCTGTACAGTGGCTTCATTACTGTAAAACCTCTTCTGCTGCTTTACAACAGCTTGTGGGGTGACTTATTCCCTGTTTAGCCTCAAGGAATTAATTTTTGCTATTGGTTGTTTTACAGCTGTGTGCAATTCTTATATTCAATATGAAATGAGCCTGTGGCTAACACAAATTGGTACGATCCACATAGCAACAATGAAAACGTGTTTTGGGGGGAAGTTTTGGGTTTTGCTTTAGTTTTTGTTTTAAGAAAATCATGCTTTCAATAGTGAAACAAATGAAACAACAACAAAACACAAACAAGGAAACAAAACCCCAAACTGTAGCAATAGACTGTTTTTCTGTTCTGTGAAGTCAGTACTGATCAGTACCAATGACTTCAGTGAGAACAAAACTCAGTGCTAAATAGCATTTCTGATCAGATAGAGCTCAAAAGCTTCTGAGTCTCAAGGAGATGCCATTTGTTTAACTAGCTGAAATATGCACTTTGTCTAGATTTGGTTCTTATCATTATGTTTCCTTTGATTAGTTAACAATGTTGGAATGCTTCATAATCCTCTTCCATGCCGTTTCCTTAATGGACCAGACATAGATGAGGTAGGATTACTCTGTGGGTTTCTACTTCCAATATAACAATGAGAAACTGTAATTCCACTTAACAAGGGACAAATTCTGCCCCTGCTGCAATCAGAACGTATTTGTTCAGTTGAGTGGGAAAAGAGCTGGGCCTGAGCGAGTGTGTTTTGATTTGGTTTTAATGCTCAGAAGAGCTTGCAAGACAAAAAGAGTGGCAGACTTCAGCTAACCTGCAGCATGCGCTCTGCCGTAGAGGGGAGAGCACAGCTGTCCTCGTCATAGCAGGGATCAGTAGCCCCTCTGGTTCACTGCTCACAGGTAACGTGATGGGGTCCAGTCTGGCCACAGCCACAGCTGAAATGTTCAGTTCTTGTTAGTATCATTAAAACTTACTTTAAACCTCATTTAAATACAATTTACTTTGGGGAGAGGGGGGGGGAATTAATTTACACGTGTAGAATAGTTTAACAGGATTTGACTTGATCACAGTTTGACTGTGATCAAGTTTTTCATTGCCTCGTTGCTACTTACCTCTACAGTAGCAGCCATGAAAAAACCCCGGGGTTTCTAAATGTGTTTCTTGCTAGCACCTATCTCGGGTGACAAATGAGGGATGCCCAAGCAGGCTGCTCCCCTCAGAGCTGCAGCCGTATGGCGGCACCTCTGCTGCTGCTGCTACAACTCGTGCTTGCTTGTTGGTCTTGGGAGGGTATCTCTACGTGGCGGTGCTTTTGTTGCAGAGATAGCCTGTCTCTGTCACTAAGAGAAGCTTAGTCTCAGCCTGGCACATCCGAAATTTGTTGTCTGTCTGCATCCAGGTTGGTTTGCTGGTGGCATCCCTGCCTGGACACCAGCCTTCCGGGTTTCCCCTCGTGCAACGATGTGGCTGGGCAAAACACAGGCACGCAAAACAGATTTGAATGCCATGTTTCAAATTAAATGTTTTGGGGGTCACCTGCCTTTGAGCATCCCACATCACAGGCACAGTCAGTGACGACGGGAGGGGAACAACGCGCTCCAAAGGCCATTGCCTTACCAGAAAAGCTTTCCAGTTGGAATTGCTCGCTCTGTTACCTAGATAAGCTACGAGCTCTCTGAAGTTAACTATGAATGTAACTGTTTTCTTTCTTCCTGCAGAACCTCATCAACTGCAATATTATTTCTGTTACAAAGGTATGTGACGCACTCACATCCATGTTATATCTGTAATTAGTTCTTTGGAAAAAAAAATTAGTCCCGCACAAGAGCGACCAACTAGCTTTCCTGTCTATTTTCATTTAACTTACCTGCAGATGGTAATTTTCAGCAGGAATGTCAGCATTATTTTAAGGACCCCATCTGTTTCTACTGCCTATGATGTAGTTTGACTAGGGCTGACTGGAAATGTTTTAACACAGTTGCTTGGTTGAGACACATCGTTACACTCCAGCTGAAACATTTTGCAAAAAAGCATATTGGTTTCGGTAAAGAGGGAGACCTGCTTCAGCATCAAAAAACCTTTAAGACAGGAAGATCTGCAGCTTGGCATTTTGACATGCATTTTGACACAATTCTGTTCTATAAATATATTTTGGTATCAGTGCAACACAGAACCTTAAGGAGTTGGCTCCCAGTTCTGTATTGTTACTTCTTGGTGTTAGTTTTGCTGGGCTACTTCCCTGACAAGAGCAGTTAATGTTTCATGCTTTACACCTCTGATTAAGATTTGTATTGCCCTGCACGTTAGCATGAAGAGCAAAACAAGAGCTTTGTAGTTCGTCTAAACTTCCGTTAATATCTTTCTAAACATGATATGAAAATTATCAACAGATGTTCATCTGTCTTTGGCTAGCAAACTTCACATTCCAAATTTTTACTGCTACTTAATGACTTAAAATAATAAATCATGTAATATCAGAGAATTGAAACAAATTCTTCCATGAAGTATTTTGGTAAACTTCCTGATCCTGGGTTTTATTCTATTCATACGTCTAAAGCAGAGAAATATCTAAAAGCTATATGCAGATGCCTCACAAAAAAAAAAAAAAAGAAAAAAGACAGGCAAGCATTTTGTACTCTCTCAGTCTGGATAAAAACGGGTTCTTCCTTTACCACTTCTCGCTTTATACATACCTTGGTATCAACCTCTTCTGCTTCACCAGGACTAGGGGATTCGTTTCCCTCACTGCTGCAAACATGTCCCTTTCAGTCTTTCAAAACATTCACCTTCCTCCAAAACACAACGAATGGTACTAACCAGTATTCCTCATGGTTAGGTCCAAATCATCTTTAAATCTATTTGGGTTCCTCCCTCCCTACCCTTGAGTCCTGCTAGGGACCTCCTCACCAATTCTTGCAGTTGGATGCCCAAACTGCAGGTATTCCTGGCTCCCACAGATGCTAGTGGGATTTTCAGCACTGAAAAAGCAGGACGTTTTCCCATGTTTTCCACTTTATTTGGAAATTCCCCTTCACCCAAGCCCACTTGTATTATCGCCCTTGCTGAAAATGAAGCCTGTGAACCCAACCCTGTTCCTACTATCCTATTGTGCACAATGACACCACTGAAAAAATAACAAGAACTCCATCAGTCTTTTGCACTACTTTTCATTACTACCCTTTACAAGTTAAAGGCACACTTTTTTCCTGAGAAGAGTCGCACATTAAGTGTGTTTTTATAAAGAGTCAATAGTATGAGTATGAATTCCCTATGGACTTAGGCTTATTATCAATAGTACTCTTCAAATGCAATAAGCAGAAGCAGATTTCTTACCAAAAAAATGGATCTAATGGCACTTTAAAAATCACAAATGTGATTAAGCCTATTGTTAAAATAAGAAGGGATTCCTTTCTTATATTCCTTATATTTCTTATATTCCTTTTAAATTTTGCCTTTGACATTATTCTAAAGTGCTCTTTGGTATCAGGAAAAAAAAAAAAAAGAAAAAAAAAAGGTTTTCTTTTCTTGATTTTCTGCTACTTCTGATCCAGGCAGAGGCAGGAAAACAAAATGCAAAATCATTATGAAGTTGACTTTCTCGATTCTGTATTGAAGAATGATGAAATTCAGATACTGTCGAAAAACTTTGGATAAGCGTAAGACTTTCACTACTTAGAAGACTAATCTTTGGAATTTGTTGGCAATTCAATGATTTGCAGGCATTAGCACATTAAAATGTTCTCCAAAGCTTTGAATGTGTGACATTTCAGCCATTTGAACTGTATAGATATGGCTGGGACTTGAACAAGTGGAAATCTTGTGAATAAAACAAGCTCAGTTGAAAAATGCAACCAGAAAAAGGAAGAATGGATATAAGTTTTAATGTATTTGTCTTACAGATGACAAAAATAATTTTGAAACAAATGGAGCCAAGGTAAAAATAATTTTTTCTAGAACTTTCGGTAGGTTTTAGCTGCTACCTCCAGTTTATTCAGTGGTAGGTATGCTTTTTCATAATTATGTCAATCAGTAAGGATTTCTTCTGTTGCTGTTAGTGCTGTGCGAATGAATGATAGGAACTGCCAGAAATTGTCAGTCAACTGTAGAACCAGACAGAAAAAAAAAAAAATATAGGTCTTTGTCCAGTAAAAACATGTAGGTGTTGCAGAAATAAAGTGGCAGGTGATGGGTCTGATGAGGCAAGAAATGGCATTCGAATATATAATGGTATTCTTCTAAGATTGGTAACTGTACTTGGAATAATAGTTTTCAAGCTCTGGAAATACCTGTGCTATATCAGAGAGATTAATTCAGCTTTTCTCCTTTTGATACAATCCATATTTTAGACATGGGGGTCCTTAAACCAGAAGTTAAGGTCTTCAGATGGCGTTTCTAGAAAATATTGTTAACTGCTGCATTTTAGAGGATTTGTGCATGCTTTTTGTTTTGGCAACAAAATAAGCTCTTAGTGTTTAATTGTTTTGGATCTTTTTTTTTTCCTGGTTGCTGTTGAATGAATTGTTTTTAGTGATTTGTACAGGCAGCTGTGAATAGGGAAGCTAAAACAACAGATGGATGGAGCAGGAAAAAGAATGTGNNNGCTAATGAGCAAAGGGGACCTACCAATTACTTGGGAGCATAAAATCTTTCCTCTGATAGCAGTTTTTGCTCTGATAGATGTACAATAGCATGTATAATGTTCCCATGGTTCTGATTGCACTAGGCATTTAAATTTCACTTACGACATTATTCCTAGCTTGTTTAGACTTAATTGTATCTAACAAAACTGTAAAAATTGGGTCTTTTGTAAGTGTAATCTACAGTATAATAGGAGACCTATGCCTTCTGGGGGCAAAAAAGTTTTTTTCAACTTGTGCAGGCTATTACTATAAGACTGTCAAACGTAAACTGAATGTAACTGTTTAAATTAAATTTCAGACAAAAAGGTCTTATTCTGAATCTGTCCTCTGGTCTGGGTACTTTCCCTTGCCCATTATACACGATGTACTCAGCTTCTAAGGTAAGTCATTCACATTGCTTTACAAAGAAATCCCCATCAAGTGTTTACCAAAGTGTTTGTGTCAGCAGTACAGGGCCAGGTTTCGGGACACAGGTCTGCGTTGCTGCACTGAAATAATGAAGCAATGTAAATGAGCACTACTTGAGAACTAGAAATCAGTGAAGCTATATAAATGAAATCAGCTGAAGGTTTGTCTGATCATTGAAACGATTTTGCCTTTGATTAAACCAGTGCTTACAATCTCCCCTTGTTCCGGGAAGTGATGTTTTTTACCAGGATGACTTAGGTAGTTTACTCAAAACTGCGAGCACACAAATGTGCTAGATTTTGCTTATGGAACCAAGAATAAAATTCCTGGTAGGTGAGTGGTGAGTTGCCTGACTTTATAGATTCCATTTTGAAATTTTGCTCTGAATTAAAACCCCAGAGCTCATAAAAATTAGGAGTATTATAATAATATATAAAAATACATATATTATATAATATATATATATAAAAAATACATACAAATATAAATAAATATAAATAATTTCAAAATTATTGTAATTCCAAAAGCCACTTGCTCAGCTTAGGTTTTCCCCAAATTAAAAATTCCAACAATATTTGTTTGAACATAGCTAAAGTTCAACTTGGTAAGAAAAAGCTAATTATTCTTGGTAAGAAATTCTAGTATTCCATCTCCTTTTTCTTCTCTTTTTAACGTAAGCTTTTCATTCCTCAAAATTTGAACTACACTCAAACCAGACAATTTTAATTCCTTAAAAAAGTTAGTTAACATTATTTCAAAGTGCTATGGTACACTGGTTGTGTTATTTTGACTTTTTCTTTCTTGGCTATCGTTTACTTTTGTTTCTTTGGAAATGGTCTGGCTTTTTTTTTTTTTCAGTGCTCTGAAAGGAAACTATTTTACTTGTCAATATAGTGATGTTTCATGCAATATCACACCTTTGGTGTATAAATTGTAAGACCTGTCAAACAACAGCTTTGAAACACTGTCATTTTTTCTCCTTAGTAGGACTTACATATTTCTAATTACAGAGTAGTAATCCAATGTTGTCAATTTTTGGAATATTTCTCAAAGATCTAACTCCTAAAACCAGCCTTGAAAGAAATGTAAATTTTACACAATGTAGTATATGTGTATTCTTCATGGTGTGGAGGAAAACTTACAAAGACAAACCCTAAATCTTGAAGCTACAGTCCCTTCCCTCACCCCCCAAATTCTAAAATACATGACTTTGAAAGTTATGCTTGTAGGCTATGCTAATAGGTATACACTGAAGTCATGAGTTGTATTTCACTCCCTTTCTTATTGCAAGAGAAACAGCAGTGTAGACCTTGAATTGGGAGGGCAGGTGTCAGCCGGAGACGTGAGCCACGTGAGACAATACTTAGAATAAAAGGGACGCTGGTGTTTATATCTTTGCCTTTTCGTAAACGTGACAAAGCTTTCAGTCCAGGCTGCAGTCGTACTTGTTTCACGTCTGGTTTGGACCAATGCCAGGGTTCATCTTTTCTGGCGCAGATAAACAGCCAATCTTGCCATCGCTCACATGCAGCAGAAGAAAATGTGTCTTGAAAAGTTCATTTTGGTGTGTTTCACCACTGCATTATGCCTTAGGTTGCATGATGCTTGGGCATTTTTGCTAAGGACCTGTTGACACCTATTTGTGAGCATATGTGAAAGTACTTAGTTTCCTATACTAATGTTATGTTGTTTTATTTTATTCTAGGCTTTTATAAGCACTTTCTCCAAAGCACTGCAAATGGAGTATAAGGCAAAGGGAATCATCATACAGGTGATGCCATATCTTGCAATACTTGCCTTCATTTTAACAAATTCTTCAATAATATCTGAGATCCTAAATCTGCATAATGTAGCCGACCTTGGTGAAGTGCTGGGTGACCCTGTCAAAGCTTTTTCTCTTGCCTTTATGCAACTATAGGCTTCTTCCCTTGTTCCACCGTAGTACCTTACGTATTCCACGGACTGCCTTGATCCATTGCAAGTTATCTGTTACAATTTTTCAGATGCTGTAGGATTCTGCAGAATTGAATGGCCTTATCTAAATGTTAGATGACATTACACTGTTACTATGATTTCTTATTTTAGGTAGTGGCTCCTTATGGTGTTTCTACTCCAATGACAATGTACCAAAAGCCGGGTCTTATTACAAAGACAGCAGAAGAGTTTGTTAGTGAATCACTGGACTATGTCACCTTTGGAGATGAGATCTATGGATGTTTAGCCCATGAAATGCTGGTAATTTAATTTGATAGTGTGTAAATGGGTCCCAAAGGCTGAACCAAGGCTCTCTGAGCTCAGCAGTTTCTTTCGACTGGTTTCAGAGAGGTTGGGTATCAATTGAGAAACAGTGAACAGGTTACTAAGGCCAATATGACACCAGTAAACTATGAAGGGAGGGATACACAAGCAAAGCACAATGGTATCAGAATAGTGTAGTTTTCTCCGCTTTTGTGTCTTGAGCTAAGCTCAGTTTGATATCTGGTTAGTTTTTACCCTTTCCCTAGCTGCCTGCTTTCATCACCCTGTTAGGAATATTCCTGAGACCCCTATTTCACAGGAATTGGCCATCAGATTCAAAAGTTATTAGTGGGGAAGGGAAAGGACATAAAACCAGACTGTGGTATCACATAAACATCATTTCCTTAGGACACCAATCTAACAAAATAGAATAAATATTTATACATGACAGCTGTTAACAATGAGCATTTAATGAAAGTGTAGGGACTAGAACAGATTTGCTAAAATCTGAGAGGAATGAACGTTTTCCTCTAAGAGAAACATACATACTGAAAGCATAAAGTAAAAGCTTTTGTATTTACTGTTTTCTATGACCTTTCTAACACTCAATTGATTTTTTCCAAGACATTCCTGTAACCCATTACCTTTGTGTTGTTTTTGCTTCATTATTCTGAAGGCATGTGTCCTGCAGTTTGTCCCTTTATGGGTGTTCCACAGCGACAGAGTTCAAGAAGCAGTCCTGCATGCATTTACCAGCTACCTGAAGAAGAGGTGGAGGAATCCCTAACAGTCATTTTTTCAGAAGATGTGCAATGGGAAACCCCAGCAGGCTGCATTTCGCTGTTTATCTTTGTATGTGAACATGGAAGAAATCAAATCGGTTTGAGCCCTAACTCCTTCCAAATCATTTATCAAATGATAAGTGATTTAATCCAATGAATCCATTAAGCTAATTAACTTCTATCCCTCTCCAAAGACCACAAAATTTGTTAGAGCTGTTCCAGTGACTTGTGTGTGCCTCAGATTCTAAGAAATTTATGTTACTATTTTAATGTAAGCTTGGAGGCCACAAACATTTATACTTACTTGATACTAATGAATAAAACAATGTATTCTGATGCTTTCAGTAAGTGTTTTGTGTACTTGGTTTCTTCTGAAAAGTCAAGGAAATTTGTGAGAAGAAAGAAAGAAAGCTTTCAGGGTGTAAAGTACACAGTGGAGCTTTGGGAAGACTGCAACCATAAAAAATGTATTTCTGTCCAAAGCTTGTGAATGACTTCATCGTCTAATATAGACTAGAGAAGGCAGGAGCATAGGCAAAGGATAAGCAGTAATTCTGCATTCCTGTATGAGTCCAGAATTGATTGTAGACACCAATTAAGACCATACCAGGTCCTATTGAAAAGCGTTTCAAGGACAGTGCAATCATCAGGCACAGTCAACATGGGCTCACAAAGGGAAAGTCCTGTTTAACTAATCTCATATCCTTCTATGATAAGTTGACCTACCTGGTTGATGAAGGGAAGGTGGTGGATATTTTTTCCTAGATTTTAGTAACCCTTTTGATACTGTCCCTCACATCATCCTTCTGGACAAGTTGTCCAACTGTGAGATGAGCAGGTACATGGTGCACTGGGTGAAGAACTGTCTGAAGGGTAGGGGTCCAGGGGCTGTTGTGAATTGGGCTATGTCTGGCTAGCATGAAAAAAGGCTTGCCTCACACCTAAAATGGTGAAATTTTACTATACTGTAAATATTTTACATTTCTGGTTTGGATTTCTTTTAACCTTTGAAATTCACATTTTCAATGTTTTTTCTGTACACGCCCCACCCCCACTCCCAAGAAAAACAATCCACAAACATTTATTTTATATATATTTAAGCTCCAATTCATACACAATGGCATGACTGTAGAACATGGTGCTTTCAGGAAAATACTAACATGGATCTTGATAGAAACATCTAAGTGTCAACACTATGATTTCTCAGTTGAGATGGGATTTTAAATGAGTCTTTTGACTATAGTGAAAATTAAATCTGGCCTCTGAGTAAAAAGAGTATCTGAGCCATACTCTGGAAGGACAGTAAAAAAAGTGTTGAGATGTGGGAGCACTGCAATGGTGCAGTAACTGTGGGTGCTTGGGAGGTTGTCCCTGTGTGGAACCTTTCTCCAGAGTTCCCCTGAGACAAAATAGCTGCGGTTACATCTGCAGGAGATAAAGCTTAGTAAAGATCACCTCTGGCCTCAGGAAGAAATTTTGCCTACTAGTTTTAATGGTCTCAAGCAGAAGTTTTAACTTCCAGTTTGTGCATGTGGAAGTGTATATTTCAAGATAGGTCCGTTAGTTTTTAAAGAAGGAGTGGGGGGGACACTTTTTTTTGGTGCTTTCTATCATTATAAGTTTTCTTTTTTAAATAAATTCTGTGGTTCAGGAGCAAATGCATCACTGATTCTTAGAGCATGAAATCAGTTCAATACTTTCAAAATATTTTCTAATTAATTTCTCAGGCTTTGTCTCATCATCAAATGGTGACATTCTCTTCTTTGGAACAGGAAATCATGCATTGCTATGGCTGTAGAAAATTTTTTAGAACTCCATTGTATCTCATAGCCTTTTTAATTAAATGGCTTCTATATTTCTCTACGGCCTCTTGTATTTCATGCCTTCATATAAAATAATTCTTCAAATAAAACTACTACTGAATATTACTGCCCAATATAGAAAACATCTGGAAGTGAAAATGAGACATCTGTTCTGGACGTTTCGGCGCTGTTGGTTTGAGAAGCAAGGAATAGGAATGGTTTGTTCATCACTTCATAAAGACTGTGTTTTCAAGTGATTAAACCATATTCTTCTAAGTGTGGTATTTGTGCAGCTGCACAGAAAATAAGTATGGAATATAATATATGATAAATACTATATGTGGGCCAAAAGCTAAAGTCCCTGGGGGAAATGCACATTCAACAGGAGGCCTGAGTGTGGAAGGCAGAGTTTGTGTTTGCCATTGGTATAAGTGCTCATTTCTCCGTGGATGCATATTTTCAAGCAGTACGTTCTCAGGTGCAGTGCGAAATGCAGTGCACATCTCCTTTCCTTGCTTCTCTGTGCCAAACACATACCGAGGCCCTGCCCACAGAGAGCTCTTTGCATGTTTAGTTTACATATGCTAGTAGTCCCAGCAGGGTGAAACAAGTCCTACAGAGCAGGGACTGCTCCTGCTCTGCTCAAGTTGGTGGGGGTCACGTAGCAGCAGCCACAAACTCTGAGGACTCCCTTGCCTGCAGCTGGTCATGATAACACATAATATAGCTACACATTCCCTCGCTTTCTCTCTGATTTTCACATGAGTTACCTAACTCAGGTTGGAGAACACCTTTTTACCCTCCCTGCAATCACAAAAGGTTTGCCACTGGAGCCAAATAACCAGCTTATCTGACACAGGGATGCCAGTAACACAGAAGTAGCATTGGCACAGGCAGAGGTTAAGGAGCAATAGGGGCTTGGTTTCCAAGTTTTACAAGTCCTGTAACCTATGACAAGTGACATTTCCATACTTCTTGTCTCAGATTTGTTTAGGGTTTTGCATGCCTTGTGAGTCTTGCAGGCCGTTACTAAAGTTAAGCAATCAGCTCAGCACAGATTTGTTTTCCTTGAGGAACAGGAAGATCATGTTACTCTGCTCTTGCATAGGCACTCGCCGTAGTAGCCATGTTTTGACCTTTTTGCCCATTTTTTGCACAGTATCAGGCTGGGATCTTGCTGACTTGCAATCTTCAGGTTGCTCTCCCTTACTGTGCATTAACATAAGGCTGCAGAGAGAGGTTTCTCCTCCTTCGGCCCTTCAGAGAAGTCAGTGAGTGGATCAGCCATCTGTGTGTAAGCCTGGAGGAGAAGCAATTGTGCTTTCCCCTTCATTTTGTAGGCCACGTGTCTCCTCTGAGTGCCTAACAAACGGCTGAAAAGTTGTGTCATCTGGTCTTCCTGCTAAACTTGGACCTGATTGATGGGGAAACAGAAACAGAGGAGGAAAATGGCAGAGTTTTTCACAGCACT
This sequence comes from Limnodromus scolopaceus, assembly GCA_028565335.1. Classification (NCBI taxonomy): domain Eukaryota; kingdom Metazoa; phylum Chordata; class Aves; order Charadriiformes; family Scolopacidae; genus Limnodromus; species Limnodromus scolopaceus. The sequence goes on along the minus strand of JAOXNO010000020.1, from coordinate 47,015,595 downwards.
CCCTGCTGGGGAGAAGATGGAGGGAGCAGACCAGCAGGTTGGGCCTTCTGCTTCCCCGAGCACATATCACATGGGATTTCCTGTTTTATGATAAAACACTGCTAATAACAATAAAAATACCTGCACACTTGAGACATGGCTCTCTGTGGATTTTGTGGAAGGACTCAACATTACCCCTGTTTCACAGAGCAGGAAGGAGAGGTGTGGAAAAGCAAAACACCTTCTCCAAGCCACCAAGAGGAAGGAGGATCACCTCTGGACAAACACTGTCCACGTCTTCTCAGCCTCAGCAGCACTCCTGGTCCATCAGGGAGCCCCAGGACTGGGAAAGTTGAATATCATCAAATTAAGTAACCAAATAATGGCTAAGCAACGAAAGCCAAATCCAGCTTATACCCTGACTGAAGCTGGAAGTCTGAGGAAAAACTGCCCTTCAGGCCCCAAATGTATGCCTCCATTCCCCAGGGTCATAGAATCATAGAATGGTTTGGTTGGAAGGGACCTTCAAAGATCATCTAGTCCAACCCCCCCTGCCATGGGCAGGGACATCTTTCACTTGATCAACTTGCTGAAAAGGCCATCCAACCTGGCCTTGAACGTTGCCAAGAGTGGGGCATCCACTGCTTCTCTGGGCAATGTTACAGTGTCTCACCAGCCTCTTCCTTATATCTAATCTACTCGCTTTCAGTTTTAAACTATTGCTCCTTGTCCTGTCACTACAGCCCCTGGAAAAAACTCTCTCTCCATCTTTCCTATAAGATGGTTTTATGTATTGAAAGGCAGTAAAAAGGTCTTCCCAGGGCCTTCTCGTCTCCAGGGTGAATGCCAGCTCTGTCAGCCTTTCTTCATAGGAGAGGTGTTCCAGCCCTCTGATCACTTTTGTGGCCCTCCTCTGGGACCTGATCCAACACATCCACGGTTTTTTTGTACTGAGGACCCCAGAGCTAGACACAGGACTCCAGATGGAGTCTCACAAGAGCAGATTAGAGGGGGACCATCTCCTTCCTCACCCTACTGGCCACATTACTTATTATATAGGCCAGGATATGGTTGGCTTTCTAGTCTCCAAGCCCGCATTATAGGCTCGTATGTAATTTTTTCATCTACTAATATCCCTAAGTCCTTCTCTGCAGGACTGTTCTTAATCTGCTCATCCTCCGGTCAGTATTAATATTGGGGATTGCTCTGACCCAGGTGTATGACCTTGCACGTGCCCTTGTTGAACTTCATGACGTTCACATTGTCCTGCCTCTCAAGCCTGTCAAGGTCCCTCTGGATGGCATCCCTTCCCTCAAGTGTGTCAACTGCAGCAGTCAGCTCGGTGCTATCCATAAATTTGCTGAAGGTGCACTCAATCCTACTGTCTGTATCACTGAAGGTACGGAACAGTAAGTGATCCCCAAAAACAGACACCTCAATGTTTCATGGTCTCTTCAGCTGGAAAAAGACTCCATCTAGTGCGGCCCATGCTTCTTGAGGCCACTTCAGCAGCTGTCTACCTTCTGTATGACAATTTTGGCCCCACCTGGGGCCATGCAGTATTAAAAAACCCCAAACCTGCCTGCAGATCCCATTGCCATGGGAACAGGCAGCAGAGAAGGCCACCATCAGTTCCAGTTTCCCTCAGCTCTGGTAAGTTTGTGGCACAAGGCTCTTTGTCATGGCCACTTTCCTCACAGGCCAGATGCCAGGGAGGTTGAGGAGCTGTTGTTTTGTTTGGAGATCTGAGACAATCACCAAACTGATGGCAGTGCAAAAATGTTAAGTAAAGGGTATGGGATGAAAGGCCCTTCAGGAGTGTGTTGTACACACAGTTGTTCCCAAAAAGAGCTTATTTGGGGACTTTTTTTCTGCTGGGAACTAAACCACTGCTATTTTTCTGAGTGACCAATAGGCAGAAGGAATCTAGAGAGAAAAACACTGGACCTATGGAAAGAAGAAAATAGGGTCTGAAAGTACATCATAACACAAAAAGCAACACATTTTGAGAATCTCATTTTTTAATTTCATTTGCTCTTGCTGATTACATTCACCTGTTTAGCACCTGTGCATATGCATGTGTGTGGTCACCCAGATGTGACACCAAAGTGTTAGTGGCTTGAAGCTGGGGTTCAATAAGAACCCTACTTTGAGGAAAATCAGATCTTTTTTAATTTCAGGCTCCTTTAAGTATCACAATGCAAGCATTTACTAAGGGGTTCGAATGCGTAGGCCAGTATAGAGTTGTGAGTTGTTGTTTTTTTTCAGTTTTGACTCTTGTTTTTCTTTTTTTTTTTCCCCACAAATCACTGCTTGTTGAATAAAGAGGTTCCAAGCTAAAGCAATTTGCAGTTGTGGGACGCAAACAGCAAGTCTTTGACTCACACAGATTTCAGTTATTGAACTAGTCCCATGTTCAGGTAAAGGAGACAATTACTAAGAAAAAAATAGTTAATCAGTCTGCAACACTGTTAGATTAAGGAAAATGGGAACTATGCACTGCAAGATTGCTTTTAGCAATATGGTGTACTCAATCAGTGGATTACATCAGTAACTGAGTCAAAGCCTTACTTTTGCAAAGATTGGACCCCCAAACGTGTCTAGACAAGCAATTTACAGCAGGAGGAAAAAATCTAAACCATTGAATCCTAATGTTGTAAACAGTCTGTTATCAAGACTGGTAATACAGACAGGACCCTACTGTTCTCAGGGACCACCCACAAGAGAAAGAATTTGATATGGCAGCTTGCCTGAAAAATTTATTTGCGATAAACTGGTATGTGGTAACAGCATGAAGGAGCTGCAGGAGTGAGGCGTGCTTTGCTGAGGGAGCAGCTGGTGGGCTTGGCCTTGAAATAACTGCAGTATGCCCTTCAGAAAATGTCAGTCCTCCTAAAACACACCAGAAAGACAGAAAGGCTGCAAATTCTATCCTTGGCTCTTCTGCTCTCTCTGCTCATCTTCCCATCGTAACGGCATTTCAAAAATCATGAATCAGTCATAAACTGTGTGTAAAGGGTCAGTTGTCTTTTCTCTTTTTTTTCTTTTTTTTAAAAAAGATCTTTCTTGGTTAAGAACATACTTGCAAATCCTATGCAAGCCATGGTAGCATGTACTTGGGCACATTTGGGTTTCTGGGGGTGAAGGCAGGGTTCAATTTACAAGAGTTTTCCGAAGTGAGACACACTGTGCATGACAGACACCTGGTATAAACTGCCCCTTGACATCCCTCTGCACCTTCTGGGACATCCGTGAGACAATAAGAGCTTTCTAAACCACATTTTCAGTATTGAATGTTAAAGCTAAATATCTAGATCCACGCTTATATGCTTAGATCCCCATTTCAGAATAGTACGTATGATTTACATTCAAATCCTGGCCAGCTTACTCAGCAAGTTGAGAAAGTAGAGTGCTAACAAAATACACTTCTGACTAAAGTCTATGTTGATTTTGGTGTATTTTAACCTTTCAGAAATGATTAAAACCAAGAGCAACTGAAATGTTTATATAAAGCATGTTTCAAACTAAAACTATCTAAACTTCTCCTGATGTTTCAAATCGAAGTGAATCTGTGTTTGTCATGAAAAATTGTAGCAAAACAACCTGTGAAACACTTCTGCCCGTCCAAAATGTTGGGTTTTTTTGGTTGCCAAGAAAGCAAGCTGAATCAAAAGAAGTCCAGCTAACGGTACTGGCTACTTGCACAGTAAATAAAAGCACAGGAAAGGCAGCTGGCCCAAGAGGGCTATTACATTCCTCTCTCCCTTTCCCTCCACCACTCTGCAAATTTCAGAGCTGAACGGTACAAAGAGAATGAGCAGGGAGCAAGGTCAAACACAGCTTTACACACCAAATTCCCAACTTGATAGCTTTGCTAGTGCAAGGGGACAGTGTAAAATCTACTGGGGGTAGACCTACCTGGGGGTTTGTACCTCCCGGAAGTATTGAGGCAACTAGGATTGTTAGTCCATGTGAACAGAATAAAAAACTATTGGGCTTTCCCATGAAAGCTTTTTGAAATCTCAAGGATGGCAAAATGATATGTGGCCGAATAATGACTCTTGCTACCGTCTGAGATTATAAAGGCAGGCTTATTTCAGTACAAAGAGAGACTTTGCTGAAGTGCTGTGACCTAGAAGGAGATGTCCTCCTGATGCAAGACCTTGCTACATTGTGAGCACAGTGGGAGTTTGTGCTGGGGAAATGTCTTCAGTGAACAGCTCAATGAAAATTAAATAAATGGACATCAAAGTTCTGCTTACTGTCTTCAAACAGACAGGTGACATGGAATTTACAGTATAAATAACTAGTGGAATGAAATAATGATAACAACATATTCCTGCAAAAATACTTGGCAAAAGAAAGGAAGAAGTCAAGGGCAGTTTTGCCCTGACATAGACTTAAGTACAGTCCCCTTGTACTCAGCACTCGTGAGACCCCACCTTGAATACTGTGTCCAGTTTTGGGCCCCCTACCACAAGAAAGACATTGAGGTGCTGGAGTGGGTCCAGAGAAGGGCAACGAA
>JAOXNO010000020.1:46965668-46985726 GCA_028565335.1 Limnodromus scolopaceus | reverse complement strand
TGGGAACTACTTGCAATGGCACCCAGACTTTGGGGCTGCAGGCTTTCCTGGCCATTCGAGTGTCAAAACCTCTCTGCAGGTTCTGGACCTGCCTGCATAAGCAACAAATTCAAGATGATTTTGATCATCAAAAAAGCATCAAATTCAAGATGAATGTGAATGTCTGTGAACACAATGGACAATTTCATGACATTTGCAAAGACTCCTTCATACAACAGAAGTAAATCTGGGGCAAGAGTAGGTGCTGGGAATGGTGAGAGGAAGAACATTCATTTTTTCTATCAAATTATTCCCTACATGTCAGCAAATCTTCTTAGATGAGCATGTTTTTCCACAGGACTAGTTGATGTTTTTCAGTGCAACAAAAGCTTCCTTTGTATATGTATTTTCTTTTGTTTTTTACTTTTAGGGAGGTTCAAAAAACACTTAACAAATGTAGGTATTTCTCAGTTATTTGAGCAATAAAACACTGCTTGTGCTGAGACTGGAATATAAATGAATGACAAATAAATACAGGAGAAGTACATTTGTTAATATTTATTCCAAAGTTCTTCATCTATCTCACATCTTGCAGAGGGGAAAAAGTAGTTAAAAAAAAGGACTGCAGAACATATTTAACTCCGCGGGAGGGATTTCTTCTTCCCTGTTCCTCATTTCGTCTGCATCTCATAAAAGTTGCAAGATAATCTAGTCCTTTCTTCTATTAAGTTTATGGACAATTGCAGAAGGCATAGCAAAAGCAGTTTAGCTGGTGGAAAGCTAAACACTGCAATGTTCAGAGACAGAAGAAGCAGGCAGAAAAGTTCCCAGCATTACCCACGAACCCTCATTTAACAGAACTTCAATAACTCACTTCATTTTCTGACTCATCCTCCTTTTGGATCCTTTTTTGGTATTATGTCTTCCGTCACAAAAAATGTCTGCGGCAGGAAGAACAAAATGACATGGCAACATCTTATTTTTGAAATAGCATTTGAGATAATAAAATATTCTGACATCAAAATAATTTTTTAAAATATAAAAAATGAAAATGGAAAAACAGGTACGCCTCTATTATTTTTATGTAGCAATTGTCTTGCTTCTCACCAGGATAACTACCATATTATGAATTTTAGGCATGCTGTAAGAATAAGTCTCATTATAGCTTTAACTTGTGTCTACATTTTTAGTAGTAAGATCCTCAAACCTCTCTATACATTATTATCTATTATAAAATGTTATTTTAATATAAAATATTTTAAAAATAATATTTTAATATTTTTAAAATAACATGAGAAGTTTTAGCTTAAATTTCTAACTTAATTCTACAAATGTCCACTCTGTCACTAGTAATACATATGGCAATTTTTACTTGGGATCTGATCCTAATACCAATTATATGTGTGACTCGTTTGTCTTCCAGTAAAACTGCAAAAGAGAATGGTTTAGGGCAATTTTGAGATTAGGTACTTTTTCCTTGAGGTCCAGAGAGTAGTATTACCTAGTGGCAGCAGCAGGCAGCATGCTGGCTCTTGTTTCCACCAGACCACTTGTCCGTTGTATGCAGTGCTCAGAGCAGAGGTGTGTGAAGATGAGGTCAGGCTTCCCAAAGACATTAGGAGAAAGGTTAGAGCTATGAAAGAGGCCTGATATGTTTGGGATCTTAGCAAGGTCTGGGCAAAACTGCTGTTTGATCCAGACACCTATGAGAGTCTACCATTTAATCAGAGACATGACAAACTGCCTGCCTTGTGCCAGCCCGTCCTGGGGAGATTTCACAGAATCACAGAATCATCTAGGTTGGAAGGGACCTTTTAAGATCACCTAGTCCAACCAACAAATTTCATGCCACTGTAACCTCTAGCTGGCAGAATCTGCCACCACCCCTAAAGGACAGGCACCCCAACAGTGTGGCAGAGCACACTGAATGTGCAGAGGAATAAGCAACTCTCTTACCTCTCACAGGTATGCCTTCAGAGCTAGGCCAAGGCCTTCTGGTTGCTGATGTGGGTTATTGGGTGGCCACTCAAAGTCACAGGCTGATCATTTGCTGAAACACTTCTTCATAACAGAAAAAACTCTTCTTCTGTAGGTGCTGCTGGAGAAATATGAAGAAGTTTGGCATTTCAGTGCCTATGCTCACCACACTTTCCCATACTGCCAAATGACTTTTTTTCCCTTTCATTATACTGTGCTCACACAAATGAGACCAGATCAGTAACCTGGTAAGACACACAGTATACCATGGTGTTGGAGAAAAAAAAATATTAACATATAGGTTAAAATTTGGCTGTCATTTAGGATGGACACTAAACAAATAATTCTAAATTCTTTTCTTTAAAAAGTTTGATCTCTAATTAGAGTTTATTTTGAGCTACACACTGAGTACACGTTAAAACATCTCTACAGGAATAACTGAATCATTATTTATACATCTATGGAAGCTGGAACTGTAAATCAAAAACAAAGCTCAGCTTTATTTTGTGTGCAAATGATGCAACTTTTAGTGTAAATTAAATGCTATTTTTTATTTTGATTGTTGCTGAAATGTATTTGGAGCATATGTAGGGAGCCTACTGCAACCTAAATATAAACCCTATAGAGAGTGAAAAGAAAGATTGAAGAATGTGCCAATAGGCATGAGAAGACTAATCACTGTCAGAAGGACCAGGAATAACAGAAAAGTTTACGGAACCAGCCTCATCTGCTTTTTCCCATAATAAATTGAGTCAGTCTCCCAGGCTGCCATCGACTTCTTCCATCTTTGTCCATGGGAAATTGTCTCTGGGAAAGGGTTTTTCTCAAATCAAGTTATAAAAGCCATCAAGAAAATAATTTCACTCTTAGCCATCTTTGAGAGTCAGTTGCTTTCTGGGGGCTGCTCATGCAGCACTTGTAGATGTTGTTTGCATGCTAGTGTGGCCAAACCATCTGCATTCTGATACGGGCAGCTTGTGAATGTCAAGCTAATTAGCCAAGGCTAATGTCTGGTTTCCTGTAGAGAGCTTTTGTGGAGTAATTACCTTCCTCGAGGTCGTACTGCTGTAATTACAGGTCTTTAACTAATCGAGATAAACAGCCTTTGAATTCTTGCAGTGACTCAGCCAATCACTAATGGACTTTTATCTTAACCTACAACAATAAAGTGTATTATGACACGTGATAGCAATGCTTTTTATTTGTGTGGGATCTAAACAATAACAGCTTTCACTAAAGCCATATAAATTATTGACATCTATTAATGTTAGGCTTAAGAACAAAGTCATTGCCACATGCTTTTCAGGATAGACATTCATATTTAAATAAACCAAAAAGTAGGTACTTTCAGAGCAGTAGATGACACATAAGTAAGAGCAAGAAGAAACTATTCTCCTCCTAATTCCTCACTCTTTGCCTAGTTTTATTCCTTTCTTTTAATAGTAGCGCTGAACTGTTCTTTGAAGCATAGTATTGAGGCCTTCCAAACAGCCTTCCAAATAATAACCTTCCAAACAGCCTGTTTCTCTTGTTTGTGTGTTTTCCTTCTTCTGTGCCCTCTTTGCTCCTCACACCTCTCCTTGAGGCTGAGATATTTTGGGCTACTATGGAAATGTTAGCAAATGTTTCTCCACTTAATTTCATTATTTCTAAGGTTGATTCTTGGTAGGATTTCCTCTTCAGAAACTGTCATTTGACTTACACCCTTTCTGCCTGCACTTTTGGGTGAATAAAAACTCTAATATAACATCCTCTTTTATTTAAAAAAAAAAAAAAAGACAAAAAATCCACCCAAACAAAACCAAAGAAAAACTAAACACCAACCAACAATATTCTAGTATAATGTAGGTCTGCCATAAAGAAGAAAATGAAACTGAGTGTATAAGGAAATTAACAGAGGCTTGACCCCCATCATCTTCAGAAGGCTTCAGCTCACCTTCGGAGTACATAACAAGTTTAGGTAACATATTTTCTTTCTTTAACTAATAGCTGTAGTACTACATTACTAGAAACATGTAAGTTTAGTTTGGATTCCTGCCACAGATCAAAACCAATACTTGAGAACAACCTTCAGAACAATCCAATCTATTAGCCAGCTGCCCAACAAGAAAGAAAAGAATATCCATAGTGCTGATACCACTTAATTGATTTTTTTGATCTAACCAATTCAATTTTCACATATCTGGGGGGTTTTTTTGAGGGTGGGTGTTTTTGGATTGGTTTTTTTTTTCCCTCAAATAAACCATGGGTATAACATAATTAAAGCTTTACTGTGAATTAGCAAGTACCTAAAATATAGCATGACGAACTCTAGAATGGTAACTCAAGACCGGACCATATTCACTCTCAGAAAGGAGTATGTCACACATAAGGAACTAGTTTAGCAGAAATTTGGTAGTCGTGTATGCAAAGTGACAAGAAACAGCACTTCAGTTTTATTAATTTTACATACATGACACTCAGTATGAATCTTCTCTTCTCACTTTTTGCAGCCCATGTCTCACAGTGGGTCCATCTGTAATCATGCAGTGCTAACACTGTGCCACCTCCCCAGTGTAATGACACCAGTAAGGACTAGTAAGGGATAAATGAGCTCACCTACCTACACATTAACAACCCTTTTTCCAAAGTCAGAACAAAAATTTGACTTTTCGGCTCCATATCTGTATATATACCTGCTTGCATGTATTTTATATAAATGTGTATATTTGTCTATTTTTTCATTCAACCTCTGCCACAGGAGTATCTGTTTATGAAGACCTATGGAAAGGCCAGTCCAAAGACCTCAAGCAATACAAAAGTTACTATTTACCATTCTGGCATCAAAGGCACTCCCTCCAAAAAGACTCAGTGAGGTCAAGGAGTATATGAAGTAATACCAGAAGATGTCCTTGCACTCGTGAGGTATTTTGGGACAGATTTTACATGGATAACTACAGTCTGCCTATGAGCTAGTCACTGCAGAGTCTTTTAATAGTCAGTAACTATCAAGTCAATATACAGTGTGGAGTAGGGAATGATTTATTCCTTTTTAAAGTAGGTTCTGAAATAGTCTGGTATTTCCCGCAGAGAGCTGATTTCTCTCCATTATCCATAAAAGAACCATAGAGACAACACTGTCAACATATATGGGGGCAGAGGTGGTGGAAGAGAGTAATTCCCTCCTTTTATCAGACCTGTCCCTCCTGTATTTGCAACAACAAAGCATCCTCTATGACCGCTTTTCACAGCTTCAGTGTTCAACGAGATACTGGGAACATTTCTTCATTTACCTTTTGGCAGTACTTCTCCATTGCAGTACTCTGGCACAGTAATGCAGCCTCACGCTGGGGACATATTATATCCACATGACTTTAAAGCTCCCTAGAGTTGCCAGCACAGGCTCTGTGCCTTTCTAAATGCACATTGTTCTACAGCAGCCGTCCTGTTCCAGCTTTTCACAAGCTATGTAATGTGGTGACTCTTCTGCTATCTTTCCTCTTCCCACCCTGTATATGCTTTCAATCACTTACAATATATTGAAAACAAAAGTATCCGAGAAATTAAAACCAGAATGAGAACCTCAAGGCAAAGATTCAGAACCCAGTTGTAAATGAAACATCTAGTTGCTGTTATACCATTAAAGTGGTATAATGGTAAATAAGAGTTCTCGATTAAAGGATGATTCATGTGCCAGGGCAGACCAGGGGTACATGCACAATGATCCAATCCAAGTAGGCTGTAAAGTGTGAAAATGTTCCAGTTTTAGACACGTGCAGGAGTTTGGGGCCCTCCAACAGGTTAGCTGGGACTTTTAAAGAGGCAGGGATCCGAGGCAGCTGGCAAAGCAGAGGAAAAAATATTGCAGCATCCATGCTAACAGGCTTGATTATGAAGATCTGCCAAGAGCAAGATTTTTGCACATGACAAATCTGACTCATCCATGGCAGACAATTTCTCTTGTCCTTCAGTGACAGGGGGTGAAGCACTGACCATGGTTAGTGCAATTGAAAAAGCAAAATTAATTCCAGCATTTTCCAGCATAAAGACAAATTCCCAAAGAATTTCATCTGGAAGCAGGGGCAAAGCTCATACAGTGACTGAATACAGTCTTTGATTTCTACCCATCTGCCTGCTGGCAAAACCAAGAGCCACACCAAATGTATAAGATCCATAAATATCACACAATATTTGGGGTTTTCTTTTAATCTGCCTATGTCGATTCCAGAGAAAAACCTGTGAGTCTATTGTTCTCCAGAGAACCCTGGGAAAGCAATGAAAAAGCATATTTCCAAATAGATCCATGAGCTGGCTGGGTAACTGTCCACTGACTTCCTGTTATTAGTATGAGGAGGGTGAGGTTTGTTACAGCAACATGTTAGCAGAGGGATGACCTGGAACTGATTCTTTACATGTGCTCTGACTTTCCCTAGGTCACTGGGAACGTAACACCTTCTCTCTTCCTCACTTCACACCTTTCAGTTTCCCAAAGGCATAGGGAGACTTTTCCCACTTCCGGCAATTTTGGTGGAAGGCGTTATCTATGAAAGAAAAAAGATGGTGATTAATTTTCTGGAAACAGAAGGAAGTACTTTCGTTTGACATTTGAAACAGGGGACTGGGCAGCGCATTTACAGACTGATACGCACATTTAGTCATAGTTCACAGTAGAAGAAAACACTAGAAAAACATGTTTTCCTTATTTATGGATATCAAAATTAAGAGTTCAATTTAAAAATGTGGCCACAGTTATTTGACCTTTCCATTTAGATAGTGTATTTGAAATTGTCAAATTGAGTCACTAAATGTTTAGCTTTGTATTGTATCAACAATGAACATAAGGCTGTTTGTTTTCAAGTCTGAGACTCTTTTAAGGCCATTTGAAGTTAGAGTTTTTTCTTCTCAGTGAAAAGATCAGTATATCACAAGGCTCTGCCTGCTGATAAGCTAGTCCTTGAAGGTGTTTTTGAGTAAACAGGATATTTTCCTGGATACAAGACCAAAATTTTACTTTGAATATATGGTTTGGTTTTGTTTTAGTTTTTTTGAAGCCACAGAATAAAAACATACATTCACAGTTTTGGGTGTGAAGCACATCTTTGTCAGCGGAAGTAGTAAATGACTGACTTAATGCCCGGTGCCTGGTGAACTGTAAGCTTTTCAGAGTTTTTCCAGAATGACCCTAAGCTCTAAGACAATTTGCTTTGCTCGAAGGTAGTGAGTTGTGAAAATTGTACCTATTATCTTCCTGGAGTCAGTACTTATTTGGGGAGCTTACACTTAATTTGTGTATAGTCACACCTGTCAGAATGAACCTCTGAAACGCACACCACCCCAGAACAGAGTGTGTTGGAAAGTCTTCCAGAGTTTGGCCAAGGACCCCATCAATCATGAGAATGACAGTGTGTTTGGATAAGAAAGCTGACGGGCTTGCTCACCCCTTCTGGTGTTCTCTTCCCTTCTCTCGTCTTAAACCAAAGTCCTTGAAAATCCACCAGCTGCTGTTGAGGAGAGGGACCTGAAAAGTATTTTGCAAGCGTTGTTTTGAGAATGGGCTAGAGATTTAAAAGGCATTGTGACTAATAAAACACATGTAACATAGCCCTGTTTCTCTCACAATCAAAGAAAAGGAAAAAAGGCCGTCTATTGAGAATGCTGCAATTACAAACAAAAGCTGAAACAATAGCTTCGGGCAAATGTGGTGTTGTCACTGAACATCCTGCTTTGCAAGCAAGCCACAGGGAGTGGGACAGTAATGAGAGGTCTCAAATCAGAGACAACACTGAGCAAAGGGTGCTGCTGGAGCTGGGGTAGTTGCAGCCTGCCTCCAGCAGGCAGGCTGGAGTGAGGAGGGGGAGAAGCAGTGCTGACACGGAGAGCCTACCATAACATTTTCACAGTAGCTTGCCATAGGGAAGTGGAAGGCAGCTTCCAAGAAGTATCTCGCTCTCTGGGTGGGCCAGCCTAGCACCACACATAACTTTATTGCATAGGGCTGCAAAGTTCAAAGGAAGCTCTGGGAAAGGGGAACTGTGGCTCACAGTGCTGAGCCCAATCTGCTCCACCACACATGGCTAAAGTACACAGTATCAGCAATTAAGGGAAGGACCTCCCTGAAGTACAAATGGCAGTGGGGGTACCCTTCTATAAATATCCTGAGAAATAGCAGAGTTTCCCTTTCCAATTGCCTGAGTGACTCCACCTCCTTTGATAGCTTGCAAATGTTCCCTTGGTTTTAGTATTTACCACTGTCGTGTGTGCTGTAGATCAAAAACAAGTGCATGGGAAAAGGCAGCTAAGCACAATAGGCGTGGGTTAAATTACATGCAGTAGGAGCTCTTTTGGGGTTGGGGTTGGGGTTTTGTCCCTTCCCTTTTTTCCATCCTTCTAATCACCTTCCTTTTTCAGTTACGTTCTGATTTCCTATGCTCAGTTGGAGCAACCGAACATCAACTACAGGTCTTAGCTGTACCATACCCACAAACTGGTAAAGGACAGTTTTGGCCTGGCCCTTCTTCTCATGCTGGGGACAGCAGGGAAGGAAAACACAACAATAACCTCCAAGCCAAATCAATACCACCCAGAAACCTCATTGGCATTTAAGTGATCTTTGTAGGTCTGCACATTCAATTCTGAGGTCCGGGTTTGAATGATGATAACCACAGTCCATAGGAAAATTTACCCTGATCCCTTTCCACTAATCATTAGAAGATATGGTTTAGACTTCACAGGATGCTGTGAACTCAGTTCTATTTAAAGTTATGAAAATCACCAACAAAACATGAAATATGAAACAGGTTCACCTGAATACATACTTGGACTCCTTAGAAGAAGAAACAGCAAGTTCCTCTGGGAAACTAGTGTCTTTGTTCTACAACGTAGAGAGGTAGGAAAATTCAATAAATATATTGTATCTACAGCATCAAATTTCAATCAGACAGTTCATGTTAGAAATCAGAAAAAAAAACCCCAACTCCTTCTTGTTGTTCATGTGCCTGGGAGTGGTTCAGCTCGTGGGTAGAACCTACAAATAGCTAGGAGAACTGGACTATTGTATGGGATACAGCATGAATATTGGCATTTCCTTACCAGTGTGAGTACCAAAACGTACCATGGAAGAACCACTTCTAGAATTGGAACCACTAATACAATCTATACTAATACTAATACAGTCCTAAGAGTAGACATCTATCTGAACAGAAAAGGGAGCCACTCACTACTATTGGTGGCATTAGTATCCTGTGATGTAGATTTAAAACATTTAAAAGCCCTGTGACGGCTGAGGAAAGTTTGTGTTCTCGGAAGTAGCTGGCTACTTCCTCTGATTCTAGGTCAGGTTTAAATGAAGGTACTGTAGACCACTGCAGATCATGCAACCCATTCAGTTAATTTTAAAAATTAACAAACAAAAAAAAATAAACTTAAAAAGTTTGAGGAATGGACTCAATTTGGATTCACGTTGCATTTCTGCAGGGGAAAGGAGGGAAGAGAACACACCTTTATGGAAAGATCCCATAAAATGTAATAGAGCCCTTTCTGCATTATCCTCTACTAATAGAGGATTATATCCTTGTTACAGGATAGAAAGATTCATGAGTCTTATGAAATTATATTATCCCTTTCTATATAACCGTATCATATTGCTACAGAGCCAAGGTCCTACTCAGTCCAACAGATCATTTCCATCATGGGGGATTAGGTGGAAGAGACCACCTGAGAGGTGGTTTCTCAGATCAGAAACTCCTCGACAGGTTTGGATCACATCTGAAAACTGAGATGGCTTTTTCTTCTGAATGGGGTAAAAATGCTAGTAGAATTTCTTGAAAACAACTTTACTACTGAAATTTTGGGGATAAGTAGTTGACAGTCAAAAGGACAACTGTTAGCAAGAGAGGTTTCTAGTATTAAAAACTTAAAAGAACAGTTCTCTCATGCATTCTGACTGCCATGCAGATGTGAAGTCCTGCAAGAACAGAAGAGGTGATTTCAGGCTGACCTTGAATCTACTCCTGAATCCAAGCTCCAATTTTGCCTAAAATATTCTAGTCTTTCTACTCAGAGTCTGCCTATTTGGGCCCCATGTCTTCCACATGGTATGCATATGTGGTAGATTGTTAGGTAGAAGCAGTGATAAAAATAGACCTGTTAAATATCCCTTTCATTCAATACATCCTACTGAACAATCACATGGACATATTAAAGTTATTACAGAAGATATTATATACTTGCACAATAAATACTACTTACACAAACTATAAGTTAAATTACTCTTTGAGCAAGCTTTCTAACCAAGTCAAAGCCCTTTCTCATACCCACAAACTTCCTTTCATATTTAGCAGAAAAAAAATAAAATGGCAGATGCCAGAGATCTCTTCCTAGGAAAACAGTTCTCTTTGGCTCTGTTTTTACCCTCAAGCTATAATACTTGGATGTACATTTTCAAACTCTAGCCATTGCCATACTTTATCTATGCCAGAATTAATGCTAATGCTGTACTTTAATCTGGGTTATATGGTTGCTGAAAAGTAATTTTTCAAATACATTCAGAACACAGCTTTGATAATATGGCACTAACTGCCCAAATAGTCTACTTAGTTCACATAAATGTCAGGCTAACATATAAAGTTATTACAAGACTTTTATTCCTCCATCCATGTGATTCTCCTCATATTAGAGCACACCTTCACATACACATCTCACTCATATGTCCAAGGTACAAATTCTTTTTTGCCCATTATATAAATTAACACAACTTTTAGTCAGGCTTCTCAAAGCATAGCCAGCTTCTATGTACATATTAGGAATATGTTTTGCTGAACAAAGGTGAACTAGAGACAAAAAATACCTTTAAATACTTAGGAGTTCTTCAGATTATGCACCCTACTAGGCTTGTTGAACTTGGTGTGATACTCTCAAAATCAGATGGTGTGTAATTATTTGTTGGATAAGGAACTTCACTTCATACTTAAAATAATGTGCCTCCAAAACCCCCATGGTTTTGATTGCATTTATACTTTTAAAATAAATTTGGCTGGTGTTATTTCTGGTATATTTCTACTTGACCCACGGCCTTGAAAGAAAAAAAGGAACTGAAATTCTATAATCATTTCCCCCTGTCTTTATATCACTTCAATACTTGAAAAAGATAGGGTTGATAAAAATATAAAGGCCTCCTATGATTTCCTGCAGACATACTTTACAGGTTTGATCATGATGTATTTTTCAGGTACAGTTACTCTTTTCCTCAATGACTCTGATGTTATCTCCTTCCTGTTGTGGACTTTTATCGCTGAGGGCTGAAATATCAGTTATCTCCTTTCAAGAATTACATGCTCTGTCTTTCCATGAAGTGAACCTGGTTATGACTTATACCTTGTGAATGACCTTCTAACGTGGAAACAGCATGGGGGAAGCAAATGGAATTAAAGGGTTGTCTTCAGTTAATGTTAATAAAAGAAAATAAATTAGATGTACCAACTGCTACAGTCAACCCACCTTAATTCTAACTTTACCATCTAGCAGACGTATTTTTTGAGGCAGTCATTACAGTGTGAAAATCTAATTTCCCTTTGAAAAAAGGTACAAATTTATAGAGAAGATGTTAACCGAGCCATAAAATCTAGATCAAGAAGAAGAAGAATCAAGCTGCAGAAAACTTGTTTGTTTGGTAGTTGAGTACAGATGTTCTGTTATGATGTTGCTGCTCTGACCTCAACATGGATTTCACCAGCTTAAGTGAAACCAGATTGTATTCATTGCCCAGAGGGGAAGAAATGAAAAAAGAAGAGCTGTATAGGGAATTTCCTATTTTAAAAATTATTTTCACTTCTGCAATTTACAATATATTTAGAAATTCAGGAAGAATTTATCCTATTTCTATTATACCCATGACCCTCTTCCATCATTTTAAAAAATGTGTTATTTTTTTCATACTCTGCCAAGAGCACTTCAGAACAATGAATACCCTGGTCAAAGTGCGTTAACATTGGCATTTCACATGAGTAATAGAGACGAGTATGGAGGAGGATGCAGGTTTGATTTGAGGCAGGACACAGGAATCATATGCCATTGAGTGCTGTTTAAGATCTTTGTTGGAGACATGAACAGTAGGGCGGAGCGCATCCTCAGCAAGTTTGCCGACAACACCACCCTGTGTGGTATGGTCAACATGCTGGATGCCACCCAGAGGGACCTGGACAGGCTTGAGAGGTGCACCCGTGCAAACTTCATGAAGTTCAACCAAGAAAGCACAGGGTCCTGCACCTGGGTCATGGCAATGCCAGGCACAAATACAGGTTGGGCAGAGAATGGCTGGACAGCAACCCTGAGGAGAAGTACTTGGGAGTGCTTGTGGATGAGAAGCTCGACATGAGCCAGCAGTGTGTGCTGGCAGCCCAGAAAGTCAACCGCATCCTGGGCTGCGTCAAAAGAATTGTGGCCAGCAGGTCGAGGGAGGTGATTCTACCCCTCTACTCTACTCTTGTGAAACCTCACCTGGAGTACTGTGTCCAGCTCTGGAGTCCTCAACACAGAGCCATTGGAACGGGCCCAAAGGAGGGTCACAAAAGTGATCAGAGGACTGAAGCAACCCTCCTATGAAGACAAGCTGAGAGAGTTGGGGTTGTTCACCCTGGAGAAGAGAAGGTTCCAGGGAGACCTTATAGCAGCCTTCCAGTACCTGAAGGGGGCCTACAGGAGAGATGGGGAGGGACTCTTCATCAGACAGGGTAGTGATAGGATGAGGGGTAATGGTTTTAAACTGAAAGAGGGGAGATTTAGATGAGATATTAGAAAGAAATTATTTACTGTGAAGGTGGTGAGGCACTGGAACAGGTTGCCCAGGGAAGCTGTGGATGCCACATCCCTGAAAGTGTTCAGGCCAGGCTGGATGGGGCTTTGAGCAACCTGGTCTAGTGGAGGTGTCCCTGCCCATGGCAGGGGGGTTGGAACTTGATGGTCTTTAAGGTCCCTTCCAACTCTAACCATTCTATGATTCTAAGAGGAATTCACATACCTCTGGGGAAAGGCAGAGGAAACAGCACAAGTTCATAATTTTTGCCATTTTGGGCTCAAGTCACTCTCTTTGGGCCCAAGTCATTCAAGTCACTGCCTGTATGCCACCACAGGTCACTCTGTCCTTTTGCAGCTCTCCACTCCTGCTTCCTGTTTGTTACATTGTTCACTGGATGCCAGTGCTTTAACACCATTTTATTTTAGGACAATGTGGAAAAATATTTCTCAGGGAAGTGGCGGACACTCCTTTGTTTCCTGTTGTCAAAGAGAGAAGTGCCTCTTTCTAGAGCACATACAAGTACCAGGACCAGCAAAGGAGTGACTCACAGGAACTGCCTGGGCTGCGACAGCCTAGAGACAGCATAGGTGATTTAACAGTGTCTTCTGACTTTAAAAAATCTGGTTTTGTTAATTAAAGGGGAATGATGCCTTTTTATCCCATTGGTTGGAGTAACAGCCTTTTCTGTATCTCATGTAGTCCCTTGGTATCATTGAGAGACCACTGGATGAAGAGTGCTAAATAAACAGTAATTATTCTTGCTGTGATGATCATAAAACTGCAACCTCAGTAGCTGTTAATGTCTTCTGTGAAAGTTCTTTTCAGTAGGACACTAATTTAAAATCTTTACTTTGGCCAGTGTGTTTTAAAATGCATACATGTTTCTCCCTTGGCACATCATCCTCAATTGGGTAAGAAAGATTCACAAGATAACTCCAAACTTGTGCTAATTTTACTGTACCTTTCAGTACACAACTTGCTGTAACAGAGCTTAGTATCTGTTCTGAGTCAGCTTTCAGATAATTTCCTGCAAGAAGTCCTGATTTTCTTTCTGATAAGTCATAAGATGCTGTCCTGACTGCATGCTAAAATTAAATGCATCTTTGCACTTGGGGCAAGAGCTGGGGATGTTCCCTCGGTCAAGTTACAGTTTGAAAAATTATACTACCTTCTTAAATTCCAGCCATACATTCAGCTGGATACAGTACTTATCACTTTCCAGCTTAAAATGTAACAATAGGGGGTGCTTTTAAACAGCTGCTGCTCTCCATCTTCCCCTCCCCTCCAGGTGGCTGCACTTTGCTGATGGGTAAAGTGATTTCTGTTTACAGAAAAAGCAGCTTTTATAGTTTGTAAATGGTTTTAGGATCCTTTGGGAGGAAAGGCATGGTGCAGGAATGTAAGCTATTCTGATTCTTGGTAAGAGAGGGGGACAAAATCACATAGGAATTAGACCAAAACTAAACTCCTGTAAAAACCTCCAGGTGTGCAATCTCTCAGACTAGAAACACTGGGCCAATAAAATGATCGGTTGTGGTTTTAACTGAAAATTTAAAAAAAAAAAAAAAAAAAGGAGGGAAAAATTATTAGCAATGAATAAACTAATGTGGAACTTTTTCTGGGGGGAGGGCTGGTTGATAAATAAAAGTTCCCACCCTCAAACATGTATACAAAAGGAAGAAACTCATCTAAAGTGCTGATGATATGACCAGAAACATTCCCAATTCTCAGTTAGGAGCCAGTTTCCTGCAAGTTCACGTGGACTTCACCACGCCACATTGCCTTTGTAGGACCAAGGAGGGATCCATTAAATTGTGATCCACAGGGATTTGTTGTGCTGATCAGTGTCTGATTAACTATGCATGCAAACACAGATAGCCCCCATGGCTGCTGGCTTTGGGCTTTAAACTCAGCCCAGCACCACTGGTAAGCTTTAAATCCTGTCAGCAGCACTCTGAAGTGTCTCCCTGAGATACAGCCAAGACGCATGCAGCGCATTGGGAACGTTACCAAGCAGGAACTAGACTCTCCTTTCAGTACAGAATGTTTTCTTCAATTAAAAAAAAAAAAAAAGAGGGATCTGGGATTTGAATAAACTTGTTAGATTTTGAGCTGTGAGCTTATGTGTTTTTTTCCATGCTTCCCCTCAGAGAAATAGATTCCACAATTTAAATAAAAAAGTTCAATTTTCTTGGAAAAATATTGACATTGACAACACCTCCTGGAGTCCTCCTTTGTGCCTCCCAGGCTTCCCCCTCAGCAGCTCCATGGCTGGTGTGCTGGGCAGGGCATGGCCATGGCAGGAGATGCAACCCCCAGTATGCTGATGCCTGGAGGGGCGGCATGGCGTGGAGCCCCTTCCCTGCCACCCTCAGGCCTGTTGCGTTGATCACACCTTACACGTCGTCAGCAGGTTCACCATGAAGAGACGTTCAGTGCAGAGGGTTTAACAGGAAAACTTGATGGTGGGGTCTGAAAAGGATTTAAATTAGGGGTATACAGCTACCAGGATATTTTCAAGACTGAATGCACACACATGCTTTTTTTCTGATACGCTTGTTGCAGTCGGCTTGAAATATATTAGCATGTTGCTCCCTAAAGGGATCCAGCTCAAGTTTATGTGGGAATTAGCTGCGGTTGCTGCTCCTGGCTGCAGGTAATCACTCTTGCAGCAGAAGTGGTGGTCTGGCGATCTACCCCACTTCTCAGCTACTACCGTTCACAGTCCATGCATCCGTGGCAATAAGCCCATTAATTGGGTTCCCAGGGGCATGGTGGGATGTGAACCATGGTGGTTTGCACTGCTCGCTCTGCTCCTTCTCAGCAGGACTAGCAGCAGGCAGCTGAAAGACAGGGCCATCAGCTGGGCCATATCCTGCCACTGTGAATTCAGGCAAGGGACCATGAGTCAGGACGTCATATTATTTAAATAAATAATAAAGCTTTTTTCTCTCTCTTTTTTTTTTTTTTTTAAAAGGCATTTAATCAAAAAATACACCTAGTTTTAGAGGAAGTAAAGCCATTGTGACAGTTCTCATTCTGCACCAGTGGCACAGTGCTCCTCTCAGTGCCTGGGCTGTTACAGTCCACCTGGTTCAATGCCCTTGTAACACCCTGAGTTCACTCTGGCACATCAGGCACAGAAGAACCTAATGAGGTTCAACAAAGGCAAATGTAGGGTCCTGCACCTGGAGAGGAAGAACCCCAGGAACCAACATAGGTTAGGGGTGGATCTTCTGGAAAGCACTACTGAGGAGAAGGATCTGGGATTCCTAGTGGATAGCAAACTTCTACGAGCCAGCAATGTGCTCTCGTTGCCAAGAGGGCCAATGGAATACTGGGCTGCATAGGGAAGAGCGTGGCCAGTAGGTCAAGGGAGGTCGTTCTTCCCCTCTACTCTGCACTGGTGAGGCCACAACTGGAATACTGCATCCAGTTCTGGGCTCCCCAGTTCAAGAGAGACAGGGAACTACTGGAGAGAGTCCAGCATAGGGCGACAAAGATGATTAAGGGGTTGGAGCACCTCCCTTACAAGGAAAGGCTCAAAGAGCTGGGGCTTTTTAGCCTGGAGAAGGCTGAGGGGAGACCTTATCTACGTTTACAAGTATCTAAAGGGTGGGTTGAAGGGTGATGGAGCCGGAGCCTTTTCAGTGGTTTCCGGCGATAGGACAAGGGGCAATGGGCACAAGCTGGAAAGTAGGAAGTTCCATTCAAATACAAAAAAACCCCTTCTTTACAGTGAGGGTGACAGAGCCCTGGAACAGGCTGCCCAGGGATGCTGTGGAGTCCCCTTCTCTGGTGATTTTCAAGACCTGCCTTGATGCAGTCCTGAGTAATGTGCTGTGGGCAATCCTGCTTTAGCAGGGGAGTTGGACTAGACGTCTCTAGAGGTCTCTGACAACTGTGTCTGACAATTCCATGACTCCATGACCCCGTGACTCAGAGGAGAACCTGCATGTGCGGTACTGGGACAGGGAACAATGCAGTTTTGTTCCCAAAGTCAGGTGGCAAAGGGCTAGTCTGAGAAACCCACAGCAATTTGTTGTCTTTGACAATTATTCCATCACCTGATGACCCCTCTCCACCTGGGAAGGGGAATTGGGAAAAAACAAGGAAACCCAAAGGTTGAAATATAAGCAGATTTAATAGAATAAGACTAGGTAATTAACATTAATAACACTAAAGAACCAGTATTGATCCTGATACCAATATAAAATATACGAGGATTATATTCAGCCAATTCTATCAGTAGGAAGCTGTGTACTCCCAACAGTGGACAACAAATCTCGGACTCCACTAGCACCATGGCTTCAGGAAGAAGGGAAGGCCTCAGGGGATCAACACCGAGGTAAGAAGTTCTCTGGACTGCCACCGTCAAGGGAGAGAGAGCACTATGCAGCAAACTTTCTAATTTATGTTGAATGTGGCCTGGGAAACTACAGGCTGGTCAGCTTCATCTCCATCCCTGGAAAGACGATGGAACAGCTCATTCTGGGTGTCATCTCAGAGAATATGGAGGAAAAGAAAGCTATCAGAAGTAGTCAACACAGATTCACCAAGGGGAAATCATGTCTGAGTAACCTGATAGCCTTCTACGATGGCATGACTGTATGGACAGATGAGGGGAGGGTGGTGGATGTTGTTTACCTTGACTTCAGCAAGGCTTTTGACAGTGTCCCACAGCATCCTCACAGGTAAGCTTAGAAAGTATGAGTTGGATGAATGGACAGTGAGGTGGATTGAAAACTGGCTGAAAGACAGAGCTCGGAGGGTTGTGATCGGTGACATAGAATCTAGTGGAGGTCTGGAACTAGTGCTGTTTCCCAGGGGTCAGTACTGGGTCTAGTCCTCTTCAATATATTCATCAATGACCTGGATGGAGGGATGGAAGGTACCCTCAGCAAATTTGCTGATGATACAAAACTGGGAGGGGTGGCTGACACCCCAGAAGGCTGTGCCGCCATACAGCGAGACCTGGACAAGCTGGTGAGTTGGGCAGAGAGGAAACTGATGAAATTCAACAAGGGCAAGTGTAGTGTGCGGCACCTGGGGAGGAACAACCCCAAGCACTAGTACGGGTTGGGGGCTGACCTGCTGGAGAGCAGCTCTGAGGAAAAAGACCTGGGAGTTGTTGTGGACAACAGGATGACCATGAGCCAGCCATGTGCCCTTGTGGCCAAGAAGGCCAATGACATCCTGGGGCGCATCAAGAACAGCGTGGCCAGCAGGTTGAGGGAGGTTATCCTCCAATGCTACTCCGCCCTGGTGGGGCCCCATCTGGAGTACTGTGTCCATTTCTGGGCTCCCTGGTTCAAGAAGGACGGGGAACTGCTGGAGAGGGTACAGCAAAGAGCTACAGAGACGATTAGGGGCCTAGAACATCTCTCTTGCAAGGAAAGACTGAGGGACTTGGGTCTTTTTAGCCTGGAGAAGAGAAAACTGAGGGGGGATCTGATCAATGCTTATAAATACTTAAAGGGTAGGTGTCAAGAGGATGGGACCAGTCTTTTTTCAGTGGTGCCCAGTAACAGAACAAGAGGTAACAGGCACAAACTTGAACATAAAAAGTTCCATTTAAACATGAGGAGGAACTTCTTTACTTTGAGGGTGGCAGAGCACTGGAATAGGCTGCCCAGAGAATTGGTGGAGTCTCCATCTCTGGAGACATTCAAAACCTGCCTGGACATGTTCCTGTGCAACCTGCTTTAGGTGAACCTGCTTTGGCAGGGGCATTAAACTAGATGATCTCCAGATGTACCTTCCAATCGCGTATCATTCTGTGATTCTGTGATTCTGTGACATTCATGTTACAAAGTAATCCTGTTGGCCAGCTTGGGTCAACATGCAAGCCTTGTGTCTCCTCATCTCTGCACCCACCTAACTCAAAACCACTGAGACCTTGAAATCCACATAGCCTAGCTGGCTAAAAAGTACATATTTTCACAAATTCAGACACTAGAGTCTTCTAAAAATGCTGTTTTCCCAGACATTAGAAGAGAAATTACTCCTGCATCGCTCAAACGGGTACACTGGGCCGCAGGGTCTGTACTGGTGGTGGTGGCCAAATGCCAATTGGTGTGCAGTTTTGCCCCCCTCTGCCTGAAATATTCATACATCTGTCCTGGTTTGAGGACATCATCTCAGTGGCCAGTCTGGCCCAAACCACAACATCAAGCAGGGATAGGTAGTACTTCCCTACTGTGCAGAAGCTTTGCAAACCTAAGTGAACTAATTTTTTACAAGGAGCCATGAGTGTACTTACAAAAACACTGACAGTGTTATAAATGTCCTGTGCCTCTCCAGCTGGGAAGGGTTCACAGGAAGAAGCCGGGAGCTGCAACCCTGCCACTTGCCACCGCTCAGTGCCGTGAGGCAGCATGGCCACCTCAACCCCCCAGCTTCTTGTGGTGGCTGCATCCCCCTTGATTATGGCACTGTACAAACAACGAATAATAGTATTGGTAGGTGGGTTATAAATTAAGCAAACTATATTAAAATTGATTTTGCATTGCGGGGACAAAGTAAATTATGAGGTGTTACAGTTGCAAACATTTTGTTTTATATGCTACTTCTAAGAAGAAAAATATTATGCTAAATGAAAAAGAGGTGTTGACCAATCAGATCTCCTGATGCCTGTCCCTTCTTCCAGTAGTAATAGTCCCGTCGTGCTGTTTTACAAGGCAGTAAGCCAGTCATCAAGTGGAGAAACTACCAGACTAAAGTTCTCCTGGATCATGCCAAGGGGGGAACCAAATTATGGCCTTATAAAACAGTGTGACAGTGCTATTATTGTGCTAGTGCTACAAAATGCTTAAAACAGAGTTTTGAATTAATTTTTCAAAATATTCCAGGAGCTGGTCAGGTGAGACAGTCTATGACGCTGATTAGTGTAAAGCAGAGCAGGACACCTCATAGTAATGCGTGTCTACTCAGGAAAGACGTCCATGAACCAGGACCTAGCATGATGCTGCATACCATTCCTTGTGGTGGGCTGGACCAGCATCAGGCTGGGGCTTGACAGCCCTTCTTATGGGATTTTCAGCCCTTTCTCATCTTTTGGCAGAACAAACCCCAGACAATTCATGAGAAAAACTGATATCTCAACTTTAGGAGGATGAACCAGGGTGTCATGATCAAGGACAGTCTAGCTTACTGTTTTTAAGCACTGCTATCAAATGTCCTGCCTTGCCTTTTGTAGTCTGCCCCAGCTTCCCTACAATATTAACACTGAAAGGAAACATTTTCCTGAAGCACACTAAGATGCTAACTTGATAAAAACATATATGAGCTTCCTAGCCTAGAGGTAAAGAAGGTGGTTTAGTAGTGTCTAA
>JAOXNO010000020.1:46910766-46924240 GCA_028565335.1 Limnodromus scolopaceus | reverse complement strand
GGAGAACACCCCAATCAAGTTAGCCATAGTTTGGGATCAGGTAACCTAAATGGAAGGCTGGAGAGGTGGGTTTATGCTCCCTTGTCAGAGAACGGGTATGAAACATGTTGCCTTTCCTGTATGAGGGCTCCAGTAGCAGTGAGAATTAACTCTGTGTAGCCTCAAATACTGCTTGACTGGCTAGCTCCAGCTAGACCATTTGTGTGTGGTGACTGCAGACAGCTTCCCGCTCAGCGTTACAACGGCAATACATCAAACTGAGGCACCTAATTATCTTAATTCATTGCACAGCAGATCCAGATGTACAACAAAGTACAACTGTGAGCAAGGTGCTAACAGATGACCTGCTTAGCATTTAAGTGAACGTGCTTAAGCTTTTTGCTAGATATGGCTTAGGATCTTGGAATAACCCCCTTAACTACTTCATTGCCTTTGAATATTTATACCTCAGGAAATTATTGATAACCACGATTATAATTTTGTGTATTTTTAGCATGAGGGGCTCTCCTCTAACTGCCTCTTAAATATTTAGAATTTTCAGTATGCATAATAGGAAGCAAGTCTGGCACTTCAACAAGAACAGTTTGGATAGCTGAGGCCAGCTGGCTAATGTGACAGATCCTGAACACTTAGCGAGGTTACCTAGATACCAACTCTCACATGGTAATTTATTTGTCTCATGGCTACATTAAAAATATATACCAAATCCCAGTTCTACAGGTCTGCCTAGTTTGCCACAGATTTCTGCTTTATATTTCTACATTGGCTATTGTTATTAAACTTCTATCTATGTAACAATGGCATTTCAGTATTTATAGTAATAACAGAAATAGTTTGGGGGGAAAAAAGGAGACATAAAAATTACTATCCTTCCAAACATCAGGAGAGAAACATCATATGGAAAATACTGAGCCCTACGTTAAAAAATAAATACAAAGTCTTTTTTTTTTTTAACAGTCTTTCAATGAAAGTGATGAGAGCTGGGCAAAACCAGTAGGCAGTCAGAAGCTAACTGTAAAATTTCTTGCTTCTATACAGTTTAAACATTCATTTGTAGTACTGCATGGTGCACGTACCATGAATACTGGTGGCAAAGCAATCTGCACAGCTATGTAATATATAACGTGTTGACTCAATGTGTCAAAGTCATTTGTGGGTTCAACTGATTTTATTAATCAATTATGGTACTCTTTTTATAGTGAGTGGAAGCTTCCCATTAGTTCCGCTCTTGCCACAGAAAATCATCAATATTCTCTGAGTATGGTTGAAACAAAGACAAAAGCAACTGCCCAGAGGTAAGTTCATTTCAAGCTCAGAATTTCACTTCCATCTCACTGAAGCAGTCTCACCTGCGGATTCCTTTGGGTGTCTTTCCAATCAAGAAGGTGGTTGAACCTACTCTGTGTACTTTCTTGTTTTTCTGGGTCACAGGATGCGTAACGTACAGATGCTGTTGCTTACTGTTCACCAACATTTCTTGCCCTCCCTTAGCGATGTTGTTCTCTGTTGTGTCTTCTGGGTTATTTTCAATTTTCTAGTAAAATCAGACATGGAAATTGTTAAAACAGCTGTGCCTGGGACATAGTGATGAGCTCTATTGTGTCCAATTCTTTTACTCTTAGCTAGCACTCAATAGTTACAGTGCCAAGAATGGGATTCAGAACTGCAGTGTGAGCTCCCTTCTCAGTCACAAACTTCCAGGGACACTGAAGGAAAGTCTTCTCTAAGAATAAGGTGGAATGTTTCCAAATGGGTTAATTGTGAGGCTAAATGAAAGAGCTCTGTAAGCTCTCTAATGCATAAACAGGGGCTATACAAATACGTAATCCTGCACCACAGGAACCAAATCTATATTACTATAAATTACTATAAATCTATATCACTATAAATATTACAACCTCCAAATATTACTATAAAATAGAAAATGTTAATGCAGTCTTAATAGATAAATTAATCCAGGAAGACCTTATGAATCAAAATTAATGACTTATTTGGATTCACTGTCTCCTGTTTGTTACTGTGTGTTACACAATTTTTGCATTGTACATATTCAGAACTCCTCAGGTACTCTATCAAGTTAACACTAAAACTGTAAATAATCACAACACTATTCAAAGATATCAAAGTTAAGGTAGAATAATTTTTGCCAATAGCACAATCATTCTGCACACACACAATTATTCTGAGTTGTAAGTATGTTTTTGATGAGGTATCACTATACTTACCTGTAACTGAACACAAGAAAAAAAATTACGTTACACCTCCATTATTGTACTGATAAGAATTAAAACTGGTAAGATTACGATTTTAAATGTAATGGTCAAAGAAAGCTAATATTTCTATCAAATTCAATAAGACTCTGTTACAGATCAACTCATCATGCACTGACAATCAACAACTTGCACAAAAATATAATCCCATTTATACCTTAGTTATTTTTCAGAAATTCTCACAAATTCTGGACAAAGTTTCCCCTCTCCCAAAAGGCAAGCCAAGGGATATAGGAAAATTAAATTATGTGTTTGAAGAGCAGGGAAAACCAGAAAAGCAGTATTACTTCTCCCCCCCCTGCCCAGCAAGCGAGATCAGGGGGAAAAATAACTGCTTAGTGATCTCCTGAATACCCCTACTAACACTACCTGAGAGATTAAAACACAGTGTGTTCACACCTTGTCATCTGCAGCTCAAAATTTGGTTTTAGATCTACAATTTTTCTTCCTAATGTGTTTCTATTTGATCCTTGTCCACTTCCTTTATTTCCGTGGGCCATTCACAATGTTCTTGAGCTTTAGGATATCACATCTGTTCTCAATCCACTACTTTGGCAAGTAACCTCAAACTAGCATAAAGAGAGAGATGTTAATAGTAAAGGACCTACAGGCATAAATTTTCACTCTTTAAGCTAAATGCTCAACTTCAAAGATTAAGATTTCACTGCATTACTAAGAGTTCTACTATACAAAACTGAAACCAAGGCCCTGATTAAGATTTAAAAAAAACCAAAACAAACCTATCTCCCAATAATAATGTAATAATGTTATGATAGTAACAAAATTAAGATTGAATTAGCTGTAATTATGTAATTAGCTATCTACAGCATATTCTACAGTTATTTCACTAATTCTGCAGGCATTTAAAATGCATTTGGTTTGGTTTTTTTGGTTTTATTTTTTGTTGTTGTTGGTTTTGTTGTGGGTTTTTTTTTTTTTTTAAGATAGACATAGGTAATATAGAACTTGACTTGAAAAATGTATTTTGCAAGGAGAAATCAATGCTAGTTTTAAAATATATTTATTTTGATGGAAATTTTGCATGAAAAATATTTATAGTATTCAGATCTCACTATTATAAGACCTAGTGTATTTGTCACTCTGTCAAGAAATCAGGATTGTGTAGTTTAATTCAAGCAAGCACAATTTGTTCAGAATACAAGACTAAACATATCAATGCCTCTCTTAAAAGTATTTTACACCCCCAAAAATGTGCGTCCATCTACCCCTTATTAAACAAGACCAAAGAGTATGAGGCAGTAACACTTACTTACACATCTATTCAAACATAGAAGACTAAAAATCTCTTTGGGAAAAAAGCCAAATCTTGTAAACACACTGAAAGTTGTAGAATTGCTTGTCTTTGCAAAGAATTAACGTAAAAGTACTGCTAATTGCAAATAAAGTCACAAACGGCATATTTCGTTCTGGAAGTACAAAACTTTTAAGTACATTGACCGACACTGCCAAACCTGAAAGATTAACAGCAAAATACCACCATATACACAAAAAGAGCTTCTCCTACCTAAATTGGCTGCTCAAAGGTTTTTCCTGAAAGTAGAAAAAGTTACTACAAACAAGTTACCCCAAGACCTGCAGGAGATAATGCCAGTGAAAGCCCACGGCCACTGTGAGCTACTCTTCAAAAACTTCTCAGCTCTGTGGAGCAAAGCCAATTGATTAAATGGCACACAGTTAGGTTAAAACAAAGTAACTGGCTCTGTTGAACTTGTAAATGTTTTTGAAAGCTTGCCAACTTAAATCGAACACCCAAATCCAATAATTTCTTTATAAAAAACAGTAAACATTTTGTCAGTAAAACTAAACCACTTATTTCAATTTTTCTTAAGGCATCTCTATGTTTGGTAAAGATCAAATCTCAAGTTTGTTACTCTGAGTGATACATAGATGAGGCTTTATGTAGAGATAAACTTGACAGATGTATAGATGAAAATATTCCCGGTGTCATTCTACTAACGTTACCATTAGACAGCAGTGAAAACTTCAGTCAGCATTCCAGCACTGTCAACATCCCACACTATTTGTTTACTTACGACTTTCGTTTCACCTACTACTCTCCTTAATTCTTCCCTCCCTGGGCTAACTTTTTTCTGATTCTATTTCAACATTTGCCTTCTAACTCACTAATTGACATCTAATTAATTATAAACATTTCACTTCTTCACTTTTGATTCATCAAGCACTTTCTCTACCAAACGTGTGTGTGTGTGTGCCCCCATTATTTGCTCCTACATGAAATCCCACATCGTCTTTACAGCACTGGTCTTGTTCATTTGAATTATCACGTATACCATATGCATAAGGGAATCTTGCAAAGCAAGACTGAAACACTGATTCTTGTTCTTACGCTACTGATACTAGCACATTTAACAATCTATTTATATTATTAAATGTCATACCCTTTATGAACTAGTAAGTGTTACGACCAAAAGAATGGAATAATAAAGGAAACAAAAATTCTTCACACAAGATGTATTCTGTGCAGGTGGCAGTATTTAACTTAAAGCACTGTGTAGTAATTCATATACTTAGGTAAGCATAAGCGGTGCTGAACTTCTTGAAAGAACATTTTAATGTAACATCTGACCACAGCATTTTCAAATCATTACTGGAAAACTGAAAAGATGACAGTGATTAGTACATAAGCATATCTGAGGACTAGACAGAAAGAAAAAAGGATAGACAGAAAGAAAAAAGGATAGACAGAAAGAAAAAATTAAGAAGAACAAGACACTTTTTTTTGTCAAAAAAAGCCAACTGTTTTGCCAAAAAGCAAGTCTGGCTTTGCTTTATGGCTCAGCCACGTAACTACTGAAAAATGTTAACCAATTTAACAAAGGGAGAAGAAAAATAGCAAAAAAAAAAATAATAATCAAACTGCACAAATAGCAACATGAATTATTTCTCCTGGAATTAAGATTCCATCCAGTGCCTAAATGAGTAGTAGCATGGTTTTTTCTCACTTTAAAATTTAAACATGCTTAAAAGTTTTAAATACATGATTATGAATAAATTATTCTGAATGACAACTAAAAATCACAGCGTAGAAATCCAAAAGCATTCTTTCCAGACATTGTACCATCACACACATACACACTCTGTGTTAAAACGTACTCTTCATGCACTGCATAGCACATCTTCTGGTTAGTCGTCTGAAATACACATGGTGTAACGGTAAGGAAATACTTAATATAGTATACAGTATCTGCTATCTGTATTTAAAAGAATTTTTACAAATAGATAGCCAGCAATCATGAAAGCAATTAGTCTACTAAATGTTTGACTATATTGAAGACAGTATGCATTTGCAGTGCATGTTATGAAACTTCCACTGTTCAAAGTGGAAAATTTTCACTTAAACGTGACCATATACTTACTGGTCATCTGTTAAATTAAGTGCATCCATACTGAATTATCTTTAACACCATTACACATTTGTGCATTCTTCACATTTTCTCCTTTCTCAAACTGGTATCTTGGCAGGGGAAAAAAGGTACAGCAAGATAATTCCTTTGATATCAAAACCAAAATATTTCTATTGATTTACTGAATGTAACATTTTTACTGTTTTATTCAACTTCGGACTTTGTATGGAGATTTTCTTGACAATGTGGAAGTGCACAAAAGAAATTAACAATTTCTTTTCAAAGGCATACATATAAAACAAAGGGTCACAGACGAACGTTGGACAGTAGAAGGCAACATTTTCTGGATTCAAAAACCTATGTGAGAAAAGGTTACAGTACAGAAAATACTCCAGTAAATGGAAAGAGATAAAGTTAATGAAAGTGCAGTAAAATGTATTTGTGAAGTTCTATTGCAAACTTCTATTACAAAAAAGTTCTATTGCAAATACAACATGTAGAAGTGCAGCCATTCCTTCCTGTCTTACCCTTGTCTTAACCTATTCCCTTTTCTTTTACTGTACTTACTCTGAAGAGAATTTCTCATAGAATTTATTTTCATTTTCACAGAATTTCATAGAATTTCTATATAGTGCAATGGATCTGTTAGCTCTGAGTGACAATCTGTCTCTTGCCGCACAGTTATAGCGGTTTTAAAAATAGTATATACCTACCAGACCCAATTTTTGTCTATCTTTGACAGTACAAAATTTCAGTATCTGTTCTTCCTACAAGAGGCACAAAGAGGTGGCTCTACGCTCTGAGCAATGAATGCAAATCCATGCACAAGTATCCTCAGACATGACTAAGATGACTGGCCACCTTAAGGCTGTGATTTCCCTTTTCGTCTCTTTAGCCCCTTCAAGCAAAGCAGAAGAGAACAACATTCATCTTTTTACGCAAAGCAAGATGAAAACATAAGGGAGAGCAAGTGAGCAGAGGCTAAGAGTAAGAACAGTAAAGAAAAAAGGAGAAACAGATTCAGCACTTCCCCACTCACAGCTGAAACAGAGTTAAGAGGTTTTTCTCTTCAGGTATGCGTGAAACCACTGCTGCCAGATATCCAGGATACTTTCCATTGCACAGTTTCATTGTTTGTTTTCATTTCTAAAACAAACAAGAAAGGCCTCCTCAAATCTCTAGCTGCCTTGTAGTCACCTAAATCATACAAATGCATGAACCAGTGAATTCAGTATGTCTGTCCTTGTAAAACACGCTTTGCAAGCAAATAACAAACCCTTATGCCATATTCTACTTTGTATTTTCCCACTCTCCTCAAAACCTGAGAAAACACATGACTTTTCAGATAACTGAGTTGCAGTGGGTTTCAGATGATTGCCATTATTTCCATCAGGTGATAGTTACTGCATTACGGTGAATCAGTTAATCTTTTTCCCCCCCTTAGTTTTCCTTCCCTCCCCCCCATAATATCTACGAATGACTAAGACCTTTCTATATGCTTTTCTTGAACATACGCTATTCTTAGATATTGTTTTTATTTAACCTATGTCTACTTGTCAATACATATATAAATACCTTGAAATGCTTGCTACCTGAGTGTTCATACGTGGTCTTGTTCCCTTCTCTCTTCTACACATACACATATCAAACAAGAATTTCTTCCTAAGTTATTCTGCATGCCAAGGAAGACAAAGTATAATACCACACACATAAAATTTCACGTAGTTTCTCTAAAAATGAGGTCCATATGGTCAAGAAAATAAAAATAAAGGTTAGCAAACAGAGAATGCCTCTACCTTCACTTGATTTCACCTTCACCTGAAATAAACCATAATTGCTCTTCTACTTAAGAGTATAGACTACTGAAGAAACTAGGTACTTCAGAGGGGTATGGTGCCTTACACATTCCACAGTTTGAAATAAGCCTGAATTTTATCATATTTTAGAATTATTTCTGATGTAGACATTAATTTTCCCTCTGAATTTAACTTCCTTAATTGAAAAGCAGTCTCTCTTTGCATTTGTCTGCATTTGTCTACAATTCTAACAAAATAGGAACGCAGAATGAGAATTAGAGGTAAGCGCATAGCTAGTGGTCAGTACCTCAATTGTCTCAGAAAATGAAGCTAAACTACCTTAAAATTCTAGAACACCCCAGGACAATCACATCTACACCCAAACTTTCTGAAGTGAACAAAGCTACTCAGGATGTTTGCTCTGAATACAAAGGTATCTAATATTTGATTGTATCATAGGAGACGAATACCTGAAATCTTCAAGCTACAAAAAAAGGTAAGACTTATTCTGGGTACAAATTACTCCAAAATATTCTGCTGACATTGAGAAACAAGTATTTAGCTATATCTGCTGATAAAAGTAAATAAATTTTATCAGAGTAATATGTAGTTATTTTCCCCTGGTTGTCATATCCAGCTTTTCTGCTTGTATAAAACAAGACCGAGGACATTACATAAACTCTAATCTTTTGCTTGGTAGTGAATAATTGACTACTAAGTCAATTGAGGGTGGATTGTGTTCTATTTTGCATTTACTTCTGAGTCTGTTTCTTCTCCAATCAGGTAAGAGAGCAAGAATTTCTCACTGGGAGCAGTTTTATTTAATTTGCTGACTCATTAACAAACAGAATTTTTATATGCCATATCACCTTCTTACACCAAAAATCTGACCAAAAGTCAATATAGTTATTATTGCTGTTGAGAATGAGAGGAGACAATCAGACTAAGGTAGTTGCTTATTTCAGCATAAGCCTGTGGACTTGCACCTATATTCTTTCGCCCTATCATCCCTCCATCAAAGAGCAGCAAAACCAAAAGCCATGCACATACACCACAATGGATATGCAACTGCATGCCTCACAGAATGCCACATAGGAGCTCACCGCATTTAAAAAAACAACAGCACAAAAGCCATACTGAAACGGTTAATCACATTGTAAGCTGAAACTGTAAACTCAATAAAGCAGCATTACAGGCCAGTCATTTGGGAACAATTATTTTAAAGCTGAATAGCACCCCCCATCCTAGAAAAGCAAGGATAATGGAATGTTATCTCTCAAAAGCCTACTCTTTGAAAACAACTATCTGAACTTGTTGAATCTGAAAGCTGTGCAAACACACTGCAATCAGAGTTACTGTAACTGATAGAAAGTCTTTGTTTAAATGATCTACAAAATGTCAATGTAATACAAATATGATAAAGAGGAGTTCTTAATAACACAACTTTTGTATTTACAGTACTCTCAACAGCACTTAAATCTGCATTGGAGATACAAAGGGCATGTTTTTTCCTAGGCTGACAGCATGCTTAGTTCTCTCATTTACACTACATTGCAATAACATAAAAAGGGGTTTACCATTAATCCAGGTTTTACTACAAAGCATCCCGTTATTTCTCTGTCAAACACTGGCAAGACTGCCAAATGTCTGTCATCCAATTCAGAGGATTAAGTCGTCTTCTATAGCGTGATTCTTGTACCAATTTATAAAAATACAGATATAGTTTCTTAGAGCTGGTCACAGTCTATATTTTGGCCTGAATTCATGCTGCAGGGGTTGAATATGACAGCTGGCAGGAAGCTGAGGGGAGAATACATCCTCCCCCTTTTCAGTCACCACGTTTCTGTTGCCATAGTGATTAATCCTCAATTGAATGGCTGTCTTTGTACATTTCTTTTCAGTAAAACTTCAAGTAAACTTAAGTTGAAAACATGCAGTTGACTGAAAAAAGAGACTTCACATATTCAACAGGTACAGTACAAGTTCTTGTGACTAATACTTTTCCACATATCAAAAAGTGCGAAGTAGCTCTAACGCGAGACATCATCAGTTTTTCAAATTTAGTATGTCTCCCGTTCCCATTTTTTGGTTTTGTGAAGCCTCCAAGTCTTCTCTAAACTCTTCCCCATTCTCTACCCACCCCCCACGATTCCTGTTGAAGAAATATTACACAAATTCAGCTTTATAGGAACTACAGAAAGTCTATTCCAGACTTCTATACTTACGTAAGACATTTCACATAGGTTGTTTTTGCCAATTAACATGGAAATTAATTAAGACATTAATTAAGGATTGCAGTAATTTAGTTCAGAATAGACTAGAAATATTAAAAGATGATATTTAATCTTGCCTCTGGGAGGCTTCTATTTTACATGTTAGCTAAGAAAAAGCTTCACAAGTAACAGTGCAAGTTATCCAAAAACCAAAGCAACAAGCTCCTGCACTGAAAATCAACCAGGTTGTTTTGGAACCCGGAAACCACCAGAAAAAAGAAGAAAAAAAAAAAAAAAAAAAAAATATGTCAAAAACCCCCAACATCTAAAAATACTTAGTATATGACAAAGATCTTAGAGAACATGTTAACACTTTCATATTTTCCCCCAAAATTAATAATGCCAGCATAATTTTGAGCAAACTACCACATGAATGGCTCAAGACCTTTTTTTTTTTTCACCCCCTGAAAGGCTGGAATACCTGCAGGTCTGCTCTGAAAATTATAGTCTGACTTTGTAAGCCCACCATGTCCAGTCTACAGGTTCATTTCACATGTTGTCATTTAGAAGCTCTTGTTTTCTATATCCTTCTTTCTGTATTTACACAAGATAGATGAAAAACAAAACGAAGAACTATTTTCTTAACAGATAATAATGGGGTGACACACAATAACCTTCTGCTTGTTTCATAAAAACCAATGAATTTTTAATCAAGTCTATTTGCACACATGCAAACAGAAGACCTGAGCTGAAACTAAAACACAGAACAAAGATGACTCAATGATAGTAAGTAAGCCTAAAAACTACATAAAAAATAATGCAGGAAATACATGTAATTTATTCCAATAGATTAATTTTTAATATAATTTTTCCTCACTTGGACTTCTACATAGAAACCAGAAAATCATCGCTACTAATAATCTTCTGTGAAATAGCAGATCAAGTATATTTTGTAGTCATATGCATAAGGAAGCAATAAAGACCAATTCTCAGTAAATTTTAATGGTGTGGATATCTGTCACACTAAATGAGACGCATTTTCTACCCTCAGATGTTTAAAATACTGAAGCCTGGTGTGATTATCTCT
This sequence comes from Limnodromus scolopaceus, assembly GCA_028565335.1. Lineage (NCBI taxonomy): Eukaryota > Metazoa > Chordata > Aves > Charadriiformes > Scolopacidae > Limnodromus > Limnodromus scolopaceus. Next base: position 46,913,488 of record JAOXNO010000020.1, on the reverse strand, counting down.
GCGTCAAGGTATTGCAGAACTGACCATAATTTCTGACTTAATTCTTAGGAATTGCCATGAAAGATTACAAATAGCCAAAGCAAAAAGAGACACTTGACTGCCTTCTGAGACACTTAGGTTCTGGGATGTACAATACATTTTTAGGACTACACAGGAAGTTAAGATGTATAATCTGTATCTCCAAAATTTCTTCAGGAACAGCTGTCTGCCACATCTCCACATGGAAAAGAAATCCCTGGCTTTGTTTTGATTACTGAGGCTCTTAAGCATCTCTAATTATTCACGCTTCAGTGCATTCCACATAAACAACACTACCAGAAATATCAACTGCTTGAAGGACAACTAGCATATTGCTCTTTTGTCCCTTATTCTCAAAACCTAAATTGATCTAACACTATCAGTTGTGGTAAATGGTCAGAATATGGACAATCTTCAGACAGTACAATTCATGAACTGCTGGTAGTAATTTAGAATATTTTTACTGTACTTCTATATTTCCCTTAAATACTAAGCATATAAATACCATGTCTACCTAAAAAAGAATAGTTAATCTTTTAAGTCCCTCCCTGATTATACTTGCAAAATAAACAGATATCCACTGCTGTAGATGACTACTTACGAAAGATCCCTCTACAAGAAGACAACAATACCTCTCATAATTGAAAACGCTATTCCAACTCATCTACAGGTACACAATCTGCTTGCACTTCTATGTAATGGTAAAGGGAATATATTCCCAAAAATCACAATTTATTTTCATCTCCTCAGGACCACGTGATAAAACCTTCCACATTTGTTTGCTTCTGCTATTGTCATATATAAAGTATCTTCAAATAGTTATCTTTCTCTAATTCAGATGCTGGACGGGACTTATTTTGACTAATGATGACTCAACCAAAATATGGTTTATTCTCTCCTACTTTATATTGTTACTTTCTGTGTACTTTATACTGATACTTTTACGAGTTCTAGATTTTATCTCACCTTTCAGAGCTGAAAAGTTGTAAGAGCTCTCACGATGTTCTATTTTTATTTCTTGACATCAGACTTCATATTCTCATTGCTGTTACCTAACTGTATTTTCGATAGTCATATAGAATTTATGGAAATACACGCTGAACAAGCATGCAGTATTATAAACATGAACACTCTAACTGAACTAGTCAATTTGTACAATTCCTTTTAAAACAAACAAAAACAGTATAACTGTGCTCCCTACCACCTTGAGAGAAAGAAGAGTCAAAAGTCAAAGGCTCTGCAGCAGTCTTGAAGCCATGTACCAGGACTGTTATGCGACCTGGAGCACAAAGCAAGCAAGAACAGAAGAAATAATAGCAAGACCTACTTCTCATAAGAGGAACCAAGATTTTGTTTCCTTCAGCCTTTTGTGGTACAGAACAAGAGCAGGTTAAAATAGTATGTTCTGTTACTTTAGAGAAAAGGTAGCTGGAATATAGGAATACTAATACAGGTAACATTAAGGACAGACTGACTACTTATTACTGGATTAAAAAAAATATGCTTGATTGAAACCTACAGTTTAAAAGGTTGAGAGAGATTTGACTATGAATTACATTACTGCCAACAGCCCAAATCTAACACAGATGTTCTGAAGTCAAATTAAAGAAAAAGACTATTACCAAGATGATATTTTCTTATCCCAAAGTTCAAATCTTACACTTTATATAACCAATTTAAATGCAAGCTTATGTATTCATTAGTCACTTATGTTCATAATTAAGATGTTCTACATACCTTCAAAGTTCTCTTTTGAGGAACAGAACTCCCTGCCTCCCTTCCCTTCTACCTTGGCTCTCAAGGATCCTCCCATGCAAACTCTCTCACTTTGAAGGTAGAGTCCTCACAGGTTTTGCAGCCTGCTCCAGTTTTAAGCAGCTTCTGCAACTCAAGTGACTACATTAGTCGCCATGCTTCAGCAATAAAGGAAAGACTAAGAAACCTAATTTATATGCCTTTTATCTACTGCAGGGAGAAAACCAGCAAGAAAAATTTTTATATTGCTTTCCATCAACTTATTTTTGCTGTTACTCATATTCACCTCATTTCCATAAATATGCTTACTGAAACTAAAGAACTTAACCTAAAGTTCATGGGAATTTAGTGAAACCAAATTGCGATTAGATGACTAGTCAATAGCAAGACGTCAACAAGATGTCAATGTTCTTACAAAAGGTTATCTTATTGATTACTTTTGCTTACTATTTATTACTTTCTCCTACTAACTTATTATAATATTATTACACCTGTCTTTCTAGATTCATATGTAAGCAAGAAGCAAAAATGTTTCACTCTGTCTTCAACTAAGATTTGTAGGAAAAGCTGTATTTTCTAACTTACAGCTCATCCCCTTCAATGGAGTACTTTGCTAGCTTTAAAGTGTTTTTGCATTCCTTTCCCAGAGATATTAGCCATTTCTTTAAAAAATTATTTAAACTTTATTAATTCAGAAATGCATTATTATAGGCAGATTGCAGAGTAAAACTGCAAAGCAGGAAGACAGTTGGCACAGGTGAACTGAACAGCACAAAGGATATTTTACTTTTGTCCCCAAAAGATCTATCTATGAAACAAGAGGAAGAGATCACTTTTCAATCACTCTTACTTAGACATAAGACAACTTGATTAAATGTACTTAAAAAGGGACATAAATATTATCAGAGCATTATTCAGGAGTCCTCATGATGCTTTCAAATAAAGATTC
>JAOXNO010000020.1:46861383-46891630 GCA_028565335.1 Limnodromus scolopaceus | reverse complement strand
GGCACCTTTGCCCTTCAGGACTGTCTCCCAAGGGACACTTTCAACCATGCTCCTGAAGAGGCCAAAATCTGCCCTTCGGAAGTCCAAGGTGGCAGTTCTGCTGGCCCCCCACCTTGATTCAGCAAGAATTGAAAATTTTATCATTTTATCATTTCATGATCACTCTGTTCGAGACGACCTCCAACGTCTACATCCCCCACAAGACCTTCTGATTTAACTGTCAGCAGGTCCAGCAGGGCACCTTTACTAGTCGGTTCCCTCACCAGCCGCATTAGGAAGTTGTCTTCCATGGTTGTCTTCCACCAAAGAGAAATAAATTCTATGCTTGCACACCAGAGTGTTATCCTGAAAGCTGTTAGCCTGAAAAGAAATACTTGATCATACTCAAGCAAGAGTAACATGTAAGAGTCCACACGGATTTGAATACCTATCTCCCCATTGCTATATATTGTGGATTGTTTGACTGAGATGAAATTTTACCTCTCACATCTGAGAATACCCTGTTTGTATACAGATGTCCATTTAAGCGTTCAAAACCATGCTTGCCTGGGTTAGGGTTATATTTAATCGTGGAAGTTACTATTATTTGCAAGGTGTTCCAATAGCCTTCCATTTTCCTACTGAAATGACAATAATATCCCAGGCAAAATAAATAAATCAACCCAATATAGTTATTCCCATGAGATTTACATTAATTAAGAACAGTATTCCAAAACTCCACAAATGGATGTCTGTGGAAATATTATATGCATAGTTTTTAAAAAATAAAATTATTTCAAATGCCCAGACATTTGATAGCCCTTTTCACTTAGCATATAGACTCTCTCTGAGCCTGAACTTTAACAGAACTGTAGAAATAATAATTTTTCTTAATTCATTTCCAAGCAGTCCCTCATATTTCTGTATGACCAGTCTCCAAACTTTGTGTTTTAAAAGCAATCGAATTACTTGTCCTCACACTTTGTAGGTCCCCACTTTCTTACTGCATGATGGAAAAAGGTGGTTTCCGAACAAGATAACACACTCCTTTCATGCAATTTTCACATATTCAACTATTCCAAGTTTAAAATCAAGGCATGAAATTTACCTTGCAATATAAAGTGTAAGCAAAATCTTCTGAAAAGTGTATGTTCTGCAGTAGAATTGAAAACAAAGGGATAATTCCACAAAAATAGCTAAAGTTAAGATCACATCACTGTATTATCGCTCACCTCCCACCATAATGAGGATGTATTAGTTGTACACATGTAAGTGTTGATGGGATACCTACATTTGAGTTATAGGAACTGTTTTTTCCAGGGGTGGAACACAGCTAAATGCTACAGCTTGCAAAACATGTAGAGACGACTGCAGCCACAACACAAGGTAGGACACAAAAACCAGAATGTCACACTCACACTTCCATCCAAGCAACTCCAGTTTTACTGGCAGCAGCTGGCATGTTCCACAGTACAAAAAGCTATGCTTCTCTATGTGTTTTATCTTTGGTGAGAATATAAGGTATTTTAGGAGATAAGTTAACCTTCTCAGCCCTTCAAGATAGTTACAGCTGCTTAGCTAATGAAGTTCATCGACAAATCCCAGCCTTTCCCCTGCGCTAAATACATTTAAATAAATGCCACAAACTTTTCCTCTGCAAATATGCTCATCTACAAAAGAATAATCACCTGTGCCAAAATTTCTGGGTAGCCTGCGCGAAATTTTAATTTAAAAGACTAAATAGTACTTATTCAGTCTACACTACCAGTTTAAAGATACAAAATTATTCCCATTAGTTTCTAGAATTTATTTATAGAACAGAAAATGTAAAGTATATTTAGTGGGACAAGAATATTAAAAACATTTTACTAAAATTTGTCTCATTTATTTCCAAATAAGCATGTTAAAAATATATAAAGTAGTTTTCAAATTCTAGTATCTCTTGACTCTCCTCTGATCACTTTCTGATGGCAAGAGGACATTCTAAATGGAGGATCTTTTGAATGACTTTGCCTCCAGAGCATAAAACTCAAAATCACCTCAAACAGCTTCTGTTTTAAAACTCAGAATAGAAAACATAAGAGTTAAACAATCTTTTTTCACAAGACAAACCTCCAATGCTGACAGTAGGAGAAAAAAACAAAAAGCCACCATAACACAGACATTTATGAACCACTTCTTGGCATCGTAATTATTCTAAAGTCAAATTTAAAGGACTCAAAAACTACCTTATTTTTCAATGATGGCTACTTGGCCCATTACATAAAACTCCTCCTTCCAGGCACAGAGGTATTACCACACAGTTAAGAATATTCTATTTACACTAAGATTATTTCATTAGCTGAGATAAAATTCAAGTTCTCTTTAAAACAGAATGCAGACCGATTTCCCTCGAAGTAAGCAATTCTTTCAATAATTCTTAGATAAATTCTATCCAGTTTGCAAGGGACTGAAGTAGACACTATAGATTTCTAAAATAAAGCATCACATATATAAAACCAAAGGTCATCAACAGTGGAAAAATATTCCATAAGTCTACTTGGCTGTCATAAATGTAGCATTTGAAAATGCTTCATTCTATAATTCAAAGGAAAAAAAAAAAGACTAAACAAGCAGAACCCCTCCTAATAATACCAGATCATAGTTTCTTATGCTGGAGGAAAGAAAGGTCCATATTGCTTTGTACCTTTGACTACTACTGCTGCAGTTTAATGTCTGATCTGACTTTTTTAAAGGTCAAGTAATAAAATTTTATGTGAAAGAGGTATAGCGATTGTTTCATTTAATTTCTTACTTTTTTCCCATGAATACACTGCACTTTTTTTTTTTTTAAAGAAAAAAAAAAGGAAATTATCCCTACCAAAGCTCTTCTCAAGAATATATGCTTATTTAAGCTTTGGGTTTCAGTTACTGGGGGGGGCTTGTGGTTTTTTTTTTTTAATGTTTTTTTTTGGGTTTGTTTGGTGTGTCGTCCCCCCCCCCCCCCGTTACCAACAATCTACATTAAAAAATACCTTGAAATACAGGAATATTCATCGGTGCAGACTGATAACAAACTAAGAGATCAAAAATTAAATAAAAAGCACAATCAAGAAATCCTCCAGTGAGACACACTTTAGACGAGCATCACATGATTCACTAACAATAAATAAAAAAAACCCAACAGGAGTAATCAACATGCTAGCAGCTTATTATTTTTAATCACACATTTCTCATCTCACCTACTTGGGTCTGGACTAAATGACCTTTAAAGGCCCCTTCCAACTCAAACTATTCTATGATTCTAAGATTCTTATGTTTGAGCAACTTATTCAGAAATTTAAATTGGCAAAGCGCTTATCTACCAGTAGCTCAGAGATAAACTTTTCTAACCATGTGGATCTCTCAATCTCAAAAGTAAATACCTGTCTGACATCTCATGAAATAGCAAGCCTCTGCTCTTTTGCCACCTTGGTTATGCTCTTAATCTAGCACTGCAATATAGCAGAACCTTCTACCACCCAAGGCCACTCCACACAAGCGTGACAAGAGCCTTACTGCCACCAGCCAAGGTTACACCCAACCCACACAGCCACAGCAAGCCGCATCCCTGAGAAGACACTGCAATCTATGCTGTCGCAGACACAGACTTAGGGCCACAGTTTGCAACAGATTGCTCCCAACGGGCAGCTCTTTAAACTGCAGACTTTAAAGGCACATAATGTTGGAACCTCTGCCTTAACTCAGGCATTCTTCCTCACCTGTGCTATTCACTAGTGTGTCAAAAAAACCCACATAATAAAGTGTTATAAGGCAGTGCTGGAGTGAAGTATGCAATAGCATACTTGAAGAGAAGAATTTCTAGAGAAAGCAAAATTAGTTTTAACCAATAAAAGAAGAGCTTCATAAGCACCACTGAAGATCATGGTCTTAGTTTTTACAGGTATGCAGTAAATATTTGCTTAAAGCTAATTTAGCAATGAAGTTGACTTTCACAAGAGAACAAAGTGTATATAACAAAGGTAATATGCAGGCCTCTCACATGTATGTAATAACAGGAAAGAAAGATGTTGCTTGCATAACAAATCAATAAAGTGGTAAGAACCATTACTGTTACAAAACACGTGGTCCAGCCACTGTCTCCCTTCATTCCCAACCATCAGCTGAATATCCAGGTTTATAGAAAAAAATCAAAAATAAAGTATACTCCATTATGCATAGCTTCTCACCCTCCAGTTACTCTCAGCTCAGGAACCCTCCTAAACCCAGTATTATTTTCCTTTTAATTAGCTACATTACATATCTTTTTCAGTTATTCAACCTGTTCGCCTCTGAAACCAGATTCTGAGGCACAAAGTTTTGCAGATTTCAACTTAACATGTTTATTTTGTTCATATTTAGCCTGGCTCCCATTAGCTTCATTTGATGTCCAAAAGGTTAAGAGACAGTAAGCACTCAGCACATCTTCACTAGTTCCATGCTACACGTGATTGTCCTTCTCACACTCATCCTAAGACATTTTTTCCAGGCTGGAGAGTCCCAGCCTACTCAGTTGCTTCTGTCCTACAGTACCAACCTCCCTTGTGGCCCTTTGAGCCTTTTCAACGTCTAACACATGCTTTTTGAGAGAAGGGACGGGAACAACCCACAATATTGAAGTTGTGCACAAATCATTAAGTCCATAAGGATTTTGTTTTGCTCTCTTTTTATTCCCCAAACATATGTCTGCCACTGAGTTAATGGCTTCATGGAACCTCCCTGACTAAAAAGTTCATTTTCGTGACTGAAAATGTGAAGCTAACACCTTAGGCTCTCTTAGCATCACAGATCACTCTTATCAAGTCTTTGCCCAGAGGCACCTTGGCCCAAGACAACAGATCTCTACTGTGGTATCACTGCCATAAATAGAATGATTAAAACCCACAACTATTAGGCGTACATTTTCCTATATCCATATACTACAGCTGCAGATCTTGTTCTTCCTCTAAAGAACTGGTTTACCTTCATTTTTCCACTGTACTTTGGATCTGAAATTGTTTCAAAGGCTGCATCATTGCTTAACTGCACAAAATCTGGAAAACTGGAAAATACCTGGCTGCACACACGTTTGATATGTGCTTCCTGTAAGAAAAGAAGAAAGTTTAAACAGGCATTAAAAATTAGAGCTACATTGGTACATCAGTAAGCCATACAAGAAGTTCAACAGGTTGAAACAAGTAATCTGCTGAAGTAACTCAAGGAGAAAGAGTTCTGTGTTTTTATTCAGTTCACTACACAAGTGCCAGATAAAATATCTTCTGTGTGTTTTGGTTTGTTTCATTTTAGGAAGGAAGAGGATCCTAATCTGAAACAATAGATTTCAGGTACTAGAGTAAGAGATGCCCAAAATATCTTCTCCTGGACACAGACTGACTACAATCAGCCTGGACAGAATTGTCAGTCTCAGGAACACTGTCGGCTTGAGGTTTGCACTACCCAACAGTTGTGTACCAGCATTTTTCTTGACCCTCTGGCATGGTAAACCAATATGGAAATTGCATATTGTCCCACAGGTATGGCAAAAACAATGCAGGAAATGCACTTAAACTGTTCAAAAGCCACATTAAAGCTCCACTGTTCGAATCTGCATAGCTCTGAACTTGAATAGAACCACACACTTCAAGTCTACTTTTCCAGAAGAGCAGAAAAGATCACATCTCTCACCCAAGATCGATGCACGTGATGGACTTTAATACCAAAGGTACAAAATATTAGGTTTCTTCAGTAGATTTTTGAGACATTAGTAATTATATATGCCATAAAAGATAGTAAGTCTCAGAATACTCATACATTTCTATTTCAGTGGCATTTTAAATTCTGAAATGTTATTATAACAAAAACTGTCATTTATGGATCTTGCAGGTTACTTGCCACAGTAACAAGCTAAACTGATACTGTTCTCTTGAGCATTTTCTACTAAAACATGTTTCTCATTATTTAAAAAAAGCTCAGCAGTGAATATAAAACACTAGAGAAAAAAAAACACATTCTAATTGCTTATTATTTATTTCTTTGCACAAAGACATTCCTCTTAATAGGCACTTGTCATAAATGGAACAGAAATGGTATTATTAGAAATCACTAGAAATTAACTCTTCCCCCTAAAGCTCTCCAATGTTTCTATAAACCATGCTGTCAGATATGCATGAACTAAATGAGCATACTGTTGTGTAACGTCTCTATCAATTAAATAGGGGCTACATTCTGAATTACTGAATGGAAAAGAAATTTTGCAAAATATCTTTATTTCAATTAGCTAAGTCTTAAAAAGGAGGCCAGCAGCAAGTGTTTCATCCCATTTTCCATAAGTATTTTTTAAATACTTCTCAAACTAACCTGCTGCTTGCTACTGTTTTCTGTCTGCAGCAGTGCAGCATGATTTGCAACCTTCTGTAGGATTGTCAGGTAACTAAACCGCAGTGACTTAATTGTTTCACCATGAGCATTTACCTACAAAAAAAGAGAGAATGTTTATGCAAACAAGTACTCCTGAAAATAAGAAATAATCTATAGTAAGTGCTATTCTTACAAGGTTTAATGGCTTAGCGATTCTAAGTAGTACTATAATTGATCCCAAAGAGATACATACTGTATTTCTAACAAAAATTTAGCAATGTTTTCTTCCTCAGCTTTGTGATCCTATTGACAGAAAATATCTTCTCAAAAAGAGAAAAAACCCACAGTGACATTTATAGTTTGCTAAACATTTCAGATAGCACGATATCTACAGAAATTACTAAGATAACCAAGAATTCCTTGCTAGACTAAACGATAGTAACTTTACAACTGATTTAAATATAAATCAAACCAGATTTGAATGGCTTCCTACCCTATAACTGCTAACTTTACTTTTCTTTACAGTAGGAAAGTATAAAGCTTTATAAACATCTCAAGTAATATAATTCAAACAACTTCAAACATTCTACAATGCAGCACCAGCAACAGCATCAGCTATTTTTCTGGTTATGGTTGGCCTATTAGACCAACGTTAGTTTTCCTTTCCCTTCTCGGGTTACTAATTTCATGGTCAACTTTGGAATAAGACAGTCTGTAAGAGCACTTAAGTATCTGCAGGCCTGCCTAATGTCCTTTGTGAATTAAGTTCAACAGCATTTTACTTTTTTTCTACAAAACATCACGAGAAAAAGAAGCCTGCAAAGAACTAACACTACTATCCCTGGAATATTAAACAGGCTGATAGAGGGATTGTTTTTAAAGAAAGATGCAGAAGATTGAATAAGCTACAACATTTGGGAAAAAAAACCAAAACCAAACACTATAAAAGAGACATATGCTTCTAAATGTTAAAAAGACATGTTTAACCTGAGACTACTGAGTGATACAGACAAAACAAATACAAAACTAGACTAATTGAGTGTTAATGAAGTCCAGAGACAATAGAAGAAATCTATGGAGCTGTTAGTGGTGAACAAAGTTCTGTTTGTGCTCTATGGCTACTGTCAGGAGTTCTCCCTCCAATGAAGCAAAGCGCATTTAGTGGCACAGAAAGACACAATGCAACCACAGTTATGACCCAAGCAAAGCCCAGACAACCTGCTGGGTCCAGGATGCCTCCGATTTGCAAATTCTGCGCCGCCTGCCTAAAGTGTATGGGAACAGCATGCCTGATACATGCTGAACATTGGGATGAACATACGTCCCAATGCTATATCCTTCCCAACAACGAGTGTTTCATAGGTGCACTTAATACAACAAATCCAGAACTTACTGCATAAATAAGCACCACCTGCTCAGGGTATGCAAAGCAGCTATGCTGTAATCCCAAAGTGCCTAACTCCGTCATGCTCGTGATGCAACCACCCATGTTTCCAGTTGGGATTTCCTGAAGAGGCGGCCAATGCAGCTATTTCAGTCAGCTCTTCATTGGCAGAGTCTCTTGAGAAAACCTACCATTCAAACCTGAAAGACTATGTTCAAAAATCCAAAAAGTGCAAGCTCTTACTTTGTNNNTGTAACAACAGTTCTTCCTTTTACGGCCGCTGTTACAGCTACAGGGCTCTCCTGCTCGTAATACTAAATTTACATCCTCTGTCTCCAGCACAGCCTGGTACATTGCTTTCTGGAATTCAGTCAGGGAACAGTATACAATCTGCCAAAGAGAGAGAACCCCCAAAAGACAGTTATGTGCAGCATACAATGAAAAGCAAAGTGCACTGCATCAAAAAACTTAAAACATTGAAAATAAAGTAGAAGACAAGAATATATTTGCTCCAACAGTTACATGAAATTATTCTATTACCAAATGAAAAAATCTGGACCTTGACACCAGAATAATATGAAATTGTATGTATATTTATAGTTGTTTTATGTAGTAAAATTTTCAAAATAAATAACAAAGACTATCAGTACCAAGCTACAACAACTTGCTGTTACGTTTCCACAAACCTTCCAGTATGGTTTTTCTGGTGGGATAGGAGGAGGGAAAAAATGAGAGAAATAAATGCATAATTGTAATTAAGAATTCCCCTCTGCTTTGCCAGTTGCTTGATTTACCCTTTCTTTCATCTTTTTAGGCACTAGCTGATGTAGGGCACTACCACAGGCAGAACAAATAGAATAAGCAATGGGAAGGCAAGGATCTACACAGTGCTTTGGCCAAAACTCTTATCCCTCTTAGAGACCATGGGTGGCATCTGCATGACATCTTTAGTCTTAAGCAGCAGGAGACAGAAATCCCAAGATCATTCCTTTACCTAGGCCACCCACACAGCTGCAGCACCACGCTGAGCTATAATAATACAGCAGTAACTTGAACATATACTCACATTAACAAGAGAATGAAAAGAATAAAACCTGCTAGGTTTAGAAAAGCAACTGACTGACGTTTGTGTTAATCTTTCCTTCAGAAGACAGTTTAGATGACATTATTATACACTATAGATGAAGAATAAATACCAAATTTTGAAAACACAACCAGGTGCAAACTAATGTGTTTATCTACCTAGAAGAAAAGCATAAATATATCTAATAGGAACTTACCAGAACTCTTAGCTATAGTCATAAGTATCATCACTTTATATAATGCTTACAATACCATTAGATGAACAGGATTAGAGACCTATCAACAATCAGCTTTAGATTTGGTGATTTTCTTTTATTTAGTGATCAAAACCAAGGGAGTTAAAAATGAAAAGCACACTGTTCTATGTACGAAGTGTCAAGCTGCAAATTCATAAGGCCTATATAGAATTTCAAAAGATTTACATACATTGGGTTTGCACAGATAAATACAAAAGTGCACACAAAACAGACGTGTAAATCCCTAGTCAGAAGTCTAGCTGAGCATTTTCATGCTTGATTAACTCCATTTCAACAAGCAATCATAGTAATTATGTGGACAAAGCACACTACTGCATGTGCATTTTTTCCAAGGCTCTGGATTCTTATTAAATTCGTAAGTCCAAAAGAAAACCATAAACTATTAGAGGCATGAAGAAATAGAAAAAAAAAAAAATATCCATTAGTAGCATTCTATCTGAAATGTGCAGGTGCTCTTACTCTGTCTTCCTTTTTTGGCAACTGATCACTGATAAGTGCTTTGGTGCGTCTCAGAAACCAGCCAGACATTTTTCTTGCTAGCTTCACCATGGCCTTACGACCTGTTGCTAGCTGTCTTTTAGTTGCAGTGTGCCTCTGGCCATGCTCCACTGGATCAGAAAATTTCTTCTTGAAATACTGTCTGCTACCCAAAAGTCCTGGTACAGCCCTATTAGAAAACAAAAGTGGGGGAGGGTGTGAAGGAATAACATCATTTTCTTTACTCCAAGGCAATCTATCCTTCTCCATTGATTAAAAGCATACCATAAATTGCTTCTGGCTAACAGCAAGAGATCTCAAATTAACAATCACTAGAGGAATCAATAAAAATTGTGTATATAAATAGAAACATAAACTACTTCCAGACATGCCATTTTTTCATTTACTTACTTTGATCCTCAAATGTTAAGACAGTCTCCCTAGGAAAGTGTTGCTATCTCTAGAAAAACTAATGCTTAACAGAGCAACAGAAGTCACAAGTATACAGAATCTCGAAACTACAAGGCAACTACTGTTCAGGAGCCTAAATTGGAAGCTAAGCAGTCATGTTTTCAATTTTTACTGTTTTTTTTTAAAATCAGGTTATGCAGATATTGCAGTTTACTAAATAAAATCTTAAGAAACACAATAGGAAAAAGAAACTGGCAATCACTGGCAGCACTACATACTGGAACAATCTATTAATATCAGCATAGGATACAACACTAAGCTTGCTGTTAAAGTACTTCTTTCCTGGTATTTCAATTCAGTCTGTATTTCCTTATATTTAAAGCATGTTTGTTTTGTTCCTCCATCCCCAGTAAGTCTTCTATGTTTAGATTTACATCCAGGGTTATTTTCACCTCTCCCTCTTCTTTAAAAGTTTTCCTGGACAAGACTCTTGCTTTCCAAATATGTGCACTTGTGTATTTTGAAAAACAGCAAAATACTACTACTTTCAACTTCCAAATATGTCAGAATGACCTGCACATATTAGATGGAGTAAAGGCACAACATTGTTCGAAAATATGTAATGATTCTCAGTCTACCGTGGGGAGGAGAGACAAAGAAGAAGAAAATAGAGTCTTTAAAGAACGGTAAACACAGTGGGGGAAAAAGAAAATAATTATAACTACTTCCAAAATTCCCCAAAAAAGCCAGACAGTAAGAGGATCTCCAAATTTATTAAATAACTGCAAAACACTGCAGGTGTATCTACCAGGAGCTTACCTGCAATATACCTATGTCAAAAACATACTTACGTTCTCACAAAACATTGGGAGGTTTTAGGGGAGGGTTGTAGTTTGTTGTTGTTTTTTGACATAGATGGGTACAAATCATCCAGCTCCATCCCAGTCCCACAGCATGGCTAATATATAGAGGTATTTAAATCATATAAAAAAGAAACTTTATTTACCAGTCCATAACACACCAAAGTTCCTTCATATTGTTTTGAAGAATGGTTCCAGTAAGACCTATGCGAACACTGCATTTTAATGACTTCATGGTTTGAGTTATTTGAGCCTTTGGATTCTTGATTCTATGTGCTTCATCCACTATCACAGCAGACCACTCTACACTGCAGAACGACAAGAAATACTGTATTGACTGAAACTACATATCTTATCAACCCACATAGACATACAAAGTAAAGTGAGCCACACACATAGCCATAATTATTATAAAACACTATTATTTTTTGGTTTTCCTGTTTTACATTGTATTATACTACCCATCATCCTTATTTTCTGTTTGTTTGGAAAATTTAGTTGCCATAGTTAGGAATAATGGCTAAACTATATAGTCAAATAAATAAACTACTGTTAACTGTCTAATTTTCTGTGAAGAAAGTAGCTTCCAAACTCTGGAGCAATCATTCCAGCACATTTCACCAAAACCAATTCCATAAGTAACACTTAGAAAAAAAAATTAAATCTCTGAAAGTAAGCTATTGAAACACGCTTAACAAAGGCATGCTTAATTTTTTCAACAAAACCTATCCAGTGAAACCAGAAGTACACTGAAAGCATTTCAATATGCATGGTTTCCTACCTAAAAGCATCACTCAATTTCTTTAGTTGAGCGCATACCAGTATGCAGAGGCTTTTTAATATTTCATGATTTTGCAACTAGGAGGAATGTATCTAGAAGCAGGGACCAAAAGAATTAGGGTAGTGGTAACACAACTCCTCTAGTCTTCTCCTATCTGTGCTTCTTTTTCAGACCAGTGTGTGGACAGAGACGGAGAACTATTGTTTTGGTGAGAGCTGTCCAGAACACTAGGACATTCACAGGGGCCAGGACATTTCCAGCACCTAGAACAAGAGGATCTGCAGAGCCACTGACAACAGCAGCTGCTAAGGGCAGTCTGCTACTACTAGCTATTCATGCAACTTGTACCCTGCTTCCGAGATGACATAAGGAAAGAGGACCACTAGGATCAGACGAGACGCTAAGTACTTCTGAACATAGTCAAAGAAAAGGCAACACTCCTCATTTGAAAATGCTGACAGATATGGAGCAAATGAAAGTAGGATTTCTAATCAAACCTGCTGTCAGAAAGACCTTGATTCTGCTATGTGCATCAGGTACTTAGAACTACACACAGAGACACATATACATATCTTGTATCTCAAAGTTTTTAGGACTCAAGAATTTCATCAAGCTGCTGAAAAGTGCAAATAACAAGGAAAATACCTTTTGAACACTTGCTAAAAATTCCATTATTTTTTCTCCTTACATTGCATTGAAAGATAGAAATATCTTCTCTGTATCTTTTAGCTACTGCCAGTTTTCAGTCAGCAAACTCCTGCATCTTTTAGAGAACATTTCATGAATGGGTTAACAGGAAAAGTAGCTTTATGAAAACTATTCAAACGTCTCCCAAGCATCTCACTACAAAGGTAGTATAAGGTAAACTATGCAAAGATAGTTAAATCGGATTCTTCTCTTCAACACAACGAGTCACTGGATTTAACAGTAAATACATTACCCAGAAAGAGTAAGCACTTGCAAAGAACAATGCAAGATTAGACAGTTAAAAATCTGTGTGTAGAAAAATATATTAAAATCATTACCTGTTAAATTCATCCAAATAAAGGCGAAGTATCTCATACGTTGTAAGGGCAACTTCACATTTCCCTTGCTTGATGCGACTCAAGTCATTATCCTTCTTACTGCCGTGCAAGACAGAGACCTTAAAGTAACCCCATGTGTCTAACTCATCCTTCCAGTTGTACAGCACTGAAAGAGGGGCCACTATGAGGAAAGTCTGAAAACAAATAGCTGTTATAGTATTAGCGAAAAACTACAATATAGCCCTTTCTCGATAAGAAAAGCCAAAAGCTTGAGATTTATTTTACTGCTTTATAGTTTGAATTGTTTAATTCTGTCACTTCAATGCATCACAGAGAAAAATATCTGGAGTCAATATAAATTCAAAAGTTAATCAGTTTACTTAGATTATGTAAACAGTCCAGAAGAAAAAATACTGTAATACTATGAAAGATACCAAAGTAGTACAACTTATTCAAATTATACTCTAACAACTGCACTAAGACATGAGATACTTTGACTTTGCTTTGCTATAGCATATGTATACCATAAAATGTTTTACACATGGAGCAAATAAAAGGATGAAGAGGGTAAGCAGCTTCCTTCAATCCATAAGTCTAGTCAATACATGACTTCAAAATAGAAGGACCTGAAAAGGGTTTAAAAAGTTAAGACAGCTCACACAACTCATTTATTATTGGAGAATAATAAAATAAATGAGGCGAGAAAGGATCTCGGGAAGTTCCTAGTCCAACTTCCTGGTCAAAGCAGGGGCAACACTGAATTCAGACGTTTAGGGCTTTCTCTCCTCAGGTATTCAAAAACCCCAAGGACAGGGCGGTCCACAACCTCTCTGTGACCTGTTGCAATACTTAATTATCCTCAAAGTTAAATTCTTCTCTTATTCCGAGTCAGAAGTATTCTTTTTTTTTTTTTTCTCCATAGGAATTGCTAACCCTTCATGTCTTCTCTGCCTATCTTTCCTGAGGAAGCTGTATTCGTTATT
Source organism: Limnodromus scolopaceus (assembly GCA_028565335.1). Classification (NCBI taxonomy): domain Eukaryota; kingdom Metazoa; phylum Chordata; class Aves; order Charadriiformes; family Scolopacidae; genus Limnodromus; species Limnodromus scolopaceus. The sequence goes on along the minus strand of JAOXNO010000020.1, from coordinate 46,878,036 downwards.
CACAAAGCTATGTCATATGAACTATTCTTTCAGTTAAATATTCCAATTATTCCAATAAAATAAAAGCTAGCCATGGAAAACAGAAATTGCCTGGGTTCTGGGATGAGTAAAATTAAAACGATCTTCAGATTTCTCTCGTTCACACAGAACTTTTACATGTATCTATTTGCTGTATTTAATTACCTAGATTGTCAGTCAGCATTACTTCTGACATTATTACAGTCATTCAAGAAAATATGCGATGTCACATGAACACCAACAATAAATTTTCCAAAAATACGCATGTGCCTTAATTATTTAAATATCAAGAGAATATATACGTATGTGCTTTTTGTACTTTAGAAACACAATCACACAAAAATATAATTTTCTACTCACTGACAGGGGGTTTTCTCTACCCACAAATCTCATCCAGGTATTTTCAAATGTTTTGTGTTAGCACAGATCAACAGCATTAACAGATTAGACAATAACAGCTAGATAATGCAACTGACTATCTGGAAAACTAAAGGTTTCCCTAACACTACTAGGAAGGCCACGAACCCCTAATCTACCTAAGTAGTTGAATATTAAAAAGAAATATACATAGAACTCCTAAAGCAAACGAACAAATCCAAGTATTGCCTTTTACGAAAACAAGTTTGTATCACTAAAAGCTGTACCTTCTTGGGGTTACACTTTGGTTCTTTTTTCATTGTCCTCAGTAAAAATTCTGGCATATTATTTTCAATATCTTCACGTGTTCCCTTTTTGTGCAACACTGCAGCCAAAAATGAAATCACCTTGAGAAAGAAAACAACTCTTAGTGATTATGTAGAAAAATATAAACAGAAAGTGAGTTAGTTCCACCAAAAATAAACATTTAGGACAAAAATTTGAATGGTATTTAGAAAGGGGATGCGGGGGATTGTTTTTTGGGGTTTTTTTTGTTTGTTTGTTTTAAATCAATCTGCTTTTAAAATGGGAACCCCTTCCCTTGGAGAATCCTGAATTCATGATCAGAGCAATTAATTGCTCTATTTTACATTTTCACCCTCCACTCTAAGTGAAGGAGTCCCAAAAATACAGAAGAGATTATGAATGAGACAGTGAAAATTAGAGATGTGGCATGCCTTGCAATTTTCCTCCATTTTCAAGGCACTTGAGTCTTCGATGATAAAACACAAGGAAGTGATACTTGCTAACCATATTCCCAACACTATTTCTGCAATAGGAAGAAGAGGTTTTAACTAATATGTCAATAACATAATATGTCAATAATATAAACTAGAGGTTTTAACTAATATGTCATTTTCTATATGTTCCATTCCTTCCAATCCCTGTTAATTTGAAAGCCAGTTATTTCCATTGTGTTTGGGCTTATATTCTCTCAATTGCCTCAAACCAGTCAAGGTGATCTCCCTTTGGTTATGAGGAGACACTTAACTATAATACATCATAGTGGGGACAAACACCCACACACACGCTGCTCCCATGGCAACACAAAACAGGAAAAAGGCACAGAGATATCTAGCCAGAACATTCAAATCCATAAAATCCACTTCATATCCATGGGGCTAAGCAGCAAGAACCAGATGCATCATCAGAGAGGTGTCCTTCTTTTGAAAATTCAATAGGACCCCTTTATTCTCAGCAGCCAGCTCCAGCCACTTCCTTTTGCAGCTGCTACACAGCTGCTCATAGCAGGGCACATGTAAAGCTGTCATCTGTTGATTTCTAAAAAAGAGGACATTTCCAGAGCTTTCTCCCTCTAACGATGCTGGGAAAAGAACCAGCCAGGAGCGCAGGAAATACAGGTAAAAGACCTGAAAAAAGTAAAGGTAGATAATCAGAAGACAGAGGAAACCCATCACATATGGGGCCACAGGGTGGGAAAGAGATATATAGAAGAAAAGAAAGCCAAATATTTTTATACTTAGTATTTCATATAAACTGAGGCTAAGAGGAACTGCAAGTTTGCACGTTGTTTGACTTTTTTTTTTTTAATTCTTTCTAGAATGAGAATAAAATTCAACTAAACATAAAATCTCTGTGTGTCCTCCAGATCCTCCATTTTTGGAAGAATTATGCATCACAAATTTGTAACAATAGCAAAACGCTGTAAAAAGGCAACTCTGCTGAGAAACATTTGGCTTTTCCAGAACAAGCAGGAAGCAACGCTCAAGGCCTTAATAGGAAACTTTAACTTACTGCAATCACGTTAAGGATCAACATCATTCTATTTGCCTCCACCTCAACTTCAGCTTGAAATGAAAGAGCCAGTCAGGCCACTTAAGCAAAAATGTGTTCAAAAGTACAAAGAATATTAAAATGCAAAAGTTTTCTAGAAAAGTCTTTATCTCATAAACCAACCTATAATTAGAAAGAATAGGGTTCAGCCAACTGACAAAAGTAAAAGAAATTTTCTGTAAGACTAAATCAGTTACTTGCTACTTGATGAAGTTTAACTAATATTTATTCTTTCATACATACTAATCTTTTCTAAAGAAGTGAAATCCTCTTTTACTTCATGTGCACTGAACTGCCTTTCCCATACTGAACTTGAAAAATATAAATAGTGTTTTATAAAAAAAATACACAATACATAAGACATTCTTCAAAACGTCTACCTTTCTTCTGCAAACTTGACACTATTCTTAAAAGAAGTAACTATCAGATGTGAATTGCACACAAGAACACAGTCACTGTGTGATAAAAGTGACCAGGTCATTACAGAATCAGTTCTGATATTCAAAAAAAAAAAGAAATGGAGGCAAGACAACTCAATTCCACACCCTCATCCCCAGTTTACTGCTACCTTATATAGATGCTTCTTGCTATATGAAATCAGATATTTACAGTTCTGAGCAGAAACAAACTTCCACAACTACCACATTCTTAAAACTGACATGGACATGAAACATGGCCAAGGTTAAGTAAAACATGAGGAAAATGGATGCAGTTTAGTTTTAATAAACATCTGTTAACAGATCATCATCAGCTACACAAATCCAAGATGTGCTTCTAAATGCTCTGTACATAGTTGTTTCGCCAGTTTAGTTCACTCACTCCTTTCGTCAAGTTTGTTACAGAACAACGCTTAGCTCTGATGGGTGTCTGTCAACATTCTCCTACACAGAAGGGCAATAGACACTACAGCCAGAATTTGTCAGCGTAGGAGTGAGCTTGCATTTGACACATGGAAGAAGACAGAAGGGGACAAAGACTAGCCACCATAAGATTCATGCTGCTTACTTAGATAGCCGAAAAAGAATTTTCAAACATAAAACCCCCCTAATTTTAGTTAAATAAATAAATAAATCATTTGGGTCACACATTCAAAGCATAACGGAAAATACTTTGCTATACTTCGTCCTTTCATCAACCCAAGTCATATTTCCAAGAGACTGATGAAAATAACATGGAACACCTAAGGACTTTTTCCAGAGATGGGAGCAAATGTGTCTGCTCCTTCTGGTTCCCAGTACAGTCAAACTATTGGTTCCCAGAGAAAAAAGGAAAAAGACATTTAAAGAACTACAGTCAGGTAAGAGCTGTAAGTAGTTTTGGCATACTTCAGTGCAAATCACTGAGGATTGTTACTCGGGTATCATAAAACTTTCAACATAAAATGAATACTAACATTCTAACTACCATAGCTGCCCATGCATACACTAAAATGTTCCACATCCAGTTTTGTGGCCTATCAGAAGTCAATCTTAAATACAGCAACGGTTTCTGGCTTTACACGCTGTCCTGGATGGTCGCATCCTGCCTCCTCCAACTCCACAACAGAAAAGGAAGGTTAAGTTCCATTGAGGTTATACATTAATTTTAAAGATTCACATCTCAGAGGGAAAAGAAATGTCAAAAAAATTATCTATTCTCTCAATGTGCAAAAATCAAAAAAGAATACCTGGATTGTCTTTCCAAGACCCATATCATCTCCAAGAATACACCCTCTTTTATTAGCATAGTGTCCATACAGAAACTGGGCTCCTTCCCTTTGATAGTCACGCAGGTATCTGTTAATTGTATATGGGATAAAATCACCATTGTCAGATAATTTATAAGGAACTGCAGGAGATGGAAGACTTCGGTCAGGAAAACAGGGCTTTTCCAGATCACCATCATCAAATATTGAGCTTTTCCAGGATCGTCTACTGGCTTCGACTCTACAAAGTTCAGTTATTAGTATTTTCCTTTCTTTGGACTCCAAGAATGATACAACAGCAAATGTTTTTCCATTCTTGTCCTTTTCAATAGAGGTTATTGTTCCTTCGTGAAGTTCTCCATTTTCAAGAAAAGGGGTGAGGCATTTTTCCCCAATATGCCAATTATCTATAAAGAAAGCAAACACAATTACATAGTGATAAACTGGCCAAATGTAGAAAGCCACACTAAAAAAAAAAAAAACATTGCATATAAGTTTATTTGATAAAATGCATACAACTTAGAAGATTTTACTGAAGGTGGTAGTAGAATTAGGATACTGTTTACTGTTGAGAACGAAACCCTGAGTTAGATATTAAATTATAATTTGCTGAAGTGCTGCTATATTTATTCTATAAATATCTGAAAGTCTACATGAAAAAAATATCATGTAAAAGCCATATTCTGATACATTGTTGTTCCACAGTGCCTTCACGCAATCAAACACTGATAAGCTGATGCCTGCAGGTTTAGTGTCCAATTAACAGACCACATAAACTGGTCAAAAAAATGCCTTCCGTACTAGATACGCTTTTGATATTATATTTGTACTGCAGTTACAAATATGATCACATAGGAAAACATCACCTTTCTCCTAACAAAGCCTGCAACAGGTGAAAAAAACACAACTTATGTTTAGAAACACCACAAGCATACTTTAAGAACAATTAGTAGCATATAATTTGCCTATGTTGTTCATCAAAGTGGCTAGTTACTCAGTAAACTGTTTACGTGGCTGTCCCATCTGGAACTGTTAAAATCTGTTCTTATATGTGGTCTCACTACGGCCTTAATACAGCGTATCAAATAATTAGCAACAGAGATGACTGAACTGCTTCATTTTCAGCTATCTCAGTTTCGCATTTCATGCACAAAGATTATTTTTTAAATGGTATGTATGCTGCTAACGGAGAAAGAGGAAGACAAGAACAGCAGTGTATCAAATGAATCCACATCATACTGACAAAGAAAAACCCAACAAAATACCTGTGTCAGAAAAAAGGCCTTTGCTCTTCATAGTAAAAAGAGAAAGACATAGTAAATAACAGTTGCACGCAAAGTTTTCCAGATCTGAACTGAGGAATTGTTAGTCTTTTGTGTTTGTGGAAACAATTTCCAACCTTTCCCTGCCAAGCCATCCCAAAAAAAAAAAAAAAAAAAGTGAGGAAAGTATATGGTTCACTTCAGAACTTTCATTGTTTCTTATCTACTTGTTCTGCCGCTTCTGCGAAAGTTATTATCAGCAGGAGTGAGAGGCACCTAAGATTTTTATGTGAACGAGCAAGAAAGAGAGAATCTTGGATCAATAACATACTAGTTAAATCAGTGATAATTATACTTCATTTTTAAAAAATTATGAAATTATATACACTAAAAGAAAATAAAAGCATTCATATAGCCCATTATTCTGTAACCAGCATTGGCCATAAGTTGACATCCAGGCAACAATAAAAACAGCACAAGCACACAGAATAACTCTCTTCTGAAATTCTTTGTCCTTAAAGTATTCTTTTAGCAACAGAGATTTCCTGGGCCAGGTGTGGTTTGTTTGTTTAGCAAACACCAGTGGACCTCTCTCTCTCAAGTAGCTGTATTCTACCTTCATCAACATGCAGATTTCTTGCATTCAGTGTCTTGACTATGAATTTCACAGGTCTGCTCTCCAACACCTGGCAAGCTTTTGCCTGCTATGAACTTGGATCCCATAACCTAAACTGATGGCCCATTAGTTCTTATATTAGTTAAGACCATAAACCATGACCTCTCCGTTACTTTCATATTTTTTCAGTGATCCTTCATAATGGCCCCATCATCCTTGGTAAGTTCAACCCCACACTCTGTGACATAAGCTCCTCCACACCTTTTCAGAGACTTGAAGCTCAAATGTACCTTTTTGAGGCAAAGGGTGAAGTACAGACAGTATATTCAACAAATCAAACATAACTAATATTTAAATTTTAAGGTGTTTGTACTGTCTCTCACATGCTCAAATCTGTGCAAAAAGATGTGCACATGAACTTCTCCCAGTAGCATCTACTCTTTAAGCGATTTTTCAAAATAAAGAAGACTGAAGAAATGAAACCAGCTATATGCAGCACACTGTTAAAAATGCAAAACAAAGTTTAAAATAAGGGAACACTTCCGTAATTATTTTCTTTTATAGTAATATCTGAAGTGACAGATGACATTAAAGACTCTCAAGTTAAAACTACAGTTTAAGATGACAGTGCCTTTATTTTTAACTAAGCATTTACTTGGGTTTAGTGAGTTGCATATGACTTGTCAGAATTAGGGATCCAGGTGCAAAAATGGAATAAATCACATTGGACAACAGTTTCAGTATTACCAACCTGCAAACCTAGTGAGAAACAAGAGAATGAAAAAAGGGAAAGAAAAAAGCAAAGAAATTATATTAAGGACACCACTGCTACAAGACCCCAGAAAACAGTGCTGTATAAACCAAAGCAAAAAATGGCTCCTATAACTAGCCTGATTCACTAACTTCTTGGGCTTTGTAGCATGGGTACTGGACAATTGCCATCAATGAAGAAAGATGGTATTTAAGACGCCTGCTTACCCCTTCTATCACAGTTGAAAAAAACGTGCCATTAATATATTGACTGTACTAAATGATGCTAATGGCCTAGTCACACACTAGTTAATTTCAACAAGAAGTACTCCTCTACAAACAGAGAGAGCAAAAGTACCATGAATGCTTTCTAACCATTGAGGTTTATCCACTTAATGCACAGTGCAAAGGTTTTTTTACACTCTTAATAAATGGCTCTAAATGCAAAATTCAAGGCTACTATAAAGCAAAAACATTGCCCTTCTTAAATTGCAAACCTTAGCTACAAAGTTGTTACATAAAAGTGGCTAAAAACCCCTAAAATGTCATCTTCCAAAAAGAGATGTTTTCAGTTCCCTTAACCACGTTTCCATTTGTCCCACGAAACAAACTCAAATGCTTCTGAGAAACAGAACCGATTAAAAAAAAAGAGAGTTCTCTGACTGAACGTTTCAAACACCTACACACCACCAGACTTCTCACATGCATGCACCTCCGCTTCGCTACTTGGCGAGGCCTCGCAGGACCACGGCACGGAGACAGGCGCACAGCCATACCCAGCAATTTCCACACCTGCCCTCTTTTCCACCTGGGCAAGCGTGAACAAGCGAAAAGCACCTGAACATCGCTCTGGACAGACAGACAAAAGATGCTTACCTGGGACATCATCACCCATTTTAACTTATGGCCACGCAAGGCCCCACGGAGCCTGTGAGCGAGGGCACCCGGGGGCAGATGGGGACCAGAAGCCAGCCGGGCCCGCCGCTCTAGGGGCCTACCGCCACAGTGAGTTGGGGGCACGGGCCGGTCTAGCACCCGCACCCCTTCGCTGGAGACAACACGCTCCCTCAGGGGGCAAGGCACAGCGGGGAAGGGCCTAAGGACGCCCGGGGGGCGCCGAGCAGTCACGGCCTGTCAGGGACGGAAACCGTCGCTTGCCCCCCCCGCCATCGCCGCGCTACTGCCGGCCCCGATCAGGGCCGGGCGGGCAGGAACTGTGCCCGGGGACGTGAGCGAGCGGCCCCCTTAGTCCCCGATCCGCCACGGCAGGCCGGGCCGTAGCCCGGGGCGGGGACCGCGAGATGTGCTGCGCGGCGCTGCCGCGGCTCTCAAGGACCCAGCGGTGAAGTGGGAGGAGCGGGAAGTATCGCGAGAACTGCCAGCGGTGTCGCGAGAGCCGCGCGGCGAGGAGACGGGCCTTGCGGCTGGTCGCGGGTCCTGGGGCTGGACCCTGGGTCTGGCCTTGGCATGGTCGCGGTCGCGGTGCCCTTCGACGTCCCCGCTGTGGCGGAGTCCTCTGGGGCAGTCGGTAGCTGCGGTGCTGTGGCCTGGAGGGCGGCCCCGGGTGCTGGTGGGGCGACTTCCCGGGGAAGGCCAGCGTAGGGGCTGGAGTAAGGTGGGAGGGCTCCCTGGGGCCGTGTTAGGAGCCCCAAATTAAGCTGTTTTTTTGCACAGAAACGACCGAAGTGTAGCACATGTGGTGGTGGAGTACAGGCCTGTACTCCATGGGGCAGATGCAGCACACTGGCCCTGAACGTAGCCTGTGTGGAGCATCACTACTCCAGCTGGAATGGTGGGACCTTGACCCGTGCTACCCATAGTGCAACTGAGTTTCCTCCTAACCCAACCCTTGTTTGTACCAGTCTGTAGAGGGGGCGTAAAAAAGGCGATCAAAAAGTTCTTTTCAGAGAAATTGTGCAGGTAAAGAAGCAGGGGGAGCAGCTGGTGCAACAGAAGGTGGAACTAGTGCTCTGGCAAGCAGCGGCCTTTGTGTCTGGCGTAGTAGAGAGGAGTTAGCTGCAGCGTCATGATGGGAGCATAGAAACATAGTCTAAGTTGGAAGGGACCTTGCGGAGTCCAACCGTTACCTAAGACTGACAAAGTCACCACTAAACCATGTCCCTCAGCACCGCGTCTACCTGTCTTTTAAATACCTTGAGCAGTGGTGACTCCAGCCCTTCCCCGGGCAGCCTGTTCCAGTGTTTGATAACCCTTTCAGTGAAGAAATTTTTCCTGATACCCATTCTAAACCTCCCTTGGCGTACGCTTTGAGGCTATGTCGTCTTGTCCTATCACTTGTTACTTCAGAGAAAAGACTGACCCACCAACTCTCTACAACCTCCTTTCGGGTAGCTGTAGAGAGCCGAAAGGTCTCCCCTGAGTCTACTTTTCTCCAGCATGGTGCGAAGCAGACATGCAGCAAGATCTTACGTTTGGAGAAAAGGCTAAAGCAGAGAGAGGCCCATGTTCTACCTCGGCCCATTTTCAGAAGAGCTTAGATGGATGCAGTAGTACTTTGCAAATTGTAAACTCAGTCAGTAACAAACATCTTTTTCTTGCTGAAAAAATTCAGCCTGTCCAAGAAATCTATCCAGATCGCCTCAGACCTTGGTAGCGATTTAGTAGAATGCCACGTGAAGGGCATGAGTTCCCAGATCCTTGCTATTACTTTGTCAAAATGCTTTAATGTGCATTTAATAGTGCAATACTAAGTGGTACCACTTACAAAAATTAAGAATTTATAAATATGCAAAATATTTTTAAACAGCTTTTATTATTTTTTTAATGCAGGAGACATAAGTTTGGGATGAGTCTCTGTCATTGTTTGTAATTATCTGATAACTTCAGTCATTTTAGTGACATGTTAAGGAGGGATTAAGCATTAGAGAAAACACCTTTTTGGCACGTGCAGTAAAATTCCGTACAATGAAGACAGATAGTCAGACTGGCTAATCAAAATTCTACATCCTACAGTATTTTCAGAAACAAGGCAAGGCAATAAATTTTCTAATTCATGGGTATATGTGCTGTTTCTGCATGCAGCTGACATCCAGGCAGTTTTAAGAGTAATGAAAGCTCGTGCAACTTGGAGCAATGTTAAGTTGCTTCTTTAAGTTGTGTGCTATTAGTCAGAATCTTCTTCTAACAGAAGTCAATGAAAAATGTATGGTTTTTGATTAGCCACCTATATTAGAGTAATGGGAGAATAACAAGCATGAAGGCACTAATACAGTTGCTGCAACAATAAACTAGAGGAATATTGGGCACCATATATGTTGGAGAAGGTTGTTCAAAAATAAAAAGTAATATATAACCAATAAATTGCATTGTTTTAGAAATATGCATGTAGTCAAGCACTTAACTGTATTCATTCCAAAGGAATGTGCAAGAAGTATACCATCATAACACCAAAGCTGAAAAGAGGATGACATTTCCAATTTTAAAAATTTAGCACAATACACACAACATAACTGTATCATGATCTCAGATACTTAATACACCTCAGCCCGCAAAGCATCTTAGAAAAATCAGTGAGAATATAGGCTCTGATTCTAAGGCAAGCTTTTAAATCAGACCATGTATAAAGATAAATGGGTATTTATACCACAAGGTGTTTATTTAACAAATACTACGTTGCATTTAATTTTTACTGAGTTAGTTGTCTTTACTAAGGACTCTTTCATGCAGAGTACAGCTGTTATTTTATATTCACAAATACAATACTATGACTTCAAAATATCCAGACATAAGAAACAAATTAAACTCTTGTTTAAACACTTTAATTTTTCTGATAAGCAGGCACTAAAATCTGCCTACTCACCAAGGATCCTGTTCTGCTTTTATGTCAGTGGTAAAACCTCAGTGGCTTAGCTGAATTGCACCTAAAAATCCCAGTGAAGGTACTAGGATGAGTCCCCATTACAGCTAGGCACACTATTGCAACTCTTCCCTCAAGGAGGCAGAACAAAGGGAGGAACGCACCCTTAACAGGAGCAATTGGTTACCATGTCAACAGGTAGTTTTCCTCTGACCATTTAGATTCTTCTCACAAATTCCAAGAAGTTTCTGTATGTCTCCACTTTGGAAAAAAAAAAAAAAGCTGGAAAACAAGCTGGCTCATAACGAAAATGTTTTCCAAGGTCAGGGAATTACTTTGGTTTGTCATGTGTCTTCAAAAGTTCCTGGAGTAGTGACGCAGTGAAAGACTCAATAACCGGAGTTACTAAGCAGGCATTCTTTATTTGCGGCACTGGGCATGTAAGGGACGCGTACCAATGGTCAAGGGGTTCAGGCTTATATTTCAGCAGTACATGCGTATTCATATTACTTCCCGTAACCGTTTAACGTATTCGTTATCTTTCTGATAACTCATTATGATAGGTATTCACCCCTGTTCACATGCATGTTGCGATGTCTAGGGTCCTCACCTGCTCTGGTGGTCTTTGTAGCCTTGCTCCACGAGATTCAGCCTGAAGCGGTTTTGCTCAGCTGTGTCAGCTTTAGCGAGCTGCTCTTTCCCTTATCTCTCGGGAGGTTGTATTCTCTGCGATTGTGGCTCTTGTTCGCCCCAGCCCTCCCTGCCTAGCAAGCACAACTGCCTATCTGATCCTCCACTAAGCCCCCTGCTCTACGCCAGCTTCCCACATCAGTAGAAAAGTCCATCTTCCAGGAAATCTTTCTAGCTCAAGGTAGAAGTTATTTGCTAATATGTCAAAAATGTCTCACACTGTGTTTCTGCAGGGAAAGATTTGTAAAACGATTTCATTTTGAAAAGCCGTTGCCATTACTGAAAAGTTGAATATATCCAAACTCCATATGAAAATTTGAGCTCTGCTCATATTTGACTCAGTTTAGATTTCACAAGAGAAGTGTTCGGCTCAAATAACAACCAAAATGAATAGGATAATGGGGATAAGCACTTTTTAAATATGTGCTATATCCCTGAAAGCATTTCACATGTAACATTGTGGCCTTCCTGTTCTATTCTGTGACAGGGAGAAGAGATAAATTAACTGATGCGCATCTAAAAAGGGCAGTTTAATTACATTTACAGCATACTCTACAGTCAGTATGTCTGAAGACAAAGCTGGTGACTCTCAGATGTACTCAGCATTTGCAAGTCTAACTTAAGTCCAAGAAAAGTACAGGCACCTAGAATTTTTGAAAATGCAGGTAAGTCAGTTGTTTAATTCTATACTAGAAAAAAGAAGAAGTGGTTCAATTCAGTGGTATTAATTAAGTATGGCGGCATTATAAGTGCTACAAAGAGAAACTCAGTAATGTGATGTGCAGTGAATTAATATTTTGGAAGGCCTTTTTTTCTCTCCAGCAGTTTGTTTGCCACAGTATTTTACACATTGCTCAGTAACAGTATTCAAGAAACTCTCAGAGTTCATCATGGAAATCAGGCCAATGGTGCTCTGAAGCGTGTACACTAATGCACACCCCCCAGGGATCAAAGAAGGGACATTTGAGCCCTTGTGTGCTGCTGCAAGGCTACTCTCTTTGCGATCACAGAGACATGGGAGGATAGCTGATATGACTGAAGTGCTGCTGCAGACAGACCTGGACCAGGAAGGATGAGGCAGGACAGCAGGGAGCAGAATTGGTGTTTTATTTGAGAGCAGCAGGGATACATAGAGTTCTGCCTGGTCTGTAGTGACCAGGTGCACTTCAGGATCTTGAGAGAGGGGAACAAGACAAATAGTAGGATCATAACCCTGGACTTCAGGAGATCAGACACATGACTGACCCATTAGCTTTCTGCAATGAAATTGCTATTTTGGTGGGCTAGGGGAGAGCAGTGTGTGTTGTTTATCTTGACTTCAGCTGGGCTTTCACCACTTTCTCTCATAATATCCTCTGTATAGAGGCTGATGAAGTATGGGCTGGATAAATGGGCAGTGAGGTGGATTGAAAACTGGCTGAACTTCAGGGCTTAAAGGACTATTATCAGCAGCACAAAGTCCAGCTGCAGTCCCATTACTAGTGGAGTATTTTGGAGTCTGATACTGGAGCCAGTTACTGGCCACTTCATTAATGATTTGGATGGTTGGACAGAGTGCATACTCAGCAAGTTTACAGATGATGCACAATTGGGAGGAGTGGTTAACAGGTTAGATGGTTGTGCTGCCCTCCGAGAGGGACTGTGACAGGCTGGAGAAATGGGTAGGCAGAAATTTCATAAAATTCAATAGAGTCCTGCACTGGGAGTGAAATAATCCCACGCAGCAGGATAGGCTGGAGGTCAACTAATTGGAATGCAACTTTGCAGAAAATGACTTGTGGGTCCTGGTGGGTTGCAAGCTGGTCATGAGTCAGCTGTGCACCCTGGCAGCACAGGAAGCTAGTAGTATCTTGGGCTGTGCTAGGAAGACTCTTACCCAGCAGGTCAAGGGAGGTGATCCTTCCCCTCCTTTCAGCTCAGGTGAGACCACAGCTGAAGTGCCATGTCCAGTTCTTGGATCTCTACAACAAGAAAGACATGGACACACTGGAGAAAGTCCAAGATCATGAAGATGAAGAGATTGGAGCATCTGACCATACCAGAAGAGGCTGAGAGCTACAATTGTGTAGCCTTGAGAAGTCTCAAGGGAGATCCTGTCAGTGTGCCTAAATACCTAATGTGAAGGTATGAAGAGGATGAAGTCATACTTTTCTTATTGGTGCCCAAGACAAGAGACAATGGGCACAAATTGAAACAGGAAATGTCATCAAACAGGAAAAGCTGTGAGGGTGGCCAAACACTGCCACACACTGCCACAGTTGCTCAGGGACATCATGGAATCCCCATACTTAGAGATATTCAAAACCCAACTGGACTTAGGCCTGAACAGCCTGCTTTGAGGTTGGACTAGATGTTCTCAAACGAAAGGTGATGAACCTTTCTGGGGCCTGTTGTTATAGGACAAGGGGTAACGGTTTTAAACTAAAAGAGGGTAGATTCAGAACTAGCTATAAGGAAGAAATTTTTTATGATGAGGGTGGTGAAACACTGGAACAGGTTGCCCAGATACCCCATCCCTGGAAGCATTCAAGGTGAGGTGGGACAGGGCCTGATGAGGTCCCTGCCCATTGCAGGGAGATTGGGCTAGATGACCTTTAAAGGTCTCTTCCAACCAAAACTATTAAATGATTCTTTGATCCTAACCTCAGCCATTCTGTGATTCTTTGAAGTCTGTAGGCCAAACTGAGTTCTGGCTAACTGCTTATGCTGTCTATCATTTAAAAATTAGGAGCTTTAAATACCAGGCAAATTGACTAGCCAGAGTCCTGTTTATCCTGTAGCCTAGTGCCAAAAGACATGGCACCAGTACTTACCTAGCTATATGCATATTTCCAGTCTCATCTTCCAGTTATTCTTAATGACTTGTAAGATCTTCAAGTCATTCTTCTCTTTTATGTCATCAATTGTAAAATAAAAGGTTGAAATTGCTGATTAAGGACGTGATTAAGGACATTTGGAAATGCTGCACAATACTTTAACATGTGCACAACACATAGAAAATAGATAACACCTTAGGAGTTTAACTCAATAAATCAGATATCCCTTGTCTTGTTAACTCATTCTCAAATAAGAGTCTAGCCAGTCCTAAATTTTACTAACTCTTAGAAGCCAGGGTAATATAATTCTTATAACCTGCTGCAAAATTGTCCTTTAAAGTTTGTCTGCCAGATGATGTGTTATTCAACTTGAATAAACCTCAGAGACTGATTCCACAAGTGTTATGAAGTATTGATTCATTTCCTTCGAGTGTCTGGTTAAAGAGTGACTTGAGGAAAATGCAAAGTTTTGTCCTTAAATAAATATTGTATATAAATGGATCATGTCAGCAACACTCAGATTTCATGATTGCCTGGAGTGGGAACTGGATAATGAGGTTTGTCAGCTCCATTGGATTTGTAACAGATATTTGTGTAGGGCAGTTCTGAATGTTTCAGAAAAATATGTGAACATTCGAAAGGCCTGTGGGCCAGTCTCAGTTATGCTCTGGGTCTGGTTAAACCAAATCAGCATAATTGTTCTTCAGAGGATCTTTTATTATGTGTTACACATTTCACTTTACAAATAAAAATTATTTCAGAAATGGAACAGAGCTTTCCATTAGGAATAGCAGTCATAGAAATGGTTTATGGAGATTACAGTTGAGTTTGGTTCCCGTAATCCCCTTTTCCCTGGAGGAAAAAATAAGAAGTATTTGCTTCCTCAGGTTTAATTTCACATTTTTGAGTTTTGATTGACAGCAAAGCATGAGGGGAAAGACTTAAAAGCACCACACATGCAGAAAGAGATGGGAAAATATACTAAAACTGGAAAGACTCGGTTTTTTATTTTCTTTTTTCGGGGGTGTAACTTGGCAAGCTGTCCTCAAGAGATAAACAACTCATGATTTAAAGCCTCCTAAGCAGATAAGATGCAAATGTGATCTGATTTGGGAGACTGGGACATGCAGCTTTCGTAACTAAATCACAAAACATGGAACACACAACCCTTGTAAACAGCCATCCTTCTTAATCACCAGGTCCAACTGAGCCAAAACATTTCTAATTGACCGAAACTGTAGGGTTATCTTGGGAATGTGATGCCAGCTAGAATCCTATGATGATCCAAAAATAAAGAAAAACTGCATGTAGTTATCCTCTTAAACATACATCTTTTTTTTTTCCTTTCTCACTTTTTTTTAGGCAATTTACCCCATTACTTACCTCATGTTACACTTTTGAGGAAACAAGCAGAGACCTACACACAAACACAAAAAGACATATTAGGAAGCAACTCTGAAGCTCTTGAAAAGATAAGACTCTTGTTTATGCAAAAAATGCTATTCCGATACTGTGAGTAGAATGCAGTGCTTTATACCAGCTACTTGCTGTGCTGCTGCTTTTGGTTATCTATACAACACAACCAGCAAAACAGGGTAACTTGGTGAAGTGGCAGTTTTTTAGGGGAATATTATAGCTGTGTACAAATATGTTGAAGATGTAAACTGGTGCTAGAAAAGCTAAACTGGGGGCTTGTCAAACAATTCACCAGTTCCCCTAAAGCATGTAAGAATGATACATGTTCATGTGGAAGGCAGGGATATTTTTGTTCCTGGAGGATTTTTCCATAACTCTGAAGTCAGTTAACCTCTTTTACTAGGAGGATCATAGTGTCTTTGGTGCCAGAAACCACAAACGTCTGGGGCCAGTGTGTCAGAGATTATTTCTGCTAAATCAGCTCTCAATATAACAAGTATAGTAACCAGTAACCCAAGCACAGAGACATTTCATAACATAATGGGAACTGCACTGTGAAGCATGTCTTCGTCTTAGAGAAAGTCTGAGCTCCTGCTGAGCTCCTGAGCTCCTTGTTTACTGTTATGTGAAAAAAAACCAACCACCAAAACCAAACAAAACCCCAACTTTTTGTGACACAGGCAACAAATTGCAATACTAGTAATACTACCGGTAGACTTTTCCAATTCTTTGCTTATGGATAACATTGAAGTTAAAATAGGAGAAATGGCTTTATATGGTTTCTAAAGCATCAAATAAATTAGTAGGCCACTTAAATTTAAAGTTAATTTAATTAAAAGGAATAATCAGAAATACATTAAATATTAAATGAAAAAGCAAGTTGCCGTGCATGCCTTTTATTTGGTTAATGCCACTTACAATTGTGACACTCACAATTATGATCTGATCATTGTAATAGGTAACATCTCTGTTAGGTTTATTCAAAACGACCTATCAGTACATGCATATGTGGTGTCACTGGCTCCCAAACAAACTGAAGCCCATTCCAAGTTTGTAATTAAGGGTTTCAAATGCAAATATCAACAATTAAAACTTAGTAAAGGCACAGAATGGTAAACTTGATTCATGCCCCGTGATAGCTTTTACTGCCCAAATCAAACATACATGGCTTCCTCAGATGTAAGCAAATTCTCAGTTACTTTGAACTTCTCTTATTTTCTGTGATTCACTTTATCCAGTAAATTCTGAGTTGATACCAGATTTTTTTCAAGACGTAACATATAGAGTAAGTTATTTGTAAACCACAGAAAGAAACAATATGGCTTACAAAAGGAGTTACTGCTACTGTTAAAAACATACATGCTTTTTCAAAC
>JAOXNO010000020.1:46847723-46860175 GCA_028565335.1 Limnodromus scolopaceus | reverse complement strand
ACTACTGGAGCCATAAAAATAAATTGAGTAGCAGCAGCCACCATAAAGATGAGGCAGAAGAGAGATCTTCTAAGCCAAATTGTTGCCTTGAGGTTCTGCATCTTTGATATGGTATGAATAGCATTTGCATTCATGTGCATTCTTGTAATGTTTTATAAAAATACTTTAGGCAAAATATAGAAACATTTAAAAATATCAATTAGCAGGTGGCTGTATTAATTTATACTTGTATGTAGATGAAGTTAATACACCCACTACAAAGTAGCACAGTCAAGTCAATTTTCTACAGAATCCAGAATTCTACACAATTACAAAAGAATATTTGTATAGATATACAGAAGAAAAAACCTAAGTTCTTAAACTTTTGCTTAATGCACATTTTTCTGGTCAGTACCAGCCTTTCACAACAGACAGTAAAACAAATATGTTTAGCTGAGTGGACTTAAGTTTTAGCTTAAGTGATTTTCTAAACATGATTGAGAATAGTACACAATGTTAGCACAAATGAGAGCCTAGGTTATTATGTCATCTCAGAGAGATCACAGCAGGGAGAAAGACCTCCACCTTCTTTCTGAAAAGCCATGTAATCTTGATTCCTTAAAAAAAAAAAATAAAAAGAAGGCTGCTCTTAACTCTTGTGAGGTAATAGGTTGTTTTGACAATGTCAGATTTATGTATGTATCTTGCAGCTTCACTCAAGATCTAATTCTCCTCAATTACTCCAAAGGTTCAAGCACTAGTGATTGCTGGAATCCTCCATGGATTACCCCTGATCCTCAAGGACATGAGACCAATTCCAAATTAACTTCCAAATACATTTATGTAAACTGTGTATCCTGCCTCAGAAAGAATAATCCACTACATTCACATATAAACAGAACCTTTAAATATGCAACAGATGTTCCATTTTTTTAAAGCTCTTGAATTCATTGACAGGCCTTTGGCTAAACTGACGAATTAACTTGTTCAGGGCGGATTTCATAAATCCTCTAATAATTCTTACCCTTACACATCTTGACTTGATTTCTGAGATCTGCGGCATGTGTTTTAAATGTTTTAACCTTTACTACTTTAATCAGGTAACATTTATTTCAGGGCTGGATGATGATCGGTCATTGAAAGATATAGTTGACTAGGAAATAAAATCCAATTTGTCAGTTAAACAAACCATATCTGAAATAAGAAGAAATCAGTCTGTATTACTGGATCCCTGGAATGCTCAGTGGTTTTGATGTGACCCTCCCTTTCAAGAATATATAGTGCTGAATTGCTAAGTATTGCTGGATGCAGTGCTGGTTTGCAGAAAGGACAGTTACCATGCTTATGTACAACTGATTTCTTGGGGTTGTTCGAATGTAAGCCTTTACCTCTATATTGAGATTTATTTCTGTAATTTTAAGCTATTTTTCTTGAATACTTACGGGCTAGGTACAATTTAAACAGCAATGAAATCAGCTTGAAAAATAATTTAAGCTTTTTTTAAATTGACAGATGTGTTTGATAAAGTGCAATAAAATGTGCAGGTAAAACTGATTAGAAGGATTTTTGTCTCCTATTGCTAGACAACTGGCATGCCACCCACCAACGCAATAAACTTTTGTATGTTTTCTTACTCTAATGGGACGTTCAGAGGTCCGTAAGTCTACAGTCTGTAAGGTATGATAAGAATATATTACATTTATAATGATTTTATTTCAGATGAAAACCATAAACAGAGCAATCAGCCATTTTTTGCCTTTTCCATGAAGTCTGCCTATAAATCTAGGTATACCTAGATTTAGAAGAGTGTGAGTACATCTGTATGAATCCACAGAATTATGAGTGCTACAATCTAATTAGAGATGCTGACATCCATTCTGTAGCATTTGATGCTTTCTTCCCCTCCTGCATTTCTAAATGAATTCTGCTACATCAAGCAAAATTATGGACTTGTGAAAGAATTGCAGGATTAGACAGGACATAAGAAAACCAGACCTGCCCAGCTGAATTCAGCCTTCAGAAATAAACTGAATTCTAGTTAAAATCCAAGTGGTTTACATTTATTTTAAATAGGTCTGCTATTAAGGTTTCTTAATCTGGGCTAGTTTTGTATATATGTTTTTCATGTCTCTAATGTGAAAATGCTGTCCATGAAGTGGAACTACATGTCATGAGTGAAAAAATAGTTGAAAAATGAAAATTTGGTTTACCATTGTGGGTTTTTTTCATTCACATAGCTGAATATTAATTCATCCTATGAACCACCATGCAGCTCGCACTGGAACAACCAGAATTCATTGTTATGAGAGGTCCTTTAAAGGTGTGATCTGTAGAAGTCAGTTAAAATCTCCTGGTGTATAATTTGTTTCATACGTCATATTTGGCACTCTGTTCCCCCTTTAAAAATGACGAGGAATGATTATTCATGAGAAATGAACTGCTTTCATCTTATTCACTAGAGGGGATTTCCTGCAGGGTAAATCTAGATTACAGTATTCTCAGGGATCAGGATTGATGGTAATGTGCAGTCTCCATTGCAATAAGAAGGGAAACAGATCTTGTGCCTTTGAGTTGCTCACCAGAAACAAACCTAGCCACTGGGAAAAATACCTACAGGAAATTTCAAATTGCTGTCAGACACTGTAGCTTACAAATGCCGAACAAACTGCAGTATGTTATGAAAACAACTACGTGATTACCCACACAACTTTGCTATATTACCATCTTCGGAAAGTACTAGCGCAAAATAGGTAACAGGATAAACCTGTAACTGAAAACCAAATATACCATAAACTGCATGAAATTGTTGTTAATTAGTTTTCTTCAAGTACTTCAGTTACTAGTAACAATACTTTCTGTCACAGCATCTTTGGTACCTAATCAGTAACATATCGCGGGATATACTGGGAGTAGCAAAGTATTTCACAACTAAGCAATCAGATATGAGGAGGTTGTGTGAAAACTTGTCCCAGAGAAAAAAGAATTCTTACAGTAACCAGGAATAAAATGTCCTTTGATTCTTAGTTTCTCATTCCTAAACTCCAGATTTACACTGCTAAACTCAAATTCTAAGATCAACTTTTACTGGTTGCATGGTTTTTTCTACCAAAGAGTTGAGGTTCAAACAGAAGTCAAAGGAACCCCAAACTCAGCTGCAAGCTCACCTGCAGAAATACATCATATAAAAATCTGCAGTGAAACAGCATCATTCATGCCAAGAAAACAATCTTATATAAACAGAAAATTCATTCTCCTATATCAACTAAAGTGGGTGTAGTCATTTCCATAACACAACCAGAAAAGACTGTATTGCTCAGTACTGACACTGCACTCTGTTTGGGATTGAATGTGACTATAAAATTAAGAAAATGGAGTACTGTTTTACTTAGTTTACAAATAATTTTCAATGAGTACACCACTGAAACTAGCTGTGTCATTTAACAAATGCAGTCTCATTTGACAAGAACAGCTCATCTACATGTGTACGGAAAACTTCTCCCAGTATTGTAGTATAACCACTATGATTTCTAACAATACATTTTGATAAGAAATTTCTGAATAAATTTGTTTAGGTAAATAGGATAAGTTATTCCCAAAAAAGTACTCTGTTGCCAGTATGGATTGTATTTAAATTAGAAGAGTACCCAAGTGTGACTATATTATAGTAATTGTACAGGGATATACATCCTTCAGCTTGTCCACAGTGACCTAGCTTTAAATTAGCTAATCTGTGTATCAAGTAGCAGTCTAGCAACACCAGAAAAGAGCCCAGCAATGGTGGGCTTTGTATTTTTCCCAATAGGCTTTGCAGCCTGCATTGTGCTCTGTCTTGTTGAAATGATACTGATAACTGCATCCAAGCAAGCCAATTTAAAGGTAGCTTAGATTATTCAGTATCCAGTCACAGGTGAAACTCTTAGATCAGTATGCTAATACCTATCTAGTTTATTCATATTGCTGTGTATTTACTTTCAGTTGCATCATAGCTGTGACCTCATAGAGTAAGTGAAGGCCCAGGCATTCCGAGAGGTAGAAAAGACTTGTCAGTGTGCCTGGCTCCTACAGAACTCATGTTTTTCCCTGGGGAAAAAAACCCCACATTTATTCTAATTGAACAGTCATAACTTGCTGTCACTTTAAAACATTGCCTTAACATTGGAATTGACAAATAAAATGCTTAAGGCACAGGAATTAAAACTTGAAAAGAGTTCCAGTCACAGCACAGTCCTGTATTTCATAAAAAGTCTTTTTTTAACTTTGAGTAATATAAAACAGTTCAGTTAACTAGATGAAGACATAGAAAATGATCCCACTTTTATTTCTTTCTTGCCTTCCCTTTTGCCTGTTTTCCTTAAGGAAGGATTCTTAGGACCGGATGAAAGCTAGGATTAGAGACTGCAGACTTTGAAAAACAGGTACAAGAAATTCCAGAGCTGAGAGATATATCTGTACATATGTTTGCTGACTCGCAAAATTATTTATGTCCAAGCTTCCTACAGATGGAGCTATAATGCAGTTTTTAAGGGCCTGTTTTCTTTCACAGGAGATGAAGGGATGGTATCTCCACAAGTGGGCTTGTTGTTTAGATGCCTTATGATGTCTTGCCAATTTGCTTCTGTTTTATTAGAGCAAGAACTTTCCAGAAAAGGTTAGTTTAAAAAGAACATCTTCTGCTAGGTTGAGTTTTATGCAGAACAGTGGCTTTTCAGTTTGCTGAGCTTCATTTTCTTCCCATTTAATACTACTGCATTTATCTTATTACTTCAATCCTTTCTTCAATATGGCAGTTAATAAGAAAGAGAAAAAACCCAAAGAACTCATTTGAAGAAAACAGTGACAGGCTGAATCTCATTGCTGTATCATTCTACTCTTCTTGCATGCCATTCGTTATTGTGCCTTTTCTGTTATCTGCTTATGTTGTAGGCTTTTCAGACCAAACCCATTTTCGCCACATGCAGAGTAACATGAACGTTACTCTAAAGCCTTTGTTTTAGAAAAAAAAGACAAGTGGCTGCAATTTTATTTGTCTTTAAATCTCCAGAAGGTTAAAGAGACATCTTAAATTGTGTCTTTAAGATTCCATCCGATACTTTATCCCTAAGTATCCATACTTTCTGATTTTCTCTTGTGTCACTTACCTATCAGACTGCGAGTAAGGAGGTGCCTGGGCTGGCACCATGGACAGAGGCGCCCGGTGAAGTGGCTGGAGCTGTAGACCACGCATTCCTGACAGATCTTACTTGCATGTGACTAAAAGATTTAAATTATTTAATTAGGTTAACTAAATTAGCTGAATTGTTAGGTTTTGAGGATGGATAATTCTTACCACAGAACTGGACAAAACCAACAGTTCCTCTTCTATGAAATATCTGTAGGTTGAGGGAGTTTCAAATTGACAACTGGTAGCTGAAAGATGCAGTCATATTCCCTAGCACATAAGCTGAGAATAATAGTAAACACCAATCTTGTAGCATGGTACTGGCAGACTTTTCTTTTTGTTAGTGGTCTTGTACCCTCCAAAATGCATTTTCATCTCCTTGCAATGTTCTCCATAGCTGCATCTAATGAACACATACAGCTTTAGATCTAGGAAGTCACAATCCAGATCCACTCCCTGTGGCATGTGGGGGCTTCCATTTTTATTTCCCTCTTGAGAAACGGATTTGAGCTGGAAGACATTTACTGTCCCCAAAGGACACTATAATTCAAACATAGCTTCTGGAATTTCAGCACTGCACTAGCCATTCTCACTGACCTGAAAAAAAGATAAGAAAGAGCGCATGTGGTGTGTGTGGCCTAAAATTGTTGTTGTCATCCATTTAATGTTCTATAGTTTATCACACACTTTTTGGCTGCAGACCCTTTGCTGATACACCAGGACTTAGTCACAGACAGCACTACATCAGCCACACCTGCAAGACCTATGCAAGTAGGTTCTCAAGACTAGGTAGAGATGAGGTGGTCTTCAGCCTTGAAATAAAGCACTGCAGCATAACACAGTGCCGCTCACCAAAGCTTTTTGCATATGAAGGTAGGCTCCTTTTTATTAGTGTTGGCTTCTATGAGATTATATTTTGTTCATCATATGCAAAATACAAGTGAAAAATCCTCTGCCAGGGGCTCTAGAAGTCCATTTTGGGCAACTGCTAGTTTTGCCTAAAACCTGAGGACTGAAGCAAGATTCAGGAATGGAGGAGACATTCTTGCTGATCAAGAATATGGGCATAGGGCCTGAAGAATAGCAGGGAGAATGACTTCTGGCTGAATTTATGATCCACAACGTTGGTAATGTTAGGCTGCATTATGTTTTATGGTAACTGCTTCTGTCTCACTGCAGAAATGATCTATTTGTGGCCAACTTCAATGCATCTGTCATTCTCCAGACAATGGAAATGCTCCTTGTCCAGCAAGGTAGGCCTCAAAAGAGGCCTCTGTGACTGAAAGTAACAAACATTCTTTTCAGTGGAGCACATATGAACCAATTGGGCATATGGGCCTATTAGTCTTGTGTTCGTGGTGCCAAATAGAATAACACTTGGAAATACTATGGAAAGTGGAAATTATTTTCTGTGGAAAAACAACCCCTTCAAGATGTGAATCACAAAAGACCTGAATTTCTGAATCAGCAGTGATCCTTGATTTAGAGATGTAGTTGATAATTACAGCTTTGTATAGTGATGACTTTTAGAAGCTACAGGTGCTGAGGACACAAAGTCCATTTCATATATTCCATGCCATATATCATGAGTTAAGGCAGTTCTTCCTTTTGACCACACACTAAAGCTTCAACTTGCTGCCAGCACCAGTGAGCCATCTCTGATGGGTATTATCAAAAGTATAAACCAAAGAAGATTTGATGGTAAAAAAATTATGTACTTTGCTTCTCAAAAGGCAGCTTGTGTTGATAATGAGTCCTTTCCTATGTAAATGATACTAAAATTTTATCCCCCAGGGACATGGTCCTAATGTAGAACTGACGGTATTCTCAGAAAACAAAAAATGCTGCTGTCTCCCAGCTCAACTGAAAGCTGCCCAGAAAAAAAGGTTTACAAGGCAATTGAAATGTTTGCTTTAGAGTTCTTTATATTTTGTTTAAGGAATACTTTTTTTTCTGTGTTACAGTAGTGCCTGAATATGAGGAAGGAAACACTGCTTTTCCTTGTCCTTACTTCCTGAGGCACTGTTACTGTTACTGTTCATAGGAAGGCTACCCAACCTCAGTCTTGTGAGGGCCAGTCAATCAGGCTTAGTAGCGAGACTGTAAGCCCTGACTTGAAGTTGGACTATGTAGTGGACAGTTAATTTCTGAATACCTGTAGGGAAAAGCATTAAAGACTTTAAGGTTTTACGGCAGTCAGAGGCAGGCCTTACAAAATGAGGCAATAGAAACAGGGCAATAGAAGAGTTGAAACACGAGGAGCAGGAGTACTTTGTATTCCTTTTCTTGCTTTGGTTGGGGAAAAGGGCTGCAGCGTTCATCAGGACCCTGACATTGCTGTGGGAAGAGGGAGAAGGATCTGCTGTGCCAAATTCAGCCCCAAGCATGAATTATTTCCCCCCTTGCTGGCTCCCTAAAACTTAGCACATCTGTGGTCTCTCCAATTTACTGAAGCATTTGCTGGCGCTTTAACTAATATGCTGTCTATTGTCGTTTATGCAACTTACCAAAGTTTGACTATTACCTTTTGCAATGCTAAGCTTTGTAGTCTTTTGTGGCTCAGCTTGGATTTTGTTCCTTAAACTTTTTTTGGTGTAACACCTTAGCTCTGTGCATACCAGTCCTAATACAGAGGGCTTGAAGTTCTCTGTGCTTTTAAAACATGAAATTAAAAGCAGCTTGAGAAGATCTGATAATTATTAGACATTTGGTGTCAACATTGTTCAAGTTCTTCATGGCTTTGTCAGCAGTTGAAGCAGACTCTTATCTAAAGTTTATTAGAAGACGTAGGGCCAACTCCTACTGGTTTCAGTTAAGTGTGTTTCATTAGAAATCTTATCAGACCTTAGACCTAAACTTTATACATACTGTTAGAATACCTATGGCTATACACATTTATAAAGATGTGAATTCAAGTGTTACAGATAAAGATTTGTTTTCAGATTAGAAACTGAAGACACACAGATTATTTCTGCATCAAATAACTCATCTTTCATATTCTGTGCCATATAGCCTCCAGAAGAATCCAACTAAGCAGCCAAAAGAAATCACTCTACACTTGCTTGATATTTAACACCAAGATCTGGGAGGGCAACCTAAGTGTCGAGTGAGAGGAAATGGCAACACTCCATTTAGCTAGAGTACACTGCCCAATCTTATGTCTCTTTTCTGCTTCTCATCAAGCAAGTTCTCAATTTTGGGTTGAAATGTCTGCTCCTTTTCTTTAATAAACAACTCCCACTTGGAAGGTGGAGTGCTAAAGCACATGCTTAGGTTCAAGAAGAAAGCCTTCCTATCCTTGGTGAGTAAGCATGGAGACCATCCAAGTACAGGAAGATAAGGAGAAAAGGCTTGAAAGCAATCCTCCAATGGATCCATGCCACATTATTCTCATGAAAGACACTAAATGATAAACCAACCATGAAAATGTGTGGAAGGGAAAAGTTTTATCTAGAACGGAAGGTGCGTGCAATGGAAGACGCAGAGATTGCTCAGACATGAGTGTTCCTTCAGTCTTAATTTCCTTTTAGTCTGATATAGAAATAAAAAGATCATTTTAATATTAACCATGTTTTAGACCAAGAAGAAAAAAAAAGATTAATAATGGCATAATTCAAGCCTGTTTTCTCTTTTTCCTTTCTCTGGATAAGGGTCCTGCCTTTGGCACAGCCATAATTTCCATTTCAGTGTATTTGTCTGATATTTGCTGTTCCTGCCGACTTCCTCGGGGAAAACTTGCACATTTAAAATATTTACTGATTGCAGACTGTCTCCACAAACTTTCATGTATTTTAGAGCAACAACTGAACACATGCTGTCTATCTGTGAAATGCAGTCTCTTCTTGTTTGGATATAAGACTGTTGATTCTAGGGAAGAAAAGAGCTTGAATCATTAGGTACTTTACATCCAGCTGTAGGATAATCCTATCACACATAGGTATGCATATTATATATTCAAAAGTAGCACTGTAAGCCGTGGAAAGCATGGAAGGATAAAGCCAGGATCTGCTTCCAGGAGGGATGGATAACTGACAGGATAGACGTGGGTTATTTTGACAAAGTACTAGTTTTCAGGACCTCTCTTAGGAACACTGACTAGAAGCGGACGTGAATTTCTGCTGAGAAATCCATTCAGTACACTGCATGAATACCAGATCACGGAAAGCAAAAGACTTCATATACATGTCTTTCCTTAACTGTGTTTATAAGTTCCTTGCTATAACCAAGTATATCGGTGAGGAAGTCCATATGGTATCCAGCTAATCAAATTTAATAAAATATTTAGTCAGTATCAGATACTTAGATACTCTTGACTGGATTTTGGCCAGAAGCAGCTATGCCAACTCATGCAAAAAATTTAAAAATTAATAAATTCTTTAACTATCATGGTCATAATGTACCGTTTTTGTCATATTTGAAAAGAGGAGTCTGCAATGGCACAATATTTCCAATGCATAGGCAGGATGTTGTAAATATGAATTGCAGTAGGGTATGGCATTCCAAGTACTGGTGAGGAGCTGTTCTGGTTAGTACAAAATCATTCTTTGTCTAAGAATATCCCAAGCACTTCAGTTTGGTTTTTTGGGGTTTTTTTCCTATATAGATTCACAACATGTTTGAAAAGAAGCTGTTCTGTTATTGAGTAACTTTATGACATATTATGATCCACAATTACTTCACATATAGGAAGCAGCCAGCCAACACTGGAGGGCCAGTACTTAAACCTCTGGCTTTGTTCTTTTAATTGAAAGATGCATGTGTCATGTGGAAGTAGCTTGGTAAAACGTTTAATAGTAATGGTCATGGCTTCTCAGTACTTGTTCTTACAACTGCAATGTTTCCTGCTAATGTACCTGTCATTACAGAGTTGTCCACCAATAGGAAGAAGCATATGAGGCATGCAATTGCATTTAGGAATCAACAGTGACATAATCCTGTGATCTGCAGTGGAGCTGGCACAGCCAATATGTAGTAAATCTTTCAATAAGCAGCAAAATAAACAAATAAAAAGTTATATACAATGGAGATTACAGTGGAGATACTTACTTTTTTTTTGCCACATGCATAGTAAGTTGGATATGGAAGGCAGTGACAGCCTGAAGCACTGTTTTACATAATAAACATTGATAGTAAAAATTGCTCTGTCAGGGCAAATCAGCACATTGATGTCTACAAATGCCAGTATAGGTGGATCTTGCTGTACTTTATGGAGTTGTTGCTATGTATGGAGTTTTATGCTGCCAGAGCTTTTGCACAGAGTTGGAGCTTCCCAGACCACCTTTATGTGTTAGTTCTAATTTACGCTATGCTTGGAACAGCAAGCAACAATCACAATGTCAGAAAATCTTATCAGATCATATTGCCTTTCTGCACCTACTCTGTGACCCCATACTCTTACTTGTTAGAGCTTTCCTCTCAGTCTCAGCTAACACCAGGATCAAAGCTATTTGGTCTAATTACTGCCACCTGTCTTTGTAATTTCCTTGGTACAATGAAGTATTTGGAATGCTTATTCCTCTTGCGTATTCCCCCAGTATGTTTGTATATATGGTATAAATTCAATCTATACGCTTTAAGATGCTTCTTGAAATGATTTGCTTCAAAATCTATGTTGTGAACCATGCACAGTGGATCATTTTTACCTCTCATAGAAACATCTTTTTCTTTTAGAAAAAAGACATCCCACTTTAATTTTTCTTGAATTAGGCATTCCAAGGTTCAGACAACTCTAGTGGATTTATCACTGTTATGTAAGAGGTACACAGTGAGCCCCAGGAGGTCTTAATTAGCTCTGGAGTGGCTGAGACCAATATTAAGCTTCTTGGAGGAATCAAAAGGAAAAGTCTAGTGCTGTTTGTTGGTTTTTTTCTTTAAGAATGGGAAGAAGACAGTTTTTTTAATCTGTTACTATGTGAGTAAAAGCACTGTCTGAGTGCCAGGACCTAAGGAAAATTGCTCCCTGTGGAAAGGTAAAGCTTGGTAGGTGATGATTACTTATTTAGCAGCCAAAAACCAACTTAGGCTTGCCTGAATCTGGGCAGGACAGAAGCATTTGTAAAGTCTAGCAGTAGTGATGAGTCTAATAAAAGTCTGGGCCCAAAAGTGGTAGAAGACTTTGGGCTTTTGTGCTTATTTTGGACTTATTTTTTGGGAGTATCCAAAAAGGGACAGAGTTTTCTATGACCCTGTATGAGAGCCGCTCTGGAAGCCAGATGTGTAAGCTGAAATATCAAGAGGGAAAAAAGAAGTACTTACAATAACCTGACAAGAGCAGGCATTTGTACTCTTCTTCAGTGTCATTTTCAAGTGCTGTGCATACCTGTCTCAGCTGCGTGTGAGTGACATTTAATGAAAAGGATTGTTGATGATTTTTTCTTTCTTTTCACTACATGGAACAGATAAACACAGAAAACATCTAAATCGTTGGATATGAAAATATGCCATGAAACATTTGTCTGTGTTGTATATGCTGTGCAAACATCTATACGCTTAACTGAACTTTCCCAAATTCATTATTCTTTAAAAACTATATATTATTACTACATAGATCATCCGACAAAATGGGATAAATAATCTTCTGTGACTATTCACACTAACATCTTTCCCACCTATTACCAACGATACACTAGGAAATAAAAAGATTGCTGTTCAAAATTCTGCAGAAGTAAAATTCTCCATTGTTAACTGAATATCCAGTAGAAATATTTATGCTTTATATTGACCAAGAATTGTGACTTGTTCTGTGCTTTCAAGTTTCATTTTTGAAAGTGTTTACTCACTGTTAAGCCTAGTCTCTCAGTATTATTCCTAGTGCTTAATACTGTAATAGATTGTCAACAGTCCCCATCCTCATGTCAGATCTGCTACTACTTTTAGCAGGAAACTGATGTGAATTCTGTTTTAAGAATTGGCAAATAATGTTAGTGGATTAAATTTACCACCATTGTCTTTCTTCTGTAATTCTTAAACTATGTTGTCACATAAAATCCAAAAGACATTAGAGAGGTTTTATTAGCAGTGGTGCGGTTTTCCTGGGGTGGGGGAGTGGACAATTGACCCTAATTGCTAACAACTGCCCAGTGCTCCAGGCAGGGTATAGTGCCTAAAAATCCCTTACCTCTCCACAGTATGAGAACTGAGGTTTCAGGAGAAAAGACCATTTGAAGCAAAGCTCTATTTTGAAAAATTTTAAGATGCTGCTCTCTCAGAGAGAAAACTGCAATTTGGTTCAGTTGACATACAAAAACGACAGGCAAGTAGAGTGGCAGAGTTGAATTCGAAAGTAAATCCAAAAGCATATCTAAAAAATGTAAAT
>JAOXNO010000020.1:46836032-46847716 GCA_028565335.1 Limnodromus scolopaceus | reverse complement strand
TAATGACATCTAAAAATAAGATATGCAGTGGGTGGTAATTCAGACCTCCAGCATGATGTCTTATGATTATTTTTACTGTTTACACAAAAATTAGTTGGCCATCCTGAACAAGTTTCAATATTGTTGGAAACATAAACACTTCCTAAGGAAAAATGGAAAAGATCTGTGCTATAAAAACACTAAAAATTATGTACTTTATATAAAACCTAGTGTGTTATTTAAACAGTAATGAAGATACAAATTATATGCTTTCCTTTACTAAAGTTAAAGTTATATGTCCTTTTTCTGTTAGTCATATTTACTTTATTTACTGAGTGGGTCTGAAAGACAGAAGAAAGGAATGCAGTAACATTCACTCATAATGACCCTGCATTCATGAAGTATGTGATTTTAAAAGCTGAACCTTTATTTGTAAGAGGTGTGGTCTAGTTTTTTGACAGGGAGAGGATAAAACACTTTCTGTTTTGTTTCTCTGCTCAGTGTTGATAAGATGGTAGTGAAATAAATATTAATGTAAGTCCATTGGAGAAAATACAAACTATGTAGTACTGCCAGGAATTTTGTAAATAATAAGGTTCTCAACTCCCTACAAATTCCTGAGAAGGTAATAGGAGTAACATGAAAGGAGACTAAATTATTGTCCAAGATTCAAGTCATTCCACTAGATACTGATCTAAATATACATTAACACTCACATGAGGCACTGAGACCCTCTTTTTCATAGCAACAAAGCATTCTTAATCCTAAATCAAATTCCCACCAAAAAATGATTCAGGACCATCTCTCAGAGAAGAGCATTGTAAAACTTCATTCCATTTATCTGTCGCCAAAGGGAGGCAATTATACTGATCAACATTAACGCTGTGAAATTAAATCATTACCAGATGAAGTTTTTTTGGTGTCCTAAAGTGTTCTGAAGTCATTTTACATGAGATGTTATTGCTCTATTAAAATAGTCATCTTCAATTTATACAACCAAAATTTTAACCTAGAAATCAATACTCAACTTAACATGAAAGGGTTTCACATTTTCCTCTACTTGTTGCTGCTGATGAAGAACTTACCGCTGATGACAGTTCAAATTGCAAGGATTTAAATTAAATCTGACATTGCTTTCTGCTATGTGGGAGCTTTTTGTATCACAGACAATGTAAAGGTCACGGTAGGCTTTCTTTATTAACAAAATAACTCCTTTTGTGTTAAATGTTGACCATAGTCTCCAAAAAGGGGAAGTTAAGGCTAGCCTTAATTCCATGCAAAAGAAAACTTTAGACATATTTAACAATCCCTAACACTGAATATCTAATTTCTGTGATTTTATTTTTTAAAGATTTTTCACATTGTGGAGTCTGGTGGGGCTAGAATTATTTCATCAAATACTGAAGACATCATTAAAATATTCAAGCTTTAGATGAGAAATACAAAACTTCATAAGGCCTGAATAAATATTACAGGATGGGGCTCTATCTTTAACAGATAGATTTTTTTAATCACCTAATTTTTTCATGGTGCAAAACCAAAGTGGAAAAGCAGAATCTGTAGTAAGCACCATGGAAACATAAAAGAAAATTATTCAAGAAATGTGAGAATTTTTGCAGAAAGAATGTTTGAGACCTTTCCAATTCCAGGTTTAATTGCAGTCTTACCTTTATGTCCACCTTTTCATTAAGAACTTCTCTTTCTTGTCCTCATGTATGCGGACATTTAGGATTAAAAGAATAAGTGCATGTGATCTTATATTTGTGGCACGAAATCTTGTTTATAATGCTGAGGAATTTTCTTCTCCCCACCTTATGACGTAGGGGGAAGCTCCAACTGCAGACTGCTGATTCAATATAAATAATATCAGTATAGATTCCTAGGCACTCTCAGCTGCTGAAGGAGGGAATAGCATTACCCAGAAGAGGGCATGGCTAGGATGTTTAACAAAGGTGTTGACTTGGAGCCTACTGCCAGCAGAGCTCTCACGAAATAGCAAATACCCCTCCACAGTGATGAATTGCCCCCTCTGGCATAGGAGGGTTGGATGATGTTAGGATGTGCAAATTACATCTCCCTGTGGCAGCTTGTCTAAATCTGAACCTTTAATTGTAATTAAGTGGTGAATACATTCCCTTCATTTTTGTTTTGTTTTGGTGAATTCAGTTCTGATAAAGGTGACAGATTAATTGCACTGGGTAATGAAGTCATTGAAGCTGTTTGAGAAATGGTTCAAGAAGTATTTAATTAACCTTTTTTTCCCCTTGAACTATCTGAAAAATGTTTCAACTAGGTCTAAAAATCACAGGTTATAATAGCAGGAGGGTGTTTTCCTTCTACCTGCATCCAGATATCTGTACCACACTTTGAAGTGCTATTTCTGTAATACAGCTGGGCACAAGCCACGTGGTTTTGTCTGTGCTTTATAGCACAGGCCTCTCAAAAATATTTCAGAGTGGCCAAACAGATGTTCACATGGAAATCTCTCCTCCTGATGATTCACAGGATTTTCTTGCTCTTTGATAAAAGAGGTAAAAATTTCAAAATGTTCACAAAAGCAAATTGAAATGAATGGAGAATATATAACCACGTTTGCAGGGCTTTACTTGAACCAATAGTTGTGAGTAGTATGTGGCAGGAAACATCTGTCTGCAGTCACTGGTAGTTTAAGTCACTTTCCCTGAAGGCCTGAGGAGAGTCTTAGCAAGGATCTCATGGCCTCCTCCAGGGCCCTCTCTGAAACAAGAAGATGGCATGCAGGAGGGTGTTGCTTCCCTTTTCTCACCTGTCCCAGAAGAGGTGCCATCCCTCTCTGGTCCAAATAAAGAGGGGACATTTGGGATCATTAAAAGAAGCTGCCGTATCCTAGTCACTAGACTTTAACTTCTTATTGTATCTTTTGGGAGCATCTACTGCATAAAGTAAGCAGGGGAGGACAGTAAGGGCATGTAAGTGGGTAAATTGTGATTTAGAAATTGTTGTGGAGTGTATTCTGGTCTTCTAGTATGACCCCACAGAGACTGCTTTTCATATCAGAACACTTTAATGAGGAGAAACATATTAGGATAAACGGGAACATCTAGCAAATTGTACTACAGCCAGTAAATAAAGTTATAATGGTTTATATGTGTCCATTTTATTCCATGCAGATAATGTGAAGAGGCAGCTTCGTGCAATGCACTGGAGTTTTTTGTCACACGAAGTAATTGTTGCCACTTAGTTAATGTTTTGTATAATATGGAATTCTGGTTCAGCGCGTGAAGTTTAGGTAAGTGACAGAGGATCAAATCTTTTATGACCAATGTGTTTTTTCCATCTTATCAACTCCATTTCTTTTGTTTTTTAAAGCAAGTTGTTTTTATTGCATTATGAGTAGCAAATTCCTACAATTTTCTAGGCATGTGACATTGTTGTCATTTCTTTTAGCAAAGGAAATGGTGCATCTGTTAGTAAAAAGACCAAAAGAATTCTCCCATGAGTCACCAGAAAGCATTTGCCAAAACTAATTAAACTAACGCCAAATATGACAAGTAAGTTTAAGACCTGTAACAATTTACAGTACACAGACTCTACAGGAAGGGGGTAGAATATGAGGATGAGGGTAGCAGGAGATCAGGGTATGGATGCAAAGTATAATTTCACAGCAGAGGTAAAGCTCCCTTGTCTGATTTTTTTTCTCAATAATTCACTACCTATGTTGAGCTAGCCCAACAACCATTTTCAGAGCCTTTGTTTTCCATTTTTACTCACTTGCCCTTAAATTACAGTTAACAGGAAAACTGTCCTTTCTGTTTGAAATCACATTTTTTATTGTATTTCTCCAGGTATGAAATTTTAGTTATTATTCTAAGATGAGAACTGTTCTAAAACAAAAATGAAGTTATCCTTGTATGTAACACTTAATAGGAGTTTCACTACATTTCATGGGACTACCATGAGAATTTGCTAAAAAGATGTTTTGATCTTGATTTTCTTAAGGAAATTCAGAATGGAATACAGAGTTCTTTTCAGTATTAAGCTAAAGAATACACCGAGAACAGCAATATACGGTTCCATAATAAAGATTGTAGAACTATTTCTTTCCCATTACACCTGCAAAACTGAAATGTTAGAGGCCCATGGTCTAATTTCAACTTCAGAAGGTCATCTACCAATGCATGAAGAAAGCTGAAATATCCATAATAATAAACCTGATTTCTACAAGCAGTAGTACATAACACTTAAGAAAATTACTCTGTTTGAACTTAATAAGTAGTATACTTATTGCATGATTACTGTTTCTGAAATGTGATTTTTTTTTCCATTTTTATAGCAACTAAAAATACATCTTTAAAAATAAAATCTGTGGAATAAAGCACACAGAAAAACTGCATGGCAACAACAGGAAAATATGAGACACATTCAGATTTTACTCTATATTTGTGCTGCATGTTGCTAATGGAAATAGTCTGCTACAGTTGGATATTCACCCTAAATAATTTACTGCAGAAAAAGTTGTATGGTTGATAGTGCCTGTACAGGAGTAGCCAAATTTGACCCTGTATGTCCTACCATTCCCCAAACTTCTTCCACATGTGTTTTTTAATACTTTTACATACACATATACCTGAAATTTAACCCAAATGCTGCAGTGTTGCTAATATTATGAAATACAACTATTAAAATGCAGCTATAAAAGTATTGTAGAATTATTTCATCTAGATGAGCCATTAGATATATTTTCTGTTCTTAAAAGCATTATCATATGGTTGCAATCTTTGGATTATGATACCTTGTGGAAGCAATGAAGGATAGAAGAAGAGATTATCTAGAGACAAGACCAAGGCCCTGACAACACCTGATTTTTAGGTGACAAAAGACCCTCTAACAACTCTAGCTTGCGTCATCTGCCACCCCCAGTCTTGTATAAAAATAGCATGGAGAACTGAGCCCCTGTTTGTATCTTACCTTGCATTTGTCTCCAGTGTCTGCCAAACTTTGTGCTGACAGTGCTATGAGCTCTTTCCTTTATCACTTTTCTATGACAAACGTATTTCTTTTTTTATTCAGAGTTAGCCCACCAGGCTAGCAGTAAGCATTAGAAATCCCTTTACTAATAAACATTCTACTCCATTCTTGCCTTATTCTATTGATACTTTGGTGATCTATCACTCTCCATCTTTGTTTCAGGACCTTTATGTCCTTAACCTTCCTGTTCATGTTCACGTATCTGCTAAATTAACTTGAGCAATTACAAACAATTATTATGTACTAGTTTCTTCCCTCTTTCCAACTTAATTTAAAACCAGTGTTGCAGGTCTTTCTTGTTTCAGGTCTGGGAGATTGTACTTTTTACTCAAATGAGGATTTTGTGATATCCAAAAAAATTATTTTCAAACAAAAATTTCCAAGCTCTCATCACCATTGCCCTGAGCTGTTGATTAGCCTTCAACACTAATGATGATAAATTTATGGTGCAATGTAGTTGGCAATTTCAAGCACCTCTCTAGCACTCTGAAAAAATTCTCACTAATATTAAGTTTTCCGTGACGGCATAACTTCTCACCCTGCTGCCAGTCTGTCCTGCACACAGATTTCCTGTTTATAAAGTGAACATCTTCTCATAATTTAGGATATTTAGTGTTCTTAAATTAATATCTAATCCCATTATGTGGGAGGAAGTATGTCATACTACTTTCATTAACTAAATTGAAACATCTGTGGCTCAAATCTCACTGGCATGGCCTCAGTGATCAAGATCTCCTTAATCTTTTTGGTGGATCATGATTATATTTCTCTGATAGGAACTCCTGGTCCTAATACCTCCTGTTTGGATTACTATGGTCATCTTACCAGGACTAAATTATGACATTCATTTAAAATACATAGCTAGCTCAAAAATAGAGTCTTTTCAATTACATGGAAACTGCTTAGAAACCTACAGTTATACTGCTGTAGATATAACTATTCACATTGAGTTTACTGTATGGAGCTTAGAAATTCTGTAATGTCTGAGCATTAGTTTCTGAAATTGTTCCTTTTGCTAACCCCATAACCTGATGACGCACTTATTCTTCATCCTTTTATTCCCAAAGGCATTCCAAGCAGATTTTTGGAACGTGGGATACAGATCACGTGTTCCCTGAATTTCTACTGAGAGGTGTATATATGAATTTGGTTTTTATAGCAACAGGAGTCCTATCTTAAGGAAAAAATAATCCTGCGTACTTGATTTTATTTTTTAAATAAGAAAAACTATACAGAAAGAAAATATGAGAGATAATTACGAATTTTAAAGCGACAGTATGAACTGACTGTCCATCTAGTTGCAAAATTACTATTTTTTGGTCAAGATAAAAATCTATCATAGTAAGGGATAGAAATTATTTAAATAAGGAAATGCAATATTTCTTGAGGAAATAAAAGAATTTGTCCTCTAAATGGAGGCTGAGAATAAATTTTACTCTTCAATGACATAGGCAACTTTTGGTTTATGTTTTTCTTATAAATAGAAGAGGCCTACAAGATTTCATTAGAACTCTGTGTAAGATGTAGGCAGAAGAATAATATTAGAAGACTTATCAATCATGCCACACTTATAGCTTGTACAAAGTAAAAAGTCATGGCAGTCAGGCGAAGTCCCCACTGACTGGAAAAAGGAAAACTTCATACCCGTTTTTATAAAGGGTAAAAAGGAAGACCCTGGGAACTGTCTACCAGTCACCCCTTACCTCTGTACCCAGTAAGATAATGGAGAAGATCCTCCTGGAAGCTATGTCAAGCAGATCGATGACAGGTAGGTGATTAGAGACAGGCAAAGTGGCTTCACAAAGGGAAAATCATGCCTGACTGGTCTGGTGGTATTCTAAGATGGAGTGACTTCATTGGGGGACAGAGGAAGAACAAAGGATGAGGATATAACCTATCTTGACTTCCGTAAGGTGTTTGACACAGTCCAACACAATATCCTTGTTGTTAAATCAGAGAGATATGGGTTTGATGGATGGACTATTTGATGACTAAGGAATTGGCTAGCCACATCCGAAGAGTTGCAATTAATGGCTTAATGTCCAAGTGGTGTTCCTCAGGGGTCTGTATTGGGACCAGCACTGCTCAATATCTTTATTAATGACATAGCAGTGGGAATGAGTGCACCATTGACAAGTTGTTGGAGGACACCAACAGTGTTAGTGCAGTGTTGGTGCAGACTAACGGAACCAAACACTGCTGCAGTTGATACACTTGACGGAAGGGATGCCATCCATAGGGACCTTGATAGGCTTGAGGGATGGGACAATGTGAACCTCATGAAGTTCAGCAAGCCCAACTGCAAGGTCCTGCATCTGGGTTGGGGCAATACCTAGTATCGATACAGACTGGAAGATGAATTAATTAAGAGCAGCCCTGCAGAGGAGGACTTAGGGATACTGGTAAGTGAAAAATTACACGTGAGCTGACAATGCGTGCTTGCAGCCCTGTGCTTGCAGTACAACTGTATCCTGGGCTGTGTTAAAAGTAGCATGTCCAGCAGGTCGAGGAAGGTGATTCTCCCCAGCTGCTCTGCTCTGGTGAGACCCCACCCGGAGTACTGCAGCCAGTACCAGGGTCTCCAGTTCTGGATTTCGCAGCACAAGAAAAACATTAGACCTGTTAGAATGGGTCCAGAACAGCTCCATGAAAATGGTCAGAAGGCTGGAACAGCTCTGCTATGCAGAAAGGCTGACAGAGCTGGGGTTGTTCAGTTTGGAGAAGAGAAGGCTTTGTGGAGGCCTTGTTCCTGCTTTTCAATACATAAAATGGTCTTATAAGAAAGATGGAGAGGGACTTTTTTCCAAGGGCTGTAGCGACAGGACAAGGCGCAATGGTTTTAAACTGAAAGAGGGTAGATTTAGATTAGCTATAAGGAAGATATTCTTCACTGTGAGGATGGAGAGATACTGGAACAGTTTGCCCAGAGAAGCTGTGGATGCCCCATTCCTGGAGGTGTTCAAGGCCAGGTTGGACAGGACTTTGAGCAACCTGATCTGGTGAAAGATGACCCTGCCCATGGCAGGGGAGGTGGACTAGGTGATCTTTGAAGGTCCCTCCAATCCAAGCGATTCTGTGTTTTTATGATTCTAAATGGAAGTATAGCATAATATAGCAAGCAATTTTACATGTTAAGGCCCCAGTTAAGAAATTAATGCCTTGTTACTAATTTTACACAATATTAGACAGCAGTTGATTGGTAATCCAAAAATTTGATTAGTATTTGATATACGATGGCATTTAGGAGCAAGATTTTTATGGGGAGGAAAACAGTACCTTGTAGGAATGAAGGACAGTCTGCATGCTTCTATAAATATATGAGAAGTCTTTTAAAGAGTTGTCCTGGTTCCAGTGGGGGTAGGATTAATTTTCCCCAGGATCTGGCCAGGACACAGGTATTCCATACCATGTGAAGCCATGCTGGTGGAGGGGCTGGGAATTCCCCACTTAGGATCGGGCTAGGGCTTCCTGGTCTGGTGACCGGTGGTATCATAACTGTGTTTGTACATTCCTCTATCAGTGTTACTGTTGTTGTTTTCCTGTTCCCTTTGCTGTTCTGTTAAACTGCCTTTGTCTCGACTCATGAGTTTTGCCTTGGCAGAATCATAATCCTCTCAACACAAGAAGCGTAAAGGAAGGACTCAATATATAATTAGGATTAAAGTCAGAGGAAAAACATGTATTTCCATTGAAGAGTGAGACACTTTTATTTGGAATTCTTTATTAGTCATAAATTAAGATGTACTGATTATATCTAGATAAAGCTGTTTATAGGGTTTATGTATGTTAACACTTCAATTATATACTACTTGTTACAAAACATAAACGCACATGGTTGAAGCCTAGCCTGTTATACCTGTAAAATCAGAGGATGTCCACTGACTTCACTAGTGTTTTTTTATACTATATCTTACAACTAAAAGTAGGATTTGGCTCAATGTATTTTTCAAAGTAAAAAATATTAAAATAATGACATCTGTCTTAGAAGCCATGTAAGTTCATGTGTCATCCCTTTCTCTTTCTTACAAATGGAAACCTAATAAATAAAATGCAATAAAAATTTGTAGAATAAAAATATATATATTACATTATGATAAAAAGTAGAGGCTATTTTCTTACTATCAGCTTCCCAAAAAATCTCCAAACAGCATGTTAAAGTGAATTAAATCTCCAATGAATGCTTTTCTTTGTCATAACATGAAAACAAAAAAGCTAAAACACATACCAACTTTCAAAATAAGGTTATGATTTAGCAGAACAAAACCAATGCTTTTAGTATTGTATTCATTTATTTGCTTTGGCGCTACTGTAATTTTTTGTCTTTGCTTCAAATGCTCAGTTTTGCCCATCTATATTTCTTGCTAGTTTAGTTGGGTTTATATAATATGAAATCTCTTGAAAACAGGCTTCGAATAAAGTTTAATAATAAACATAACTGTCTGTAAAACAGACAGTTTTAGTGTCAAAAACAGGCTATCAGACAGACACTAACCTGATCTATTTGCATTCTAGCATTATGCATACAGAAATACAGAAGTTTAAGGCTTTTTTTGCTCCAGCAATTCTGCTTTCTCTATTTCAGCCCCATTTTAAGATCTGAAGTCCTCTATTACGAAACAAGCAGTATTCAAAAGGTGTAAGACTTCTACGACTGTGGTATTACTGTGTCCTGAAGAGAGCGGTTGAATTTTACACCTTGTTCCATAAAGATTTTTTTAATTCACCAAATGAAAAGACTGGAGTTCGTGAGCACCTTGTAAATAGACCCTTTTGACTGGATAAGCTGAAGTTCTCCTTTAACTTTTTTTCAGTTATGCTTAAATGTTAAAACTGTTATGCTTTCTTTGGCAGGGGTATAAAGGGGTGTAGATTCATAAATGGAAAAGAGATGCTTACTGGAGTTTTCTTTGCAGTAGTGTGGGATCAGAGAAATCAGCTATTCATCTAACGCCCTTGTTAAATTCTGCAGTATATCATGCTGAATCATCCTGACAAATCTCTGAAATCCTTAAATTTGACCTTGTCTTTGTTGCTATGATTATGGAGAGAGAATCTTTTATACTGCAGGAGACATGCAGGCTCCCCGCTTCGCCCCAGGAAAAGCAAGTTCAAAGTACAGTCGTGTAGGCTGTGTCACCAGCTAGAGAGAAGAAGCAAAAGCCACACCCATACTCTTTTAAAAGCTTCCCCCCCTTTCCTCCCCCCCACTCCCCTCCCAAATCTTTTTGTTTTTAACAATAGTCAAACAAAAATCTCAATTGAAAACAGAAGTCAGAAGCCTCCCTGCTTTGACCAGCCAGAGCAGGGAAGGGAAGAAAAGACACTCATTCCTCACAGCTCCCCACCTCCTTTTTCTAATACAAGCACAGATAAAGAAGAGTCAGATTGCAGTCTTTTTGATGCAACTTTTTTTTTTTTCTTTGACATGATGCACGTTGGTAAGCTATTGCATAATTAAAAGAAGGTCTAGTGGTCCAGAAACTAGAGTTCAGAAGAAGCAGAAATGGGGAACATCTAGACTTGATTGGTTTGTGAGGAGTGAACAGTGCTAGGGGTTAATGAGTTGTTTACTCAGTGCATATTTCATGTTCTCTCTCATTTGATAGCACCTTTTTGAGGTAGCCCCTTGTGAGAGGTTTGAAACTCTACCAGTACACCTGGGTCTAAACAGTGCACTACAAGTGCAGGTCTGTGTTTAAAGGAAGAAAAATCTAACTCATTCCAAAGAAACTGTAGTCATCAGGCACTAGGAATTTCCCACCAGAGGTGGAAAAGGGGGTTGGATCATGAAAGCCGTGGGAAGATGCAGACATGTTCTGGAAGTCCAGGAAGAGAATAAGTGAAAGCACGTAAAATGCTCAGAACAGAGGAAGCATGAGGGTTATACTGAAAGGTACTGGTGTTTCTAAATCTAAATATTTTGCACAGTAACCTGGCCATATGTTGCTATAAAGTACCCTGTTAATGTGCTGTTATGTTAGTGTTAGAATTTGCCAAGAAAATCTGTCTCTATGTTTCCTTACTTAGGAACCCAATAGGGTATGTTTTCCAAGTGCCTTATTTTAGCAATGTAGTTGCAAAGACTTATCCGATACTGGAAAAAAAAAAGTGAAAATATTTTTCACTTCTACTGCAAGCTCAGACCAGCATCATATAAAACCTTCAGTAAGCACTTTCAGGAGAAGAAGATAGTGCTGCTTCAGATACTTACTGCAATCCCTAATCGCTTGTCTGTGTTCACCTACCTGTAAACTTGAGGAGTGATGTACATACAGAGACAAGAATGCAGGAGAGCAGAGGCAGAACAGAGAAGTGCCAGAGAGCTAGGGCTATTCAAGGAGAGGAGAATGCCAAAGATTTTAAGATTTTTTTAATGCAACAAGCTTCTTTAAATTCCATTGTGCTGAAGAAATACTGAAATAAGGCTGAATAATTTTACATCAACTTTTACTTTCACTTTACCTGTAAGTTGCAATGTGATGGATGTAAACAGAATCACAGAATCATCATGGTTGGAAGGGACCTCTGAGATCACTGAGTCCAACTATATGCACACAAAAAAAACCCCCTTACAATCTCTAGAGCATGCCCTGAAGTGCCACGTGTCTACACATTTCTTATATACCTCCAGGGATGGTGACTCCACCACCTCCCTGGGCAGGCTGTTCCAGTGCCTGACCACTCTCTCAGTAAAATAA
>JAOXNO010000020.1:46807124-46822689 GCA_028565335.1 Limnodromus scolopaceus | reverse complement strand
TAGAAGGAACTGAACTACTTTACTGAAATATTAATAATAAGATAAGAAGAAAATAATGAAATAGATATAATATATACAAAACCATATCAAGTTCCCAGGATGATGTCAGCAGCAGGCACTGGAGAAGTCCCAGAATGGACTCAGCAATGGATGGGGTCTGGATTCCATCTCTGGAGTCAGGAACTCACAGTTCAGGATCAAAGGCAGCTGAACAGACAGGGTCCTCCTAGAACATTGGCCATTGAAGAAAGAGAGCTGACCCTTTGTTCCCTCAGGTTTTATACTGAGCATGGGGCAGACGGGATGAAATACCCTGTTGGTCAGTTTTGGGTCACCTGTCCTGTCTGCTCCTCCCTGGAGGTGCAACCCCTCTACGCTTTTCCATTTCCAACTCGCCAGTGGGGCAAATACCACAAATGGTTGTTATAGCAATAAGTACAAGCAAGAGCCACTCTGCATACCGTTCCTTGGCATTAACTATAAACACAGCTCTTATCACTCTGAGAACGAACAGTTTTCTCCACAATATGCTGTTAATTTCAGAGAGTTAGAAGAGGTCTAGCTGAGAAGTAAAATTACTGAACCGAAAGTTGATTCTGTTTTGCCTCAAACCAGAACAATGTCTAAAAAGGGGGCTTTGCTAATGGAAAAATATCTCCTTTCCAGGAAAACTGAAGTTCATCTGAAGAGAAAGTACTGCTGCAATTTGAAAATTAGCATAGCAAAAGAGCTTTAACGGGGACAATCACTAAGAGCCTCCTATGGCCTCTGCAGGCACAAAGTCCCAAACCTTCACTCCTCAGCAAATTAGCGCAAAATAGAAATTTTCCACGCTGAAAAGCAATATCACCACCATTGCA
Source organism: Limnodromus scolopaceus (assembly GCA_028565335.1). Classification (NCBI taxonomy): domain Eukaryota; kingdom Metazoa; phylum Chordata; class Aves; order Charadriiformes; family Scolopacidae; genus Limnodromus; species Limnodromus scolopaceus. The sequence continues at coordinate 46,821,829 of JAOXNO010000020.1, read as the reverse complement.
AAACAATACAACTTACAGAATTGTTGCATCAGATTGAACCCAAGTCCACCTAGCTCAGCAGACAGTCTTGGAAAGTAGATATTTATGTGAGTATATTTATGTAACTAAATTTATAGTAAATTTTTTATTTTATGGAAGTAAATTTATAGTAAATTTTAAGTATATTTGTGGTGAGGATAGAGTGACTGTTCTACCACATATTGCCTAGCCTCCCATATCCAGCATTTGAAATATCTAGATCTCAAGCCTCAAAGTTGCACAACTTGGAGGTATGAGGAAAGTCAGTACTTCTTCTGTTAGTATTAAGTCTGTGTATGATAATTTCACTGGATGTCCCTGTTGCTAATTTCATTAGATCCTTCTTTAGGCCTCTTCACTACAGCAATAATTTCATCGACCTCTGTGATTTCCTTCCCCTTCCTGCCTCAATTCTCACATCCCAAACTGAAGTATCATTTTTACTCATATTTACCTGTAATGACCACTGTTTCATACCACTCTTCATTCTTGTTACCCATCTCTGGTTTTGTTTCTTATTCTGCAATACCTGTTTTGAGATACCATGTCACACTTGTTAGGTCCTCTGGATGACAACCTGAGAGTAAAACTTGAGAATTTAATTCCTAATTAAACTTTCAAGCAGTCGTCACAAATAAATTTGCTGTTCAAACACTTTGCAGTGCTCCACCAGTGAGTGGCTGTTTGCTAAATGTTAATACCAGTATTCATGCTCTGCCTAAGGAATGAAAAACAAATTATAATAGCTGATAACGAGGAAAGGTAAGGAATACTTTCAGTGCTAAATTGCACTAATCTTGGCAGTTTGTGACTGGATGTCTGCAGAGTTGTATAACTACAAATTACAGCTGTCACAAATTTTCCAGGTAGGAATAGTTTTATCACATACAGAAAGATGACTTTGAAGGGGCTGAAATTCCAAACCCGGTGCAGTAAGCAGTCGATGGAAAGTTCTTCAATATAACTTTTACCAGTTGTAATTGTCAAGGGTTTATAGTAAATGCCACAGTATCAACAAGCGAGCTTTTGACAAGTATATTTATAATTTCAGATTTTGTCTCTTTTTAAAATATAGTCTTACTGATAAAAGGGTGTTACAGGCCAGAATTCACAGCCCTGACAATTTACACCAAAACCAAGAAGAGGCCGCTACATAGGAATAGAATTTCAAGGATAAGTTCACAGAAAACAAAAACTAAAATTCTGTCAGACGTTTCTTGAATGAGGTATGCAAAGCTACGAGGCTAATAGCATGTATGCAATTGTTTCTCTTTTTCTTCTGTCTTGGAAATCAGTGAGTTCTGACCTTTGGGCTTAAGTAACAAATAAGAATGGATTTAAGTCAGAGGGAAATAAGGCTGATATTCACAACATATTCAACATATTACTAGTGAACACTTTATTTACATCACACGCCATACCAAATATCCAGTTCTAGAAATGCCTTATCACAAATAATTTGCATTCAGATCAGCAGTGACACAGGAGCTACCACTAAAATAAGTTCTAAAGCAAATGCCTTTGAGGAATAATGTAAGAGCTGTATAGCTGCAATTGGATCTGGAGATACCTTCCTCTTCTTCATATTCACCTGAGTCATGCATATGAAATATGTTTTTCCACTCAATTTTAGAACACTTAAACTAATAGTGTGGGTATGTTACCTTTTTTTTTTTTTTAAGATTAATTTTATTTACATCACTGCAGATAGAGATATCAGCATTTCCACGCTAGGTGAACATCTCAGAAGGCTTTGAAATGACTGAACGTGGTAGGCACCCTTATGGATATTTTTCTAAACTAACCAAGCTTTCACACCTACGCAGCAGACTGAGGTAAAGATAAAACAGAAAAGGCAAGGAAACGATAGCATTATTTTTTACATGATCTGTTAAACAAGAAATATCACCTGACTGCATTCTCCTTTATCTCCACAACAGACATATCCCCCACCCCAAAACAGTAACCATGATATCCTGTAACTTGAAACCAATACTTTAAAGACTTTAGTGTTGTGTAAATTACAGAGTCTGCTACACAAATAATTTGCACTGAAATGTTTATCAGCTCTCTGACATAGCTGCTTCCATTTATAGCTTATAAACTGTTTTTACTGGTTCCTTCCCATCTGATAAGGTGGCTTCAGAACAGGTGGTGAAAATGTTAGGCAATTATGAGAGCCTCTGCATGTGTGTGGTCTCTTGGTTTGCAAAGCCACTGACCACATACGAAGGCATTGTAAAAGTCTCAAATTTAGATTATCAGCCTCCGTTCTTGAGTACTGCCTAGCTGCAGCTTTGTTGAAGGGTTAAAAGTTCAAAATCACCAAACCCTACATTTAAGAATAAAATTTACTCAAAATAAATCACAATATATTTTAAAATCATACACAATTTTTAGTGTGTAAGATAAGTAATGTGGCATTGAGTAACTGTCCAGTGTAAGATTGGCTGCGTAGTACAGCTCAGAAAGAGGTATGTTGGCCAAGGCAGGAGTGGTTATTTTTTTTTGCATGTACCATTGCACCTTTCAAGATTTTGCAACAATCCTTGCTGGAATAAATTGGCTGTCCAGAGAAAAATTAAGATCAATCTAATCTTATATTCTATCAGGTTGGGAGCAGAAGGGTTATCTAGTTTTCTTTCCAGTTTTATCCTGAAAATATCCTTCAGGAGATTCCTTGCAAATTCTTCTTATTAAATGAGAAATATCCACCTTTAGAGGCAGAATACTGTCTCACTAGTAGGTATAGTCCAACTTGGTATTCTCCACAACTCTCCTGCATTTGGATGTGACAGGTGCCATTTGCCATTATACAGGAACAAAAATAACTTCAAATATTTTCACTACAGCCACAAGAAATATGCATATCTTGGATTTCAGCAGCCATTAAAATAACTTTTGTAGAATTGAAAGGAACAAATAATTAATAGAGAGGATATTCTACAGGTGGTGTAGTCTTGCATTACTCCTTCCATCACTGTGTTCCCTCCCAACACAACTACATCTATCCAGATCCCCTCCCCGTTTAGTGTGCAATCACAACCTCTGGAAAAAGAGAAGATGTGGTCTGGATTTTAAATGCAGTCAGTTTTCTTACATTTACAATGCAAGTACTTTCAAGAGAAATTCAACAAGAGGTCTATGCAGTTTATCAAAATGTAGATGTTTCCAGTATTATTGACTGGATTGGGAAAAGGGTAGCAGGTCTATCAGTAAACAGTGCATGAACCATAACCACTTGAAAGAAGTGTGTATTGTAAAGATTAAGTGCACGGCCTTCACAGAATTCCTTTGGGACCCAGTGTAGTACAATATACCGGGAGCCCATTATACTCTAGTCCTTGAGGATTAATTTGGCTTCTTTGCATTTTCTTTTCCTGCAATTTTGGTGGCAAGTAGTCCTGAAACTTAGCCATAAACATCATATGCCTAGTACTTAAATAATTTGTTTATCAATGTCAGGAAATGTCTGAAAATAGAGGGTTGTAGCAAAAAGTGTTAGGTTGCTTGCGCTGCTTCTGCTGTCATCACAGCAGTAATTATGTGTTCGAGAAGGATCAAATTCATTAATACAATTTAAGATAACTAATACGTAAGTAACTAAAGGTAATGGACTACAGTGTCTTTGCAATGAAGATTTTAGTTGTAGAGTATCCCCCATGATAGCTCATGCCAAGAACATTTCCCTCTTAGGAAAGTAGAGGAAATAAGTAGAGAGAAAAGCATTGCCTGACCTCTGCTCCTGGGGACCGTGTGTGCTGAGGGCTCGAAACACTGGAAAAAGACAAGGGAGTGGAATACAGAGATTTGATGTGTGTGTCTACCTGAGGGTTCCTGTGCAGCAGGACTGGAGGTGACAACACAGGGAAAGGCTATGACCCTGATCTTCCCAGTAACTTTCCTCATCATAAATTGAGATGGTTTTGATATGCAGCAGATGGTTGAGTGATTATTGAGGGCGTTATAGACTTAACATTCCTAAAGAGAGAGTTCTTTTGGCGGAAAAACAAAATAAAACCAAACCAAACAAACAAACAAACAAAATCCAACAAGAAAAATACACATCCTGCAGTAAAGAAACTGAGCTCTGTTTTCCTTTTCCATCTATGGGATCTAACTCATGGGAATAGTAGTAGGATGTTTGACATATAGCCATAGTGTATAGCCAAGTTTGTCCCTAAAAACGGCATTGGTATAGGTTGCCCTCTGTAGAAAATGATGGCATGGAACTTGTTTCTGTAGATCTTCCAGCTTGAATCAGAAGACCTGTATAAAAATTTATGTTATTCAGAAAATCACAGTGATCTATAGGAGTAAGGAGAGGGTTCTTGTGGTCTGGGGTGTTTTTTTCCTTTCCTTTTCTCTTTGAGCCAGTTCTATCGTCTACTTCAGAACTTCAACTTGGGAAACAAAGCCTAGCCATAGTTTACATAACTGTGTAAATACTGCCAGCTGTAGAAGCATTCATACAACATTGACAGCAATGGACAGAAATACATAAAAACTCAATTGCTCAAACATTGCCTTTTAAGTACAGTAAATCAATGAGCCTAAGTTCTCTGAAAAACCAACTGAGTTGAAATATGAAAGTTTATAAGATATAGGGCTCCCGATCAGATGGGTTAAGGGCTGCTTGGTGGTTTGCATGTTAAAGCAAAGAATTCCCAAATGGCCACCATTCTGGATCCATTTACATTTAGGCTGCAAACTGGCAATACCGTAAACCTTTCACAACTTCGCATGAGGATAGTGGGAACTGCGAGGCTTTGCCATTTTTGAAAACCAAAGTCAGGTCCCACAAGTTAGTTGCCCAAAAATATGTAACTCCTTAAATCCTTTTCCTTTTGCCTCTTTGTTGTAGAATTGTTATTGATAATCAAGTTTGTTAAACTTCGTTTTCTGTCCTATGAACATCAAGGGAAATAAGAGATCATTCCTTCTGAAATTTGAACTGCTTGTATATTGACATCAAGAAATGACTGGAGAAATTTTCGGTCTTGGCTGTTCTTGTGCAGTTTCAAATTTTGTGCTGTTATGAAAAAATAGATGTATAAAGTGCTTTTTCATTCTCTGGTCTGTATTTACTTCACTCACCAGTCCCTGTTCTGTAAGGACTGTAATGCAGGTTACTTCAGGAAATGAAAGGAGGTACCATATGACCAGCTGCTCTGCTGCTTCTTTACAGCTCAGGAGCTGAGTTTGCCAGTATGGCTATGATATTTGTACTGCTGTCCACTGAAATATCGTACAGCCAATCAACATGGTGAAAATCGGAATTAACCAGCAAACTACATTTAAGGGATTTGCATGATCAGGCCTCAGAACACAGAGTTTGCTTTTGTGTAGGAACTCTGACAGATTCATAAGGTCTGAGAACACAAGTGTTACAAGAGGACAGGCAAACACAAAGAATTGAAGCCGCAACTGCTACTACTCCACCACATTGTTAAGGGGCAAAATACAATGACAGAATTTAACTTGCAAGTAGGTGTACATGAAAGTAAATGTCTCATGCCCAATTTTGCAACTCATTTCTTCAGTCTTACCAGGGTTTTCTATTCATAACATACAGTTTTAACAGATTAAGTTAAACTAAATTCCTACAGATCTTTAAACCTTTATTTCAGCATTTTTTTCAAAAAGCGGAGAAAATAGTAAGTGATTAGCAGCACTTAAAGATCTACTCTTCAACTAAGTGCCTATCATCAGATAGTTTGTGATACAGGTTAAATACTTGCCTCCTAATTTGCCATCTTGTCTACCTAAGACTGCTTTTCTCAAATAATTACCCCTGACTGGTATCACCGGTAGTTACAAATGGGATGCAGTCATGGAATGCAGTGTGTCTCAGTGCGGGGGAGTTCAAGATTTATTTTATATAGTTTTATGAAATAATGCCTATATTATGTTAGTGCTTTTCCCCATTCTCTGCCTTATCTCAGCTGTGCGTTCCTGGCCGTCTAAATACTCACCAGAAATGCAAGCAGAACAGATCTTGTTTCCAATGAATGACATTTTTATTCATATGAATTTGCAGGGGCTTTCTATTAAGCCTGCTAATGGATAGAGTTATGGAGTTCTTTTTCAGTGCTTGGTCATGCCAAAAGATTACACATACAGATGGAAGGAGCAGCTCTTTCTGTTTTCTGCTACCAATCTAGTATCCTACATACCTGTATAAAATTCAGTTTTGTGGATTTTTTCCTTTTCTTTTTCTTTTTTCATTTTGGGCTACTTATGAAACATGCACTTCACAACTTTACTGAAACAGAGCTGGATTGCTGAGAATTTTGAATAAAGAGATTCTACAGGACACTGTTTGTTTCATAATGCACAGAAACAAACATGTTGCCCAGTGTTCTGTTTTACAGTTCAATGTACTGAAACAATTCAAGGTAAGAAAGAACTATTTTTTTCACTTAGTCTCACACTTCAGCTATTTCAGGCCAGAGCCCAATTTTTGCATTTTATCAAGGCCCAGATCCACAACTTCTTTTTTAAATAACAGAAGTTGAGCAACCTGAAAAGCTTGTGGGAAGTCTATAGATTTTACTGGAAATTGGTTTTGCCTAAAACATAAGGCTCTATCAACAGTAGGTTTGGTCTGCTACATTGAACTTGAATTTTCAAAACAGGACACCATACAAAGACCAAAAGATTTCCATTAGGGAATAATAATAACATGCAAAACTATCCACAGTTCGATTCTGATTGCGTGGAAGGTGACCGAAAGTTTTTATCACTGACCGTACAAGCAGAGCAATGGCAGATTCCATCTAACCTCAAAGAGAAGCTGCAAAGAGCAGCAACTTCACCAAGTTTTAGTAAAGTAGCTATCAGATGTCTGGGAAAATAATTCCTCCATTTTAAAATGTTCTACAGAAAAAAATAGATCAAAATGTTTTAGCTGGACAATATGACTTTTTGTGTGCTCTAGACACAAGCGAGATTTCATCATATAAGATACTCAGTTTCTCACACTCTTTGGGTCAAATTTATATGAAACACTAGAATGGAAGAAAAATCAAGAACACACTCTTACTGAAGTTTCTATTCACAACAGCAAAACCCCCAAACCAAACAGAAATTTTAAATTTTCTTCATTTTTGGGAGGGTCATTTTTTCCCCAGTTTTTATGTTTGGGAACTCAAGAGTTTACAAGAAACAGAATGCTAGGTCAGCAATGCACACCAAGCAAGTCTCATAAACAGTAGTTCAGCACAGGATATAAGAGCTGGAGAATAAGCTGTGTTCTCCCTTTTCAAAATTAAAAAAAAAAAAGGAAAATTCTCATCTTGCAGTAGGACAGACAAATATTATGTACATTTTTGAAGGAACTGCAGGTATTTTACATGAAAACAGAATGAAAAAAAAAAAAAACCACCCTCATTTTTTTACACCAGAACAATTTCTTAGCCCAGGACTTGGACAGAGCCAAGGTTCAAGTCCTCCATCTGAACCAGGCAGAACAGGCTGGTTCCCCAGATTGTAGATGAGTTTTCTGAACATTTTTCGCCACTAGTGCCTTTCTGTGTGACTTGAAATTCCTCTCTTTTTTTTTGGTCAAAACTGGCATACATTTAAAGTTTCGTGTTTTGTAGTTTTTTTTAAGACAAAACAGCTCACCTGAAAACATCTGACTAGTTCTAATGAATGTATGTTTTATCTAAAGTTTTCAATCTATTGATTGATGTCTGTTGAGTCTTACTATTGTTAACATCCTTTCTTTAGCTACCCTGTTCATGTTAAAGGATACAGTAGAGTAGTTACAAAACTTATACTCCAGTAGTTTCAACTGGCTTTTAGTCAGATGAAAACCTAGTTTTAGCCAGTATTGAAATTGGTATATCTAATTTGGCTTAAGGCTGTATGTGAACAGCAGAAAAGTACTGTTTCACTTTTATTTTATGCTGATATCTAAAGTTAATTTTAATGCATTTTCTTTTCAGAACTGTGCAAGTACTATAGAGTCATTAGGCTTTTGAATTAAGGGGGTATATGGAAAGACCTTATCATTCAATTAATTAACTTCAGGAGAGGGAGGCTGTATCTTCTGTTTATATTCAAGGAAATGAATGTCAAAGATTGCCATGTGTGTGGTGTAAATGAGAAAGGCCACCAGTGGAGAGCTTCAATTTTTGCGATGAGAACATAAAAGTCAGTTGCTTCTGTTCCAGAGGTGATATTTTACTTAGACGTCTGCTCTGTTTGCAAAAAGGAGGCAAAACATCTTTTGTTATTGATTTGCAGACTGAGAGGGCTTGGACATCAATTAAGTTTAAGCCTTTAGAAAGTCCTTCTGTAAACCTTCATGTTTTAATGATAGACTGAGCAGTTCTTTGTAAAAATACAATTTAGATGAGAGACAGAGGGAATAAAGCAAATAGAGGGTGGGGGTTATCATGAGAATAATTACACTACATCCCAAGAGCATTTTGCTGCTTGTCATTAATTTGCCTAGACTGTAATTCTGCTACAAAAACTTTGCTATGGGGAATTATATCATGCTGTTCTAAAGTCTTAAGCATAGAAGAATGCAAATTTTATGTATATTTATTGAGGAAAAAAAGGATGATGAATCTGGCCATTTAGAGTGGCCAAAAGTGACAGGATTATAAAGGAATTAATTTAAAGGATTTTGTGTGCTCCATTCTTCTTAATATCCTCAAGGCAAGTTCCTTATTCTTTGGAATAATTTTAAGATGAATAAAAGCAAGGACAGGGATAAATATTAGAATTTTATTATAATTATGAGTCTCAAATAGCTTTGAAAAAGAACCGAAAGGAATTACATTCAGTTATTCTATGTTTATCCTACACACCATCATTCAAACGATCTACAGAGAAAAGAATCGCTCTGTAGAATATGTTTCAGTCTCTGGATTTATGTTTAGTCGCTAACCTGTCAAGATTTACAAGGAAGTGGTAGATGCTGGGTTGTTTTTGTTTGAACACAGACTTCTCTCTAAAGTTCAAGAGTGAGCAGTCATCCAAAAAATGTAAGCAATTGTTAATAAGAATACTTGAATTTCAACTTGTTACTGCGTCAGTCATCATAAGAACAAAATCACCCGTTCATTTTTTTCCTATACTGTGAGAATACTCTCTGCAGCTGTACCTAACTCCACTATCAGTGTAAGGACTACAATTAACTTTAATAGCAGTTGTGTACTCGGTATGTTCTCCATGTCCTTGTTACTAATTCCATAACTAACATTGAGATTAACCTGGCTCTTTCATTTCATGAATTTCTTAAACATTTGAACAATGAGTAGAGGTACTATGAAAATAAATGTTTTTATTTTATTATCATCATTGTAATTGATAATATAGACTCAGGCTCTTCAAAATTTCCCTCTTTGCACTTGTTGCAATTCTTTATGTTGGTATGATACACATAAGAAATCCATTACACTATAGAGAACACTGATATATTAAACTATCTGAAAAAGATTATTTAATTCCCAGATACTTTATTACGCTAATATTTCCTAATGTAAATTGTTGAGTTGAGTATGGAAACACAAAATAGAGAGGTAAGACCCCTTAAAAAAATACATGTTAGAACATTTGACATTGCAAAAGGAAATGTGCTAGAATAAAAAAATAAAAATGGTGTCTCTAGGACAATGACCGCTGATGCCTTAGGGACTGCTTTCAGATTCTACTCTTTTATGTAAAAGCATATTGTGTTGCCCACTTGGTATATTCCATGCAACTCAATAGAAAGTTGAAATTTTATTATTTTATTCTGTGATGAACCCATGGCAATGTAATTTTAATAGGTAATTAATAATATGTTCTGTTAAACTATTTGACATAAACAAAGACAGATACATCAGTAGATGGCCTGCTGCAGTAAACATACAACTACATGTTTAAAAGAGATGATTTATTTGACATCTTTAAAAGTGACAAATATTACTTAAAAACAGGAAAACTCAGAATGTCACACTTAACAAGCATATAGAAAATACATCTTTTAGAGGTGTTTTGTAAATGCTCTTTAAAAAAGATTGTAGCACAAAAATATTTTAACTTTTTTTTTTTACAGGAGAAAATTAATTTTGTTTTCTTTGGACTAGAGTGGTTTCATTACTAGCTGAACACAAATCACGAATAAAATCTGTTACTTGACCATTACTGTGAACCAGATTTTTCCTTCAGTTGCAAGTCATGTTCTCAATTTAGAAAGTAAATAATACTTTACGTCAATATGCATCTGACCCTAAAATTTTGGGAAGATCCTAGAGTTATACTTAGGTATTTTATCTTGGCAAGAGGGTTCCAGTGACTAAAGTGATTGGTAAGCAAAATGGTTATAAATGGTTCCCACTATCATACCAAATGAACATCACTGACTTTGCCATTCCCTGTCTTGTATGGGTGTTTTATAACCTTGAACATAATTCCTTAGAGCAGTGAATACATCAGTGTACACTGATACATTTTAACTATTTCATTGAATTTAAAGCCACTTAATTTTATAATAAATTTCAACAATTAAAAAAACACATCCTGACTTTCTGGATATATGATTGCAAGATATGCAAAACAAGAAATAAATATTACATAGATGAAGTTAATATTCTTCTGTTCACAAAACTACAATATAGACTTCCCCTAAGAAAATTCTCCTTTTATGGAAAAAACAAAGCCACCTGGATTTTCATTTCAAAATGGCAAGCAAACAGCAGTATTTGCATGTGCATGAAATAGACGGTAAATGTAAATGGATTTTCTGAATTTCCCAGGATTTTTACCACTGATTAAACTGGTACTGGCCTTACAGTGCTAGACATCAAGATGCATAAATAATCTTTTGTCTTATACAACAATAACATGTTTTCTGAGGTCCAGCTGCATAGTTCATTATTATTAATGATGATACCCATGGCAGATATTCTGCTGTGAATTTGTCAAGTTATTTTGCAATGTCGAAAGTCAGGATAAGCATTTTAATCTGTAATTTAAGTTTAACATGGAAGTAACTGAAAAAGAATTAGCAAAGAATGCTTTAAATGACCAGTCATTCTGCATATTTTCCTATTTTCTTCTTTTCCATTCATCAGTACTGTTGAAAATACTTAACTAAGTTTGATTTTGGCTTTTAAATATCAAGTTAGCTCCTAGCAGATTGTGCAATGTATGGACAGTTCATGAGCTGGTTTTGTAAAGATTTAACATTGGCTCTTAGTTTTGTGACCCAAGCCAAAAGAGATTAAAGGTTGTGATTCTATATCCAGCTTTTTTAAGTGGGTTGGGTGCCTCCTCCTTTGGAGCCATTTCTGTTTACTGTCTGTTATTACTGCAATGTGAATACTGCTGAGGATTAGGTTCAACTGGCATTCAGGTTCACAGTCCACATTGTGGTTGCTTGAAACTCTTTCTTTCCTTCAAGGATTATTTTTATTTAGTTGCTAAAAGTCCACAGACTAACCATTTCAAAGTAAGAGATCTTTTTAAAATGGGACAGCAAGTTCATCCATAAAAATGGAATTAAAACAGCCTCATGTGTCCAGAAGAACCTGAGAACAGTTCAGGATGAAATTAATTTGCAGGCTTCATGCTGCAGTATTTTGCTTTCTTCATTCAGAGCAAAGGAAAAAGGCAGCATGGAGAAGAATTACTCTGAGTTACTGTGTTTCTGCTCACTTACAAAGCCCAAGGCAAGACCATTACCTAGAAAGGCCCAGAAATGTCTAGAAATGAAGCATGACAGATCCTGGACACATTTCAGATGATACAACTGTATTTTATGTTTTACTCACGAGTGAGCTGTGTCATAATCAGTCACCTAGAGAAAGTTAAATTGTTAGTATCTGGTAGAAAATAAAACGTTAGAGATCTTCTTGCAGTCTCAGCAGTGTCTGCAGGGAAGGCGAAGTCTCCCGGTCTGCTAATTTTTCATCCAGACAACACACTGCTGTTTGACCAGCAAGTGTAGATTGGCTCACCATGAACGGAAGGACCAGCATGCTATCAGCCAGTAAATCATCAACTGTTTGCGTGCTGAAAAGGTTTGGGGACATTTTCAAAAAGCTATGAGACCTGCCCTTCCAGTCCAGCCTCAGAGAGTTGGGTGGCACACTCCACCTGCTGTGCAGGAGTCATACATGGAATAAGATCAGCAAGTTGTGTGCTTGTATACAGAGGCTAAAATAAATGTAACTGTCACTGTTTGTGTTTACGCAGGGAAGAGTTTGTATATGCATTCACTAAAAAACCACTTATAAATCACCATTAACCCTCACCAGGAAGCACTTCTCACTCTTTTGAAACTTGTGAGTGAGACCACCATTTTTGTAGTTCTCAGTATGACAAACTTTTGTTTGGCCAGGCAGAGCGTTTTAAGCACTTGCATTCACAAACTGTCTATGAAATGCAATGAAGATATAGAAAACAGTAAAAGCAGAAGTTGCACATTAAAATTTGACATCTATTGTTATTGTGAGTGTACCATGACCTAAAATACTGATGTCTAAGATGTCCGTTTCACGTCTAACACAGACTCTAAGTGTCCTCTGAAGTGAAAACCAGGGGTTCATAGCAAAAATGTAAAACAGCTCTCACTGAGCAGGGGATGCCTGCATCTAACATCATGGATGAGGACTTCTGGGTGCTGTGTTGGAGTCAGGAGAGAAAATTAATATTGTGTCTATTGAAATAATTCTGAATAAAAAATGTGTATCGTTAGAGTTGGTCTTAAACGCAGCGATTCTAGCTTGAGTCTGCATTATTTCTGTAAGGCGCTGCAGTTGGAGCCTTGCCACTGGGAAATCTCCCAGCAGTTCATATGGCTACTGTTTTACTTTCCTTGGCTCAAAAGAAAGGAAAAAAAGCTGTGTGGAAAAAACAGGGGTCATAGCAGGAATTACAGTGCCTCTGCAAACTCATAAAGTGCAGGGCCAGCCACTTACCTGGAAAGGCTGAAACGCATCTAGCAACACAGCATGACAGTTATTAGACTATGCCCAGCACGGGAGCAGCATTGTATATGCATGCAAGCTATGTAGTAGGTGACTGCAGCTTGAGAGAGCAGGACACTTAGTTATGGGTCTACAGTGGTGGTACAAGAGCCTCTGATTGCTGGTGGCTTCCAGCTGCAATGTCACAAAGAAGTCAGAAGAGGAGACAACGTTAACTGTATTGGAAGCAGAGTTATCACTCTGTGTGTAGTAGTCCACACCATTCTGCAGAGGTACCACAGGCAGACTTTTAATGAGGTATTAGGCATGTCAGATGCAATTTACCTCCAGTTCGCATCGTCCGTAGCATCTGGTTCTCAAGATTTTGTTCACATCTTTTCTTGATGCTGTAAGTTAAAATAGTAGCTGTGCTCTAGGCTTAGACTCTTGTCTGTCTTGGAGAGTTTCAGCTCATCGTACTTCATTCTGTTTTTCTCTGGTTAGACTCCTTCTGGGCTCTGGTCTAGATATTTCACAAGGAACAAGTGCCTTCCATGACAGTGAGTCATCCAGGAGTGGTCTATCAAGCTAATTTTCTTTTTTGTCCCACTTGTCTCAAAAGCACTATTTAATCAACAGTGTCAAAGGCCAGAAAACACAGTAATTTGAGCACAGAGAGATGCTTTTTTCCCCAAAAGTAGAAAAGGGTTTTCTGTCAGCTCAGTTTGCTCCTAGTCTGATCTGAAGCCTAACTAATGTAACCAGTATGGTAGCATCATAGGCATCACTTCCAAATGAATTTGGGAAAAAAAAAAGGGAGCTTGCAATTGAATAGAAGCTGTGGAGTTCACTGGTGTTACCTGCAAGCTTTTCCAGGCACTCCAGATCTATGGGGTAACACAAATCTCAGAGTATATGAGTGACTGTATGGGTTTGTGTATATATGGCTTAATTGTTTTCAGATCAGACCTCTCATTTAGCTAACTGTCACAAAGTGGAAGGGTTTTTATTATGAAACTGAAAGGGGGAAAAACACCCTTACCAAATTATGGGGAGGTAGACTTCTGAAACCAAAGTTTCAAAACAGTTTAATTGCTACAGTTCTATTTGTCTCAGACTTTTGGACCATACTCTTTATAATTCCTATCCAGAGAAACATCCTTTCCTCGTAGTCAAGATGAATTACTTTCGTATTTCTTGTTCATTGCACAGGAAAGTTACTAAAATGACTTAACAGTTAGCTACATTTCAATAGTTTCAGTTTGAATGGGATCTCAAAGCCCATGGAGATATTTATGTCTATGTGGTGTCAGAGGTGTGAGGAGCCGGTTTGCTGTAATCTGTAAGTATTGTAAAGGATTTCAGGCTGGACTTTCGTAAAGGGTAATTTTAGGGAGCATTTCTAAGATGTATGGACAGCTATTACAGTCATATACATGCACCTCACATGCATACAAGGTGCCTACAATGCCAACATACATAATTTTGTTTTCAAGGCAAGATTAAAGTTCTATATAAATAGAGAGGTAAATAGAGGAATGTAAAAGTGTATAGAGATACTTTTTCCCATATCCCTCTCAGTAAATGTTTACTGAGAACATCATGTCCTTATATATAGTTCAAGTGGATGATATCTGGTTTTAGCACAACATGTTGGAAAAGTGTCTCATTGGATGAATGAGATGATTCCAGGAAAAGTGCAGTTACCAACCGTCACTTTCTGGCAAAAAGTCAGGCATCATCCACAAGCACAAATCAACTTACTTCCTAAAAATA
>JAOXNO010000020.1:46792924-46805641 GCA_028565335.1 Limnodromus scolopaceus | reverse complement strand
CTCCCCCTGATTCTTACCCATAGGCACTCAGCTCTTCTGTTGCCCTCCATAAGTTCTAGGCATTCATAATCCTCCCTCCCATGAGTCCTGCCTCACACATACCAAGAACCTACAACAGAAATTTGCCCCTTTTCACCAACAAAACTCTGAGCACCTTAGGCGTTTTTGGCATAAGGGAAGTCATGTCCCAGAAAGTTCAAACACAACCACTGAGAAGTTAAAAATTGATGAATGCCTTCCACTCTAAATAGAGTGTGTTGTAATACTTCATTTATCGCTCCTTCTAGTAGTAGGCATTTATGAGCCTTGGTCATTACAATATTTGAAAATAGAAGTGGCTATTTCCCTCTCTGGGTTTTCTTTCTTCCAGACAGTTAGTAGAACGGTCTGATACATTTGCTGGTTCCTTACTTTTGTAGTGGCTAACTTGCTTCTGTGATCTTCCTGCATGCAGGGAACATGCAGTATTGCTCTGCACTGCATGACATCGAAAGAACATATAGAATACTTTTCAAGATTATGATCTCCATGAATGATTTCCAAACTTTGCTGGACACTCAAGGCATGCAGTTGGTTCCTCCAATTAAGGCAGAGGGATCTGAAAAAAACTGAGTTAAAATTACTGTTGCATTTGAGTTGAAGGACTAGCTGAGCTGAACTGGTTTGGACATAATCTTGTTTTCAGTGATGATATTTAGAATATTGTTAATGAATTAATGCAAAGGCTTATTAGTAGAACAAATAATGTTTGTCACATATATTTAGATCACACTATTATCGTAACACATACAGGTCACTCATATTCAGATGAAAAAATCTGAGAGAATCGTTAGGGTTTACTTTACTTCCTATATGACTCATTCGTTGTATTACTCAGTTATTTTTTCATTCTTGGAGGTTTCCCTATTTTTTATCATTATCACTTGAATGCAGAAAAAATGTTATGTTCATGCAAAATAAACCAGTTTTCCAAGCTGTTGCTTTAGTTACCTCCTAAGTAATCACTTGCACCCAAAACGAGAGCCTTGGAAAAATTTAAAGAACAGCTCCAGTGGTGATTTAAAGAACAGAAGTGGTGATTTAAAGTTTGGGAACAAATTAGTAAAGCCAGTAGCTCTTACTGACAGAAGCCTTCACTGTCTCATGACTGGCAGTGCTTATCTTGGTGCAAAGGGATATGCTGTCATTTTCCCATAATATTGTTTGCTGTCCTGCACCTTCTATGCCTCCTACTGATTAAGTTGTTTCAATATGTTTTCTGAATATAATGTCCATTCTGAAAAAAATACATTTTGCTGTCACCTATGTGTAGCTCCCAAAGACTGTGACAAGTTCATTCAGACTGGTATATTTTCATGGAGGTTAAACATTTGTTACTATGCTATACTCATGTAGACTTTTAATGGCTGTCAGATGTTTCTCCTTTGCTAACGATACTAAAAGCTCTATTGCTGTGTTCATAAATATAAAGAGAGGGAGAAATGTGGTTTAATGTTACTTAATAGTTCACTAATTTCAGCCTTCCTTTCTTCATCTCTAATGCCCAGTCTCTGCTACCAAATTCATGTTGTCTATTATGTATCTTGCCCACGTTGCTCAACTAATTTTTTTAATAAAGCTGTGGCAAAAAGTACAAACCAGTAATACACACATACAGAGTCATCTCTTGAAATGTCCACTTTCATGATGATAGGAAACAGGACAGCCAGTGAAGCCCCAATCTTTTATAGTCCTGCTGTTAAAAGTACAGAATGTCTTTGTGTCTCCATCGTGTGACAAACATAAAACAGTAATAGGGCTCACTTCTGAAAACGATGCTTAATTAAAACAATATTTGCACCATTATTTTATTTAATAATAGAAAACAATAAAACTCTTAAACTATTTGAAACACTTCTGTACAAAAATAGACCTCTTGAGAGTAGGTCTAGTACTTCTCACTAGTATAAAATATTTACCTGATTGCCTTCAAACATTTTTAATAAGGATCTTGGGGATGTTATATCATCTGGGGGGAAAAGCTTATGACAGTAGGACTTGTCTAGAAAAAAAGGTGTCAAAAATAATCTTAAAATAGAAAAGTTCTTCTAACCTGTGATGTTTGTCTCATTCTTTGAAGACAAAGTTTCATGTACCACAAATTGCCTGGAAACGTAACATAAAAATCTTCTTAGTTGAATTAATCTCCATGTAGAGTGAATGAAGTGTGGTATAACTTGATTTAGGTTTGAATAGGAAATAATGAAGTCTGGAGGAAGGTAAGGGAAAAGACAGAAACAAGGTGTTTATGTGTCCAAAAATTTTACTCAAGAAATGTCATTTTTCAGAAAAGCTGTGTTTTCATGAGAGACTATAGTTGCTGGATAAAAAGTTATGCAAACAAATAATATTCTAATACCACTGCTCTTTACAGCGGTCAGTGGCATCTCTGCAGGCTAGATAAAAAGTTGCTCTGACTTCTTGGCTTAAGTTTTCTTTTGAGTTTATCTTCTTCCCTTTATTATAGAAGGTCTATTATGAATAGATGGTCTATTTGTAATAGACCCAATTAAAACAAAAAAGCTGCATGCCTAACAAGAGCAAACAGCTTGTCAGAGAGCAGCAGGACTGGCCGTCTCCATACGGGAAGGCAAGCCCAGGGCTCAGAGCAACAGTAAGGCAAAGGGCCCAGAGGAAGAAGAGCAGAGCAGGTCTGATGCTGGTAATCTCATAAACCATGAGTCCGGTGCTCACCAGGCAAACTCACAGTGATCAGACAGGTCTGAAGTCAAACCATGAAGTCAAGTGTGGTCAAGGACTGAATTAACAAAGCAGCCAAGCACTAGCACGACTGCAGTACAGTTCAAAGACCCACTGCCTGATCTGACCTACAGCTCCCAGGCACAGCAGGGATCCCTGCTGTTGCTTCTCACTGCTCTTCCACTGCACTTTTCACAGCAGCCTGATCCCAAGTTTCACAGCTTCACCGTATCAGAACCAGCCTTGATCAGAGGCAGCCAAACCCACAGCAGCGGTGAAATAACTAGGACACTGGGCCCCAAGAAAGCTTTTAGATTCCCAACAGGTTCCTCTAGGAAAAATACTTCATTTTCATTTTATGAACTTCAAAACTTGTATTTTTATGTATCTTATTCTGAGAACTTATTCAGCTGTATCTCCCACTTTGTAACTTCATGGAGATGTAACATATACCTCAGGACAAGCTACTACATTACAAAGTGATTTGAAATCTAAAACTGGAAAAGAGATCAAAAAGCAGTTCTGGTTTTGTCAGTTTTTAATGGTTTCCTTGGTGCACATTTATCTGAGGTATATTGTATTCTGTTTTCATTTGGCAGAACCAAGAGAAACCAACACAACATCTATGGCTGGAAGGAATTAGCCCCTGCAGTGGGATAGGGAATTCCTTTTGGAACCATCACCTGGACGTGACAGCAGGAAACAAAAGTTGCTTTTCTTGCACTTTTGATGTTTATGCCTTCCTCCTTTTCAACTGAGGCCTTTTAGATAGCGTCGCCCTTCTGTGTCAGGCTGTCCCAAAGTGGGAGAGCAATCCTAGTGTCTGGAGAAAAAGAATATTTTTTCCCTCCCTCATATTTCATCTGTTGGCTATAAGAGAAAGATAGAAACCCTTAGGCATACATTTTCTCTCAGAAGGCCTAGTTGAGAATTTTTTTCCCTTGTGAAGCTGGATCACAGCTAGAAAAAAGTGAGACAAAAGCCAGAGTCCTGTCCCTTACAGCAGTGTTCGAGACATCTACTTTTCGACCTTGCAACCAGTCCAGTAGAAAACATATGAGCTGGACATGTTTTTCAAAGTGATCAGGAAGAGGTGCTAAGAGTGCATGATGTTTCCCAGGATCATTATTTTGCAAGCATCTAGAGAAAGACATAGTGATGAAGAAATCACGGGAAGTCAATCAAAATTGTGTTAAATCTCAACTATTTAAAGTTTCTTTCTTAAACAATAGCATTATTGAATTGGTGAAAATGTTAAATGTGTATGCTATGTGTATGAAAGGAGAGATCAGAGATGTAGAAAACAATCTAGATACAACTCTCAGAGTAATGATGCTTCAGTACTTCTATGGCCATGATGGGGGCTACCTGCATGAGCAAGAAGTAGAAATTAATCTGTAGTGTGTAATGCTCTCCTTTCAATGTCATTTATTTGAATCTTTCTTTGCGGTGTATATATAGTTCTATTCAGGTAATTTGATGTAGGCTAAATGATCTGCAATTGATAGAAACACACGGTAAAGCTTTTGCTTGGCTTTAATGCATACTTTTAATTCATGTGTCTCAACACTTCAATGACAAAAAGATTGTGAATACCTCATACGCATGGAGAAGTAACGGGCACAGTGCCCTCCTCTCCCTCCCAGTTTCTATAACATAATGGCCCTTCTACACAGGTGCTTTGCAGAAAAAAATTCAAATAACCAGTTCAGCAAACCAGGTGCAGTCACTGGATGTGACTATTCTTTGTTAGATGCACTGCAAGAATAGTATTTAAACCAGCCAACGAGACTGGAAACAAACCTGGATGCATAAAACAAAAAAATCCAAGCTGAGCCTCCGTGTTTTTTTCTTAGCTAATTTAATTACATGAACTTAAAACAGACGAATTGTGTGCAAACAGCAACATTCTTCTATAACTTGATGCATTTTAAATACTGCGAGTGTTTTCTTGTGGGACAGAGAAGAGAGGCACACTGAGCTCTCTCTGAAAGCAATTAAATACTAATAACAGGGGGTGACATCATGCTGCATGACTTCTTCAATTAGAACACCAAGTCATTTCTGGCTTAATCATTCCCACTTGTTAATTTTTTCTCTAGAAGACTTAACAGACCAGCTTCTTGCCCCTAGTTAAAATAGGATTTCTGATTCTGACACCTTTTGAACACAATTCCACTTGGATACAGCCTTCTGTTAAAACAGAATCTGGTATTTCTCCTACAGCAGAACAAGACATCAATAGCTCATATGAAAAATTAATACAAATTAAATAATTGAAGATTAATTATTTCATTTGCTATTTAGCAAGATATGGACTGAATCCTCCTGTTTCTGAGATTAAATAGAAGTTTTGCCACTGGCCACTGTGGAAAGCAAATGTAGCCCAGCATACATAAATTATTATACACCTTCCCCTTTCAGTTTGTAAAAAAAATGGGAATTTATTTCAAATCATGTATTCAAAGTATTTGAGGAGAATAAAAAGAAATCGTAGCTTTGAGCATTTGAAGAATGTTACTAGAGTAGGGGTAATCAGGGGCATTCCAGTTAATTACATGGCAGTAAGCACGCAGTTTGAATCCTGCTTTGAAGAAGTATTTTTGGTTCTATACTATTTTCTCTCTTAAAAACTTATTCTTAAAATGTTTTCTGTTAGGCAAAATAAGGCAGTATAAAAACATCTAACCTGAAGTCTCTTCCCATTCTCTACTCTTATTCATGAATATTGAGATGTTACTGTAATCTTCTGTTTTTCAACTTTTTGTGCTCTAAATCTAAATGACTGATATTGCAGCTACCTCCTTAGTGAAATCCCCACATACTTCACAGGAAGTACAGAAACAAATTACTACCCTTTTCCTTAGAGTTAGAAGTAGTGAATAACTGTAGAAAATATATTTAAGACCAAATTTTTTGTCCATCCTCAAACCAGGTTTGATTTTTAGAAGTCATTTTTGATTGAAGTCATTGCAACCTATTGATTCCAAAATCCCTTCTAATACTCAGTAGGCCTTTCTGATAGTCATTAAAGCCATTAATCTTATATATGATTTTGAGTGGTTTGACAATGTTTGCCAGGACAATTGCTTATAAGATTGTAAGAACTATAAACAGGGCCATGAGGTATATTGGGTCTTGTCTGAGCTGAACATATACTGGACAGTGTGAAACTGAAGTCAGCTTCATCCTGATCTCAGTAAAAAATTATACATATAACAATCTTTTACAAAAGCACAGAAAGAGAAAAGGAAAAATTCTTCTGAAAAAAAGGAGAGCTTCAGGAAAAATACAGGTGGTTGAACAAAGAACAATAGTCAGCAGCAAAAGGAAAAAAAAGAACAGGATCCATGATGTATTTGGAAGAAAGAAAATACGTCATTGTATTGGAAAGGAATCTGGCAGATATTTTAATACAGTTTTCAAATAACATTTTTCATTAAAATTAGTAAGATCAATAATTTTTAAATGAAATGTAGATAAATGTAGGTAAAGCATCAAAATTTGAAAACCTCACCTGAACTGAAACGCCTGCTTATTTTTAAAGAGTATTTCAGTTCTTTTTTCTGTGAAATACTTTAGAAACTTAAGCTAATAAGCCCTCCATATAACCCTGCAAAATTTGTATTAGCATCCCCATTTTACAGGTGAAGAAAGATTAAGGAGCTTGGTTCGGACCACAAGAAAATGATGTATCAGAGCCAAATTAGAGATTTATAGTTTCCAGCTCTGCACTCAAACCATTAAATCAAATCTCTCAATCCAGCCATCACTATTAACTATCTTCCAAATTTACAGTGAAATATGATCTTGCAGACCTTCTCCAGTGTCCTCCTTCTTGCTTCTTCCTTTTTCACTGGAGCTCTCAGACTTTATTTCCTATTGACATCTACTTTGAGTATTGATATTAATGTGTAAAAGTCCCTGCACGACAGAAGTGATCCAGAGCTTTCTGTAGTGCAGAAGGTCGTGCATCTGGCATCTGCACCTGGTGAAAAGCTATTCAAAAGAAAACAGTAGAGCCATTTTCCAACAGCTACATATGTGCCTCCCACAGAGACCTGCAGCTTCTGGCTCAGGGTAAGGACAGGAACTCTGTTACCACTCTGTATTTTTTCAACATGAAAAAATATTACACCAGTTTAGATGGCTCTTCATTACTAAGTAGCCTAGGCTGTAAGGCTGTCTTAACTCACCTTTTCTCCCGGTTAACAGTGGGCAAAAATCTCTAGCAATCATCTTCATTAAGCTTTATTATCTTTCATCTCACAACAGAGTGTAGAAATAGAAATGAAAACATTCTCCATACTGTTTCAGCTTATTAAAACCAATAATTCAGTCAACAGCTTCTAAGGATTACATTGAATGTTTGTTTCTTTCTCATATTCTCCTCCATCCTATCACTTGGTTTTGTGCAGCCATTTTATTTCCACTTGAACAGTGTGGGAGAAATCCTGATCCCTTTGCAGTCAAAGGCAATGGTGAATGTACCCTCTGCTGCTAGGTTTTATCATGCGCATATGCGGGCAACACACGGCAAAAAAGCTTCTTGCTATTACAGTACATTACAGTATTACAAACATACTGTCGTTCTGTCTGTGAGACACGTATCTGCTATATTCTCCACAGCAGTAAATCTTCAAGTATATAGGGAGAAATCGGTTCTGGCGTAATTCCAGGAGAGCAATTAGGGTGACACCAGGACTGAGTTTGCCTGGCAGCATCTGGTTCAGGAGTTGAGAACCATCTTGCCAGGGCTTGAAGATATGAAGAATTTACCACAGGAAGAAAACTAACACTTTATGATTCCTCCCCGAGGCTTGCCATATCCTGCAAGGAATATCACGGCTGAAAGTCGGTTGTATGGTGGAAAGTATGGTCTCATTGCACAGAAATACACAATATCCTGTAACGTGAAGAAGACACAAATCCTGACTTAGAAAAACTCAGAATATATTGGAGATGAGAAGTAGAGTAGTAGACAGAATGACGGACAGATAGAATAGTTACGATAACAAATTATATTATTGCCACTTTGTTTGAAAAACTGCCTTCTTGTAAATTCAGAGTTGCTCTGACCAGGCAGATGTCCTTGCAGAACTGGGTGAGATTTTTACTGAAGAAGTGGGGCAAGATGCCTCACACCTTTTCTGACTGAGCAGGCTGAGGAGAAGTAAGGTCATAGCCTACCTCCAAGTCTTGAGGTCTGGATTCTGTCCTGCCCACCACAGCTGCTGCTGGGCTGAGGAGAAAGCCAGACCCAGATATTAAATTCCTGTTTAGTAAGAGGAATTGCCTCCAGCTTTGCTGCCAAACTGGAAGCCACAAGCAGTTTGCCAGTTGTGGCAATTGGTTTCAGCCCCATCCTTCTGATCTTTCATTAAGTTACTAGACTAGCTGGTAAGATCAGGGTACTGAGTTTGGAAAACATTTTGGAAAAGCCAACACTACCCAGAGTCTCACCATGTGTAGTCTGTGGTCGGGAAGTGCAGGGGCTGCAGTTGTGCTTGGTGCAGACAGGGGACGTTCAGCCAGCTCACTGGGAGATGCTATAACATTGTCTCACAGTTTAGCAGTGCACAGTGTGTCTCTATGCCTGCACAGAGATTACCCTCGTCTTACCTTTTACATGACAAAAGTTGGGAAGCTAGTTTGTTTTTAGGATCCTGAGAGGAGCCACTGCCTTCAGAGCCACCCAGGTGCTGGCATCAACAGGAATCTTTTTGCCAAGCAATGTGGGCTGAATGTTTATGTAATTTTAAGAAAATTGTGAACTCTGAATTTCATCATATGCCTGTGTCTCTGTTTTGTTACTTCTATGTTTGCATCAGAGATGCTGCGCCAAAATAAAGACCACAAAACATAAAATCTTTGAGAGCCTCATGGGTGTGTTGCTGTTCCAAGATAAATATATCTTTATTTTACCCTGAGTCCTACCTCAAGCACTGATTGAGAACAGTTTATAGAAGAATAAGTATTGAATTGATCTAAGGGCAACAAAGACCCCGGAAAAAAGTTTACGGTGTTGTTTTAATAATTAAGATTCTTTTCTAGCATCAAATTATGGCTCCAGTTATAAAAATTTCAGTGTTTGAGTTGGTTATGAACAGAAATTGTCAAATTCAGCCCTAGCATAAACATTCAAATTCCACTGAAATCAAGAGGCATTGTTCCCACTAACACCATGGCTGAATTTGGTCTAATGATTTCCAGAGCATCAAAGAGGCTGCCACTGCAAATGCAATTACCATTTACAACAAACTATATTGTACTAGCACCTGGTGGAGCCACTTGTATGTGAAGCTCCCTACAGTAGACACCATTGCATGTTTTAATAGGAGAGCATCCTCCATTTTATATTTTGTAAGTGAACAAGGGAAATGCTATGGTTTGTCCAAGGCCACCTGGCACTCTTATGAAGTTTAGAATAGTTGTATTCTTGTCTTCTTGAAGTAGGCTATCTGTGATTGTTCACTCAACTCCTGTTCAGGTTTTGGTAACACACAGCCCACGCTGAGGCCTGACATACACCGGGAGCAGTGCCATTAGGTCCATGTGAGAGCAACACGTAGGCAGGACACAATGTCCAGGAAGAGGCAATGGTCATTATGCAGCCATTATTGCCTGCAGCCTGCTGTCTCCTGCAGCTATCATCCTTACATTGATTGTCTGGCAGTTTCCTCAGAGTCCACTAATTCACAGAAGTGGTATAGACCCAGCTTACAAGCTGGAAGGTATCAATACATCAGCTTAGTGAAAAAGCTTTTGAAGCGCATGCAACAGCAGCCTGACTGCTGAGGCTTTCGTGGTTCCCTGTGTTATACATGGGAGACCCACACCCTGATGGGGAACGAAAGATAAGCGCTCCCACCCTTACTCGGGTAGGTAACCAGTTTGCTTGTAGGTAACCAGTTTGCTTGTAGGCACATGAATTACAACTTATGAATTAGAGAACCTGTGACTTGGAAGCCTCATGCATGAAGTGATGAATTAGTGAATTCATGTGTTCAGCTAGGCTGTACAAAGGTGATTGAGCCCTTGTTTGACATGTTTCTTCGTTGACTTTGCTAATAATTTTAACTTACAGAATACCTTGTCCTGTAAATTTAAGAGTACAAATGGCTGTGACGGCTGCCGTAGTTTACTATAACTTATTTCTGTGCAGACATTAGCAGAATGCTTTTTTTGTACAATGCATTTTGTGCACCCTTTGGCAGGGCAGGAAGAACATTTTGAGCTAAAGTGGATCTTTGCACCCCCTCTGTGTGCCCGTACATCATCCAGATCCACAAGATGCAGGTGAAGTTTCTGGTACCATGGCTTGCAATTTGTGTGGATGCCTTACACTGTGCTCTTAGAAATAAATGGTGTTCGCATCAACAGTAATGCTCCCATTGATTTCACCTGCATCCAACCATGGTCAGTCAGACCTAGACGGCTGCTGGATGATGTTTCCTGCAGGCTATTGCCAGCAGCAGCCCAGCGGTGGTAGCCAGGACAAGACGCAGCAGCAGGCCTCCGTTTCTTCAGTCCCAGACACATTTGTCCGAGTTTGAACTTGGTCATGTCATGAACAAGGTGAAATCAACCACAACAGGTTATGCTTCTTGGAGAACAATATGAGATGTTTGTCCTTCACCAGGCCATCTTCTTCTATGGACCTGGATAACGTGATACTCTAGTGAGGTCTCTCGTCGCAGCAGTGGACCACAGGCAGAGCTCTAACCTGAAGCCGAGGGTTTTCCTCCTGTTCAGGTGACATAAGAGTCCCCTGAGAACTGAGAACAGAAGTTGTGCAGTTCTGCAGGTACTTCCAAACATACGATACCCTATACTTAACTAAACACTGATCTTCCCATGTTGGCTTTCAAACCGAGAGAGCAATTAAATGTCCTTTTTTCGAAAAGGGTGTTTTCTTGGGTTCAAGTGAGACTGTGTGATTCATCTCAGCCAGTGAGAAAAGAAGGATCCTTGAGTCACTGTAAACACATTTCCCAGATGCCTGATGGTTCAGCTGGGATTTGTACAAATGGCCTTTCAGACTAAATGGACACCGCTAATCTGCAGTGCAAAGCTCTCTCTATAGCATTTTCTGTGTTTGTTACTACAAGCAGTAGGATGACAGCTTGATTACATTTATGACTTTTAAGGAGCCATGACTTCTCTTCTGTTACCAGAAGAACAAGAGAAATCACTTGCTTTGAAATAAAAGAGCCTAAAAGTTCATTTTTACTTTGAGACTTAATCAATAGCTCTTCATTAACCTTTTATTTTAGACATTAGAGGAAATTATCTCAGACTAAAGGTATGTGGTTATGCATTACCATGAAAAAAAAAAGCAGCATTCTGTGCTGGCACACCATTCAAGGATGACAGTCAAAACTAAAAAGAATAAATGTCACCAAGCCATAACTTGTGTTCACAACTGTAGACTGCTTGAAATGCGTGACCGTCTCGCACTACAAGTGAGAGACAGCCTTTCTTCAGAGGACACAGCAAACCCAAGGAGTGAGACACACATAGCCTTTGAGTCAAGTAAGAAGTAAGGAACTTAAAAGATGTAATTCAAATAGTGGTTGCAGTGTATTTTAAAATTAGAGTCTGCCTTTGCTGCAGTCCCAGAGTTTCCAGTGAAGTCTGTAAAGTGGGCAGAAAGTAACTGAAATACTGGGCTTGATCTTCAAGTGACTACTTCAGGAGCAACAAAACACCTAAGCTCACAGTGAAATGGGTCTGTTCAGCAGGACCTTTTCTGGAGAATGAATAAAACATATCATTCTGTGCTGATTTTAAATGGTTAATCATATTAGCAATCCTTTTGTTTATCAATCAGATTAATCTTTTTTAGGAAAAAGAATCACTTCCTCTGGAATCAAAAGAAAAATTCCCAAGGAAAGGTAAGAATGTGTCTGCTACTAGCTTACTCCAGACAGCTCTCTCTGTTTTATTTAGTGTCAGCTGACTCTTGCCAAAATTTCTTCCTGGCTGTGAAAAAAGAGACAAGACTTGGAATGGCTGGAGGGGACTGCAGAGGTGATAAACTTTATGGAGATTCTTAAATCTTTTCCACTCAAATAAATCTGACAGTGTCATCTGGTAATATCCTTTTATTTAGTATGTCATTCAAAATTTACCAAGAGTTACTGCTCCTTTTGATGAATGTGCTCTTTTCTAGCATATTAAAATTACGTATTTATATAAAAATACAGTTTAATTACCATATAATTCCCAGAGCAAGTAAACACTTTTTTGGTAATACCAGTAACACACTTCCTCTGCTTTTCTCTCTCTACTTAACTCACAAAGTAGCCCTTCCTTCAGAACTCATAAATGGGCGCTCAGCAGTGTGGTATGTATTTTATTAAGTAAAATCAGTTATTTTCTATTGCTATAGTACTTCAGAACCCAGAAATAGGGCTCCATTACAATAAAACCTCTAAAGCAATAAGAAGTTTTTTAAGATGATGGTAATTAACTCTGTTTTGCATTTCCATGAGCAGAGAGGAGAAAAGAACATGGCAATGGTAACATCAGTTTTGCACAAAGTTAGTTTTGGTTTCTGAAGTCACTAGGTCACAGCTGGCTGCTTGCTTAGGAAGGGGCAGATGTCAGTCCTTCAGGGATATCCTAGAAAAATTGATTTCTAAGTCTTAATGAAAAATTTCTAAAGCACTGCAAGAGAAAAAAGTTGAGAGCTTCCTGGAAATGGTGAGCCAAAAGCAAAGAAGGCTAATTGCTTATTGTCTATCAACAGAATAAACATGTATTTTCAAGTTGTAAACTATTGCAATAGCTATTTTTGATTCTCTAATTTTAATTTCCACTGATACTTATTTTTCAGTTTTGTTTTATTTCCAAGCAGAAAGAAGGGGGACCAAAATCATAATTATTTCCCTGTGCAAATACATTTAATATTTTCAAGTTTATCTATTCTAAACATAATGAAGTATATTTGAAGAAGTTATTTCAGATTAAGCT
>JAOXNO010000020.1:46767638-46779607 GCA_028565335.1 Limnodromus scolopaceus | reverse complement strand
GTCACAGCAATCCCAAGCACAAATACAGGTCAGACAGAGAATGGCAGGAGAACAGCCCTGACGAGAAGGACTTGGGGTGTTGGTGGATGAGAAGCTGGACATGAGCTGGCAATGCACGCTGGCAACCCAGAAAGCCAACCGCATCCTGGGCTGCATCAAAATAAATATGGCCAGCAGATCAAGGGAGGTGATTCTGCACCTCTACTCCACTCTGATGAGACCCCACCTGCAGTACTGCGTCCAGCTTTGGAGTCTGCAGCACAGGAGGGACATGGACATGTTGGAATGTGTCCAGTGGAGGGCCACAAAAATGATCAGAAGGCTGGAGCACCTCTCCTATGAGGACAGGCTGAGAGAGCTGGGATTGTTCAGACTGGAGAAGGTTCCAGGGAAACCTTATAGCAGCCTTCTGGTACCTGAAGGGGGCCTACAGGAGAGATGGGGAGGGACTCTTAATCAGGGAGGCTAGCGATAGGATAAGGGGTAATGGTTTTAAACTGAAAGAGGGGAGATTTAGATTAGATACTGGGAAGAAAATCTTTCCTGTGAGGGTGGTGAGGCACTGGAACAGGTTGCCCAGGGAAATCATGGATGCCACATCCCTGAAAGTGTTCAAGGCCAGGCTGGATGGGGCTTTGAGCAACCTGGTTTAGTGGGAGGTGTCCCTGCCCATGGCAGGGGGGTTGGAACTTGATGATCTTTAAGGTCCCTTCCAACCCGAATCATTGTATGATTCTATGAGTACATTTTGCAGCTAATAATTATCACTGCATTATGGACCTCCATAGCCAAAATTATACAAACAATTACATAGCCCTTTAGAAATGTTAAGTGAAATTTGCGATACTCCCTGTCAAAGGTAATTAGTTTATTAATTTAGCAACTTTCTAGCCTCTGAAGACTTATTTTGATAGTAAAAGCCAGTACCTCTCTAGTGATGAAGATTCTGAGTTTCCTTGCAAGAATGTTTTCCTTTTTATGTCCCCTTTCTCCCTTTCTTGACAATTTTTTTCTCTCACTGCTTTAAAAATACAGTTGAGTTAGAAATGGATTTGAACAGCAAATCCTCTTCTAAATATTTAATTTACCATAAAATGGGTATGACTATATGACATATCTATAGGCCAAGCAGGGACAGTAAAGGAAGAGCATCATTCATTATTCAGATGAGGAAGGCTTTGTGTGGATACAGAAGCATGAGCAGACATACATAGCCTGCGATTGTTTGGCTTTAATTGTAAATCAATCAGAAATTATAATAAATGGAGTTAGGTTGTTTAGAGGAAGTACAAACTGACAAGAAAAATAAGGGCAACCAGATACTTGAGCTTTTGCTTGTGTTCTTGTTGTTTGGATGAGAATAATGAAGAAAGTGTCATAGCACCAATTGGCAGTTGTCCATATCAAAAACCACCACAGAATTTGGCACAATTCAGCACAGCTTCTGTTTCTGAGAGACCTATGTCTGGAAACACATTGATGCTGTAGGTCACAAGTTTATTAGCAGGCTGGGTGCAAAAAAATGGCTAATCTTTTTGCAGACTGGACAGAGGGAAATGATTACACCTTTAAATAAGCTTGGCATTCTCCCAGTATTTTGGAGGGCAACTAATACGTAGGAGACTCGGTGATAAATCAGGTTCCTTAATACACTTTATACATCAGATTCTGGTTTAACCAGAATGTCCAGAATTGAAGTTGGTCAGTCCCCACTTGCAGCCACATACAGCAAGGACTCTGCCCAGGTGGCAGCTGTGGAGAAACGTTATCCTCCCCACTCTTACCTGGCACAATACCTTTGTACATCCCACCTACAATGATGCACATGAATTAAAAAAAGAGGAGAACAACCTAGCTGAGTTAATCTAAAAAATGAAAGGTGAAGCATTCAGGAACATATACGTAAGGAGAAGAGGCTCAGCATCAGGAATTCAGAGGGTTTTACAGTTTTCAAAATTATGAATTATTGCTGTTTAAAAATAAGGTTTAAGGAGAAGTACGTTTGCTATTTTGATTGACTCAGACTGTAGTCAAGAATGTCCTAATTTCTTAATTTTCAAGATTTAATTGCATATTCTTGCTCATTTAAATGGGAAAGATGTTTTGCCTTTATATGAAGGACACATGGAGGAGGTTGTTATCCTTCCTGCTGCTATTACCTACTCCGCCAAGAAGGATCATCGCATTCTACCAATAGGTGATCCTTGAGAAAAAATGTGGTGACAGATCCTCCTGCCTTGTCTAAGGTCAAGCCATCTTGTCAGTTCCCCAAGAGTTCTTGTTGTACCGTTGGAAAAACAGTACCCAAATAGCCATGTAACAAAGAAGCACCCATGCTTACCAGGGACATTCCTTGAAACTGGTGTGTGGCTATTTCTTTTGGTGGCCATAACTTTTCAAAACCCAAACTGAAACAATAAATCTCTGAGCTTTCCAACCCCACTGGAAAAGACTGAGAGGGGCAGGCTAGCCTGTCCTTCTGTAGAGGTGAATCTCAAGTGCAGAATATGCAGTCAGGCATGTGTGTACTGAATAGTCTGTGGATAATATAATTTGTCACCTGCACCTGAAACCTGGCTGTATGACTGCAAATGTTCTCGAAAACTCTGAATAAACAGATAGTCTTTCAGTGAAACCCCAAGTTCATCCCTGAAAGCATTCAGCATGTTCAAGTATTTGCTTGCAGCTGATTTGCTCCTTAGAAAATCTCACGTGACCAAATAGAGAGTGCCTAAGCAAGAATGATTTTTAAAAATTTGTGAAAGATTAGCCAGTAAATGAATTCACACACTTTTGACATGTTCATTACACCTATTCAATTTTTGTGTTCAAAATTGTTTTCAAAGTGACTTTAAAAGCAGAACTGATTTTTTTCCATTTTTGCCAATTCAGTTGTATCAGGTCAAAACTATTGATACAGGTGCCACTAATAGTCAGATTAAATTATGACAGCAAGACCTCTGTAAGAAGGATTTCCGAGTGCAACCGGACTGTCACCTGTGTATGATCGTTTGACATTATGGTATTTCAGCAGAGTTGAACTGTCGTCTTACTCATGGTTAAATCAGTATTGCTGCACCTGTGGAGCTTTTGCCTGGGAACGTAACTAGTGGTCAGCAACAGAAATACCATCCTAATAACAAGTTAAATGTAATTTTTTTTCCACTGATATTTTTCACAGAATGTGAAAAAGTCTCAACTTGTACCTCAGTATGGTACAGATTGTATGTCTACAAAACACCACAAAAATATTATTTAGACTATCTTCTTAGCCAGGATCCATGTAGGATGAATTATGCCTCTCCAGTGCTAGAGATGTCATAGACTGCTTACTTTAATTTGTTATAATATGTCGTCAACCTTACCACTAGAAAGTTTCTCCTAGTGTCTTCTAAGTCCTTTGTAAGTCTCTTAAGCCTTTCTAAGAGTGATTCCAAATTTTTAACTTTGACACTAGAAGAAAAAAGCAGGAAATCTCTACGTGCAGTTGCTGATCACAGACAACATAAGTTATTTTATATTCAAACTGAAATATCTATTCTGGGCCAGTCCACAGAAGAAATATTTCCTTCATAAATATTGGATCCCACTTTCAATGTCTCAGTGGTGAACAGGAGAGGGAGTGGTTTGCTGCTGTTTGTTGTTTTTTAATTTTTTGTTTGCCTGGTCTCAAAGAGTCTTTCCACCACAAAGGTAAAGCTGCTTTTGACCACTCTCTCCTATAAAGAAACCTCAAGAAAACCAGAAATTATATAAAGGGCAACAGTCCAGTGATCATGAAAAGCACAAGCCAACAGCTTGACTTCCAGAAATCACCCAATGTCTGTCAAATCCACAGCATGCAGCTAAGCTTTCAAGCACCACCACAGTTGTCTTGAGAAAAGCGTGCGGGTTATCTGCTAAGCATAAAGATGATCTTCACATGGCAAGCATTCATGTCCAGAGAAATAGATCACATCTCTGAACCTACCACCCAAATAAAACGTGCAGGCGTACCACATTCTACATGGATCCCAGACCTGTGCAGACAAAAATATGACCTATTTCTTCCAGCACATTAAGTGATCTGATGGAAAGGAAGTGGATGAAGCAGATGTCATTCCACCAGGATGAATAATAGTGAATGAAAACAACCGCATACCAATAAAAACTTTTTTCATAATCATAATTCCACTCCGGTCTCTCAAAGAAGGTTTAAAAAGCCTATAGTTTTACAGGAAAATAACATCTGTTCTATAGAGGTACTGATTTTGTGGCCCTTCACAGTCTCTCTACTTCTTCCCCACCACAGGAGCGCTGACACTTTTCTTCCCTCCATTCCATCATGTCTCTCTACTGTCCTACAGTTTCTCTGTCTTTGGAACAAGCATCTCATGCTGAGTGTTATTGATGGACTTACTTGTTCAGGTGTTCTAATTAAGCAACATCACCACAGTTAACTAAGAGCAATTACACCTAACTTGTATTCATGTTAGACTTCCCTGCTTCTTCTCAAACTTCTTGGAGGAATTCTAGATCTGAAGGCTGTGTTTGCTTTTCCACCTGTAGTATCTCATCTAATAAGATATGACCTCTTCCTGTAGTCTTCTATGAACAAAGGATCCCTCTATGTTAAGAATAAACACAGCATATTGACTAGACTTATCTTTAGCATATACAGTTTATATCAACATTTTTAAATGTTTATAAGTTTAAGAGAGAAGACCTAAACAACTGACTAGTTTCAATGAATTACACCCCTTTATTTGCTTTAGATGGTTTTTAGGACCAAAATCTTTGTTTCTCTATCACTCCTGCACAACTGCATAATTCCTTGGTGGTATGAGCAATGTTTGGATATGGCAGAGTACCAATTGTGTGTGAGGCCAAGAGCTTAGCAGGATTTAAGAAAGGATTTTACATTTGTATGGGTAATGAGAACACCCAAAGTTACATTAAACAGCATAAAAATTAAAGGAATAAGCCTGAATTCTTAAATTCTGAAAGCAGAATCCTACCCTATCCATCTAGGAGCTGTGGAGAGACTTTCACCAGAAAGTAGGTTGCAGCAGAGTTATGTGACTAGCTTGCTGAGCTAATAATACAATTGTTATATTCCTTCACCACTGTGTAATCAGGCCTGCTTTAGTTCCACCAACACTAGACAACAATTTGTAATCTAAAGGAAAATGAATTAATCATATATTGAAAAACTCAACAGTCCAGAACAACTAAACAGTAAGATACTCTTCAGAAAAAGTGGCAAGAATGAATGTGGTAAGTATACCGAAAATACAGCTACTCCAAATTTTTACAAAGGAAAATCCTTCAGGTTTTTGATTGGGGTTTTTTTGGGTTGTTTTTGGTTTTTTTTTTGATTGGTGCTAAATTCTAAAAGCCTCTTGTTCCCTTCTATAAACACTGGAGATTAGAAAGAAGATAAACAATAGAGCAAACAACACGTTTGTTAATAGAAACTCAGCCTGAAAAATAGCTACACTGTTTCTCAGTATTATAAATAAAAAGTAATAGCTGGGTTTTTTAAAAAAAGATAATTCAACTTCAAAGACTTCCTGTGATTTCTAACAGTTGAAACAAAATTAGATTACAAAATCTTTTTCATTTTCTTGTATCCTTTCTCTACAGAAGAGGAAAGCCAGAGCAAATGAAAACACAAGGCTCATGCACCTCCAGGAAATGCTTGTGTAAGGCTTATTTATCTTTTAACTAACATTTGTTAACCAAGGATTAGTGGAACAGCCTCTTGTAATTATGGTTACTGTTCCATTTGTGGCTATCTTCATGCGGCCAGTGAATCTTTAAATTACAGGCTGACCACCCGGGAGCACAAGTATTGAATCAGCCACATCTCCATAGGCCCCACATTTGGATTATCCCAAAGGATGACATGCTAACACACACATATGCTACAAAAGAGGTTTATGCTTGCAGCTTCAGAATCACTTTCAGTCCCTGTAGTGGTTTTGAGTTCAATAAAACCAGGGTGGCCCCTGACATAATGTGCTCCATTTTAGTACAGGAGAAATGGCTGGTGAAGACAAGTCTTTGTTAAATACTGGTAATTCTAACAGCTATCACAGTGTCCTTCAGTCACAACCTCAGACACCGGACTGCAACAGGAGTTAGGAAACTGGCCCGAGAAAGAAAGGTTAGCTTTGCTTAAAGGCTATATACATTTGAAAAAAACATATATTCATGTAGATATACATGTGTAGATATACATATCCGCATATATATCAAGTAAGAAGAGAAACAAAGCTATTCTTTTATTCCTAAGAGTCTATATAGGTAAAGGGATTTTACGATGTGTTTGTTATTGTCTTTATTACTGCCTCAGGGCTTACCATTCAAACCACCACCTCCAAGATAAAAGACTCTATGATCTTTATTGCATAGATCTTTGAGACTTAATCTGTAGTCCCTGGGATTAGAAATCTACTTGTCAGAAGCCTGGATCCAAAGAAATCCAGCCAGCCAGCAAAGTACACTGAGAGACTCTGTGCTGCACAAGCCTTCATTTCTCTTAAAGCTCCACATAAGTCGTGCTGGCATCAGAGATGCACCCAGATATCATCTGAATTATGTACAAAGAAAGTTGTTCCATCTCAGTCCGAAATTTATAATGATCAGTTTACAAATCCACACAGATTATTGACTCAAGGGCTTTCTGGAAGCCTTGCAGCAGAGCTGGTCACCTTGCCCTAGCCCAAAGGCACAGCTACAGGAGGATGGTCACCGTCATACAAAACCAGCTCTCTTCTTCCAGAAAATTTGCTCTCATCTATCCATTGTCTAACAAATTATTCCTTTAAAATAGAATTTCAGAAAGACACCCAGCACACTTCAAAAATCCCACCCTAAGTAAACAGAGGCAAGGAGTCTGGCTTTTTCTTACCTGTCATTCAGTCCTTCTATAACGCATAAATAATGTATGTGTAATAAACACACTTACAGACATATTTTGATGGCATCTGGGAATTCAAAGAGGATTTGGTTTCCCATTGTGCAGGGCATTATATAAACACTGATTTAAAAAGTGGTCCTTTCCCCAGAGGCCTCACAACATAGCCTAAATGCTTTGTTGATGGATGCTTCACCATCTGTGCAAACTCAGCTTCCAAACTGTTGCCTGATCACATATAGGCAATGCATATCTGAACTAAAAATGTTGCAGTGTAGAGAATTCCAAGTAGACAATGTAGGTCTGCTGTAATTTTGCAATTATGCATTTCTAATTACTTCTGGGATGTGCAAAATACAGCTGCAGTGCTCTGAACAGTCATCTGCACTGCCTGTAAGAATTTGGCTCTTCCTTTATACAATGTTTCTTCTACTGAGGGGTAAGGGAGGATGATCTTTTATGTTTTTCAATGCAAAAATCGTCATATACACTTGAAATGTAAAGTGGTGGCACATAATGCAGAGCAGGTGCACCCACACAGTGTATGGTAACCCTTGCCTAGAGGTACACCTCCCATTTGCCGCCTAGATCCATGTTGGTTTGAGATCTGAGTGCGTTGCTTCCATGCCCTGCTCATTCTCTGACTTTCTTTGGAAGGAAAATCCTAGGCAGGGAGGAGCCCTAATTCACCGCCAGGGTTCCTCTGGTTTGGAGGAGCAGGGAAGGACCTCAGGAAGCAGCCCAATGAAGCAGTAGATACCCCTGGACCTTCAGGAGAGTAGCAGAGCGTACCGTGGCTATTCAGCAGATCACAGCCTTCATTTTACCTGCTGGCTCTCCTACTAACAGCAGGTGAGATGTAATGGATAGCAGTGAGAATTTGGTCCTCTAGAAGTGTTGACTCCTCTGGGTTTCTTCCTTTGAGCAGTCTGTGAAGGCATTCCTGTGAAATGTCGCCGCGTGCTCCCTTATCTCATGGCAAGGATCCAGGTAGAAAATAGTTACTTCTCCTGCAGTTTATAAGCTGTCTCTGAGCCGTTGTCCATTGCTACCGTTATCGTTGTGTGCCACCTGCCTGCTTCTCTAACCTTTGAGTCCAGATCCAGAGTACAGCCAATCGCACCCAATTAGCTTTTAGTTCCTACCTTTAGCAGGAAACCTTTTAGTTTCTTGCCTTTCTGCAAAACAGATTTTCCTTGCTGACAGGTAGCAAATATGACATTGAGACTCCCAATTTCATACCGTTTCTTCCTTGGTCTGTGCAGCCACAAGCTTATTTATCTAGTATGAATGTTACTCCTTAGCCTGTTTCATTCTGGCAGCGAGACACTGCCTATGGAGAACGGCTCATTCTATTGTCTCCCTATCAAAAACAATTTGGGGGAGGGACAGAAAAAGTGGAATGGTTACAAGATGAAACAGCCACAGCTGTAATCATGCTGCGTTCTTTTCAGGCTGCTGCAACACTGAAAGGTAGCTTGCTTTGGATACCAAAAGGGTTGGAAAGCATTACTGAGGCACAATGTACAAAATCTGCCATTTGCACCAAAAAGTACTTCGGTCCAATAGGACAGATGAACTAAAAAGAGCTAAGAACAAGGTTGCAGTTAGGGACAAAGGGAAGCTGGTCATATAAAAAAGTCTCTATAACAATTTTAGGTTATACCTCTAGAATATTTTTTAGTGTTATTATTTAAGAATGGATGAGAAATTAACAATTGCCTCATACTTACAAAAACACATTTGAGTGGTTTGGTAGTTTACCTGTCTTTTTTGTCATGTGAGTGGAAAAGTGTGTTGGTACTACAATGACCCACATTACAGCTACAGTTAGGACCATAGCCAAAGACCTAGTAAAAAAAAACACATTACGATTTTCCAGTGCCTTCACAGTAGAGGTTTTTTCAGGTGACTGAAAACCTGGACTATCATATCCATCTGCTACTAAAGCAGTGGAACAAGCTGCATCCTATGCACTTTTCATGTTGGACTGGGATTTGACTGTAAACTATGAAAAATCCCATGTTACCTGGAATATGTAGTGTCCGGCACTGGTGCAAGGAGCCTTGAGAGCCTTTACAGATTGTTCCCCTGAGATTCAGTGGAGTCACAACGTAGGTGGGCAGGAGGGCAGCTGCTTGTAGAAGGATTTTTTATGCTCTTGTTGTCCCTATTTTGTGACTGAGAGAATGAGGGGTTGAGAGACAGCGACTGGCAACTGCTCTGAAGTTGAAGCTTAAGCTAAAATTAATCTTAGAACTGCAGACTATTTCATAACATCTTTCATAATAACAGCGGTTTATTGCCTTGTGATGCTAAGTCCTTCCCTGTTTCTTCACTCTGAAAAACCTCTATTGTGCTGGCTTCTTCCTGTTTCATTGAAAGGAACAGCTTGTATGAATCAGGGATGAACCACTCTCCAGAATTATGAATACCCAGCTATCACTCTCTGTCTTGACTGTTCAGAAAGGCCAGAACTGCATCTTCAAATATCTTTCCATTCTTCCACTCTTTTCCCTCTGTGAAAGGGAGCCATAGCTGATACCAGGAAATTAGCCAAGTGAGTGTATAATAGAAATTCAGGCCTCCTAATGGCACAAGAAGCACACAGCTGCCAGTTTGTGTCTCGTATTCATTGAAAATTTATTTCTGCTTGTAATTTTCTTGTATACTTTTTAAATAAAATCAAACTCCTTTTGAAGGCATGGGGGGTGGGGGCAGGTTAAATTGAGATACCCTAACCCAGGTGTCTTTCACTGAAACTTTAAAGATCATCTGAAGAAACTGTAAAGCCTTACAATACACAAACGTCAAAGATCCAAATTTAACTTCCCAATAAACAAATGGATAAGTAAGCTTATAACAAAACAGGTATTATTTATGGGTCATCAGACTTCTAAGAACTTACCCAGTCTGTTTTCAGATTTTCTGCTTCTTCAGTACTCTGGAAAATTTTGCCTGGCTTAACAATATTCTTGAACTTAATTCCTTCTCTGGTGGGGCAGAACCTCCTGTTAGCCCTCCTCGGCTCTTCTCATAACAAGTGTTTTTGCAAATAGACTGAAAGAGCTAATGAGCAAACCATTTTAACTTAGCATAAATGTGGGATTTACAGCACATATATGAAAGTGTAATTCATTACTAGCTCCACTTTTCCCCCCAAACCAAAATAAAACCATTAATGTTAAAGGGTAGATATGACAAGCTTGTCTACAGAGTTTTCACAGTCAGCTACAGTATAATACCAAGTGTAGAGTATTTATTATGTGCAATGCTGGACACTGTAGGGTTTCGTTGTGAATCTGGAAGCAAATGACTGTTCAGCATTTGGATGGAGTATACAGCCAACTAAGATTACCACAGAAAACATGGGACACGAGAAGAATATTGTTTTCTGACCATGAAAAGACCACACACACGGTCCATGTGGAATGCACACTGGACCATCTTCAAAAACATCGAAGTTGCATTCTCTGTTATGCTCACAGGCTGGTTTAATTAAATATAGGCACTAGGCAGTAAATGTGTTGGCAGTTTCACACTGAAATGCTGCTGTTCTACAAGTAACTTCCTCACTGTAGTTTATTCTTTTAAAATGCTACCATATTTTTTTCATTCTGCTTAAGACTGTAGAGGCTTGTCAGGGAACATATTTCTATAAATCAGAATCTTGAAAAATAATTAATTAGTTAATTTAATTTTAAAATATTTATAAATTAATTAATTAAAGACATAGGGTTTCAAAATTTAGCTATGTGTTATATAAATTCAAGTGCTTATCAGTTTTTTTATTTTAATAATGGATTTTTCTGAGAGCAGTATTTACTCATTAATACCATTACTTTTTATATACCTACATATTTATGTATATGCTTACATAAATGCCATCTAGATTTTATTCTGCTTACAGTGTCAAAGCTAGACTGTGGCTGAATAACTTAGGTTAAAATATTTGTGACCAAAAATGTAGTTAAATAAAACTCACTATATGAGCTTTATACATTTTAGGAACATAAACCTGAGCCGTTCCCTTAGCATAGGAATTTTTAGCCTTGAAATTTCAACATCTGTTTAAAGATCTCAAATGGCCCATGTAGCCTTGATTTTCTTCTCCTGAAAAGATCCTTCCATGGATAAAAGCAAACCCTGTTTACTGAAGCCGCAGTTACATATGGAGACCCTCATTGGCTCAGTTCACAGCTTTGCCTAGACACTGTCATTTCAGTAAGAGCAATGAAGTTATATATCTCTCATGAATTCAGAAAGAAGTAAACTTAGGGCTGGAAAAGATACCTATTCTTGTTGAACAAAACTCTTTTGTTACAATTTTGATCCGCCCGCAAACTTTCAAACGGCACTATTTTACAGGTGTAAATTAGCATAATCTAAGCAAATAAATGATGCTAATGAGAAATAGGCACCAAGAAAGTGATCATCGGCAAGAAAAGATTGAAATTTTCAAGCCCCAGAATCAGCCTGTCATCACTGTGACCCAGATACCGCCTGCCCGATTCCAGAAATTACAATTTCTTCTACCCTTTCTTTTTTCACCCTTGCCATTTATAGCCAAGCAGTTTGTCTGAGAAAGGAGGAGGTAGCAACAGGAGAGCTCTTCCCCAGTTGCGTGTTCTTCTGATAGCAAATTGCATTACATCTTCTCATTTGACCTTTTTCTTCTGGGGACTTAACCTCTGAATTTGGGCCAGGCTTTGCTGGCCAGCATTTAGCAACCCTTAACCTCTGGAAGCAGCATTTCTAGGTGTTTTAGCTTTCTCTGCGATTTAGCTTCAAAGCATTTTTTTAAGGCTTGGGAGGGGGGGGTGACACAATTGGTTATGCGTTATTTGTATTGTTCTGAATTTACTAGCTTTACTACTGCTTTAAGACTCAGAGTAAAATTCTTCTAAATTCACTCCTTTGAAGTTCTTTCTCCGAGACAAATCCTTTGAATTCCATGTGCTTGCCAAATCACGACTGAGGTCAGCGTGCTCCCACTCGGGATACTTCCCTGAGACTTCCCACCAGCATTGCTGACGTTGAGGTGATGACCTGTGGGCCGAGGAAGGTT
>JAOXNO010000020.1:46754987-46767624 GCA_028565335.1 Limnodromus scolopaceus | reverse complement strand
CCCCCCCCCGCCCCTCACCTCACCCCCAGAGACCTTGAAGCTGTCATGAAAGACACCAGTGTGCTTAATAACCTATATTCCAGGCTCCCCTGGTATGATAAACGCATTGAGCAGGGCAGTTTGTGCGTAAGTGGCTCTGTAGCTGAGGCCTACCAGCGCCGGCCTGAATGAAGCATTCACCTCGCCTGGTAACTGCGGGTATACATCACCGTGTAAATAAACGCTCCTTGGGAGGCGCAGCACTCTTTACTCCTGCTCTGAGGAAAAAGGTTATTTAAATAGGTGGCGCAGATGCAACCAAAATATTTGGGGGAATGGAATGACTGTGCTGATCTTTACAAATTCAGCTACACCTCTCCTGCAGCTACCTGACCGCCCTCTGCGTCGTCCTCGGGGCGCGGTGTCCCCTGGTTTTTCTGATGTACAGGGAACGGGCTGTTGAACGAGCTGCCATTTTCCCAAATTGACAGCAATGTCTTTTTACTACTTTCAGCCTGCACCCATGCACATCTCAAGTCAGAGTTTAGTACTGAAAACATATGTTGTTTTAATCTGCTTTATGTCTAGTATCGGTAATAACAGCAGCAATATAACGCATTTATTTCACCCGAATGAAAAAAGCCAAAAGCCACTCTTTTAATGATTTTTCCATTCCTGCTGTTTATATTTTTATGATGTCTATTAATTGGAGACTATTAGTAAAACAATACTGTGTACGCTATTTAGAGGCCACGTTTAAAAAGAACTCATTAGCTGACAAGTTGTTACAGAGAAATACTTTGGTATTTTAAATAAATAAAAAAAGCATGCACTCCAGGCCAGTCTTCAGCGGCTGGCACTCAAAGGAATTCCCCCATTTTCTGAAAGCCCTTCCATGGGGGAGAGTGAGCTTACTTCCTAAGGAAATTACTGTGGAGGTGTCTGCAAGAGAAAACCAGGCACCACTTCGCAGTTCTACAACTGCAATGAGAGTAGTCATGAATGAACGCTGAGCCAAAAGAGTGATGCATGTTTACATTATGCTTACTACATTATTCCAGCAAACGCATAAAGATGTAGCTGCCATGAACAACTGCCATGGATAGCACTTAGTATTTGGGAAAGCATTTGGTTCTGGGCATAGGCTTCTGTGTCGACCGACCTTCTGCTTTAAAAAATCCTCCTCCAGGCAGTCACAGGCTTGGAGAGGCAAATGCTCTGGCACGTAACTCGCACTGCAGCCCGTAAGCAGCGCCTGCCAGGGTTTTTAATCTGTTCTGCACTGGATTTTCATTTAAAGAAACCCTACTGCCCCTTACACTGTTCTGAGGCTTTAAAAGGAGCAAAGTCACTCTGCACTGCTCCTGTGACACGGGGGAGAAGTGGTGGATTGCTTGCATGTTTCCTTTGGCGCCTGGAGAGGTTCCTTCCTCTCTCTCCCTCCCACCTGGCACAGGTTAAGATGGTACTACTGTTTATGGGACTCCATGATGAACTGGGTCAAGGAGTGAGCCATGCTGGAAACTACCCTTAAAAAAAAAAAAGAGAGAGAGAGAGAAAGAAAAAAGACAGTATTTTTAAGCTGGTTATATTCCCTAGCTTCATAAGCACTTGCACTGACACCACTGAGAGGACAAAAATGAGCAGGTGGAAGCCTGCAACTGAAAAACAAGCATCTGTAAACCATGCCCTTCGTGTTGAGAAGAAAACCAACCCACACCTATTTTTTGTCTTGTGTTTCCTTTGGGATCAGTCAGTGCTATTTCTTTTCGTATTGTGAATTCTCTTATTCCTCCTAATCAAGAAGTTTCACAGAGTGATGCATTTAGAGAGGCTGAAAGAAAATTAGAAGTTTATTTATATGGTAAGTGAAGAAACAATTTTATGATTTCTTTCAAGATTAACACATCAGTCCAGTAAGCTAGAAAATTGTGTTACAGAGCCTGTGATAGATTGGAAATCAGAGCCTATTAACAGAAGATGCATTGTGAAGATGATTTTTTAATTTATATTATTTTTATTTTTTTGCATAGCTTTAAAAGATTAGTGTCTTCACTAAGTCCATCTTGAAGAAAAAAAATGTTTTCACAAGCAATTCTTGCTTTCTCTTTTGCATATTCTCTTTGTGATCAGTGCATTAGTGTTTTAGCATTCATCACACAGTAAGTGCGCTGGCTGAGTGGCTCCCTAAACAGGAGCAGAAACACACATTGATTAAATTCTTTCAAACTCCTTGACAAGAAAATGAGTGTTATAAAAGAGTGCTGAAATGGAATGATTCAAGTAGTGCTACATTCACAACCTAATTCCTTGAGCCTGCCTATTTCCTCTGGGCTTAATAACTTCTGAAACCCCCACGTAGGCCAATGCAGAAGGAATTAGCCCAGGTCTGAAGTGCGCTGGCATTCAGGCACACCTGTAAGCCCTGGCACAGGTAGCACACCTACTGTGAAGTTCTGTGGTCAGCAGAACAGGAGCCTGTGGGCAAACAGGAGATTGATAAGCGCTGTGCCTATTTTCTGTAACAATTGTGCAATGTGAGTAGCCAAGTGCAATGGCATCCTGTGCTGCTGCACAGGCACAAAGCCCTCTGTGGCACAGCGAGGGGCAAAGCGAAAAAACCAGAAGCTTCTCACTGCACCAAAACCTCGCTAAATTTCTGGCACAGGCAGCTTGGTTATGCTATACCATACCCTCAAGTTAACTTTGAGTTCTTAAACACTCTAAATCCGTATTTTCATCTTGTATCTAATTGCAAACTAAGTACACGCACGCATCAGGTGGTCTTCAAATACTAGTATTCTGCACCTAGCCAACAGGTATGACTTTAGCAAGTCTCACCAATTAACCTACTCTGTGAAAAAATTCAGAAAGAAATCATCGTAGGCACTTTGCTGTCAGTTTTCCTCACATTTTTGAACAATTAATCCTGAGGACTTCCACCAACTGCAGGTAAAAGGCATCCTTCCCTCACAGTCACCCTGGGGTGCGTTAGTGTATTTCACCCTGCGCTCTCCAAGCCTGTTGCACCTCTAGCAAACATGTCAGGAAGCCTGTCCCTGTCCATAGTAAGCTCCCTCTTCCCTTGGTCACCCTCAATGTATTTACATGCCAGAGTAATGAGTGGATGACAAGCTGCTGTTCTTCATCAGAAAACTTACAGATCCCCCCCATTAGAGAGCTTTTAGGAGCAGATAACCTCTGCTTTTTAAAGTCCCAGTTTGAGTGGACAAAAAAGAAGAAAACAGTAGATGTAAAGTCAGAGACAGAAAAGAGTCAGCAGACTCTTTGTAGAGCCTGGGAAGTGAAGCTGGCAGGTTGCATCAATTACAAAGGCAGGACAGGGAGAGGAGCGTGAAATATATTGCTTGTATCTGTATTCTGCAACGCTGTCTGAAAGTCAGCTTGATTAGAGTCTTTCCCGCCTCGTGTTCAAATCTGGATACCTTTACATCCACATAGAACGCTGTTAAGTGCCAGGTCTTGAGGATTTT
This sequence comes from Limnodromus scolopaceus, assembly GCA_028565335.1. Taxonomy (NCBI): domain Eukaryota; kingdom Metazoa; phylum Chordata; class Aves; order Charadriiformes; family Scolopacidae; genus Limnodromus; species Limnodromus scolopaceus. Next base: position 46,764,151 of record JAOXNO010000020.1, on the reverse strand, counting down.
GCCCAGTGTTCACTTGCAGGCTGCACAGGGATAGTATTTTTAGAGATCTGGGACAGCAGGCCTGTAGATCAAATACAGGGAGGCAAGGAACATTAGGACAATTTTTGGAAAAGAATCGATTAATTCACTTTACAGCAATATTGCCAAAGAGTTATACTTGAGGAATTTACTGCTGAGGGTTTGCTTAAAAACCAAATCAGTCCCAACAGACAATTTCAGTGATTAACGTGTGAGTTTTAACAGAGAGAAAGCTTGGAAGAAACCTAAGTATCACTCTGTTTTTGCTTTCCATTTTGTTTAATTTTTAATCATACTCTTCCGTATTTACTTCACAACAACAAATTGTCTTGCTCCTAAAGTCTGCCCACAGTACTTTCTATCTCCTAACTGGATTTTTCCAACTCACATTATGTGGAGATGGTCATGGAAAAAAATAATAGGTTATGACTCTGGCAAGATGGGGCTATTTAGGCCCGCTTCATTGTTCGGATGAGCAGTCATCAACACAGCCTTAGCTGTTGGGAAGACACACAGGGCCTTCTGCATTAAAGCAGCTTGTGAAGCACAGACTCATCCAGAAACAGAAATAAACATCCTCTGGCAAGACATGCACCTGAGAGTTGGTTCTGTGCTTACATAAAATATACTCTTGTTCATTAAACTGTTATTGGACCTGTGGTTACTCTAAGATATCCATGCCAGTCCTATTTGCCATCTGTGTCCTGCTACCAGAGTACATCGTGGTATTCGGGAGAATAAATGCTCAGAAACAGGGGATGAAGAACAAACATGCAGAGGTCTTTGGCGCTGGCACATCGCAGTCAGAAACGCCTCTAACAACCTCCCCAGCAGCCAGCTACCGCGCAATAAACTACTTCAGCTTTTGTGCACCTTCTTTGTGCATCAGACAGTTACTGACTGATATACCATGTATACCTCCACTAGGCTACAGCTCTGGTAGCTGGAGAAGACGGTATTAGTGAGTAACAGTACTTTTGGCTGTACAGATTGCCTGCAAAAGGACATATAACCAGTCTTAGACAAGTTGTTGAGAAACACTGGACTAGGGTGTCACTGCTAAGGGGAAGTGAACACAAGAAGGATAAATAAAATTCTGTGCAAACAACGAATCTACTAATTAGTCTTTCTTGGCAGAGACCAAAATGCTCAAAACTAATGTTGTACCTACAAAGCATTTTTCAATCTTGTGTCTTAAAGCAGATGACTGCATGATTTTAGCTTCGTTTTCTGAGGAAACGGGAAGTACAGAATTATGTAGTCTAGCTGTTCACTGATTTTAACCAGATTTGAGCTAAGTTTCACAAGGTACTGCAAAGGGCTGAAATATTTCTAGGAAACCAAGAGTCATTAGTGCTTGTTTGAATAGAACAACTTACTTTTTCATTTCCATATTCAAAGTCACTGCTTCTTTTCTCCTCTTACCTGACACAGTCAGAAGAGAGGCATAGAGAAGTTTTGCAGAGAGTGAGACTCCAGAAAAGCATAGGGAAGGTAAAACAGCCTTTACACAGGCTGCACTACCCATTCTGTGGGTGGTAAATAAACAAACTGTATCTAATTTCATTTTTTAAAAAGTTAATAGAAGTAGGTATGTAACTGCTTTTTCTGATCGAGGACTCTGATGCACCTGAAAAGTTTCATCTTGATTTACTTCATTACTGCTGCTTGCAGTTTTTCTGTTCCATCAGATATAATGACAACTACTATCTTCTATTCTTTTTTCTATGAGATGATTCTCCTCATCTTTTGATGCTCCTTCTAAGTCACGATGTTACTAGTTGCAGTGCCATGCCATCCAATATTGAAAACACTCTACCTATGTGCCCTGCTATCTCCTGGGGTCAGAGCGGAAGGAATGGTGTTGATTTCCACATGCTTTCCCTGCTTCCCTTGGCTCACGAGTGACATGTGCTGATATGAGTGAGCAGAATATAATAGGTTCTCTGCATTAGCATTTGGGTGATCTTTGAACTGCAGTAGCTAATATTAATGAATAATTCATGAATGTCACAAGAGGAATGATCCCATTCTAAACCATGCAACAGGTGAAGCAGTATTAGGGTACGCTGAAGTTCTCAACAATGATTTGACCTGAAAATGGATTCTTAGTAAAAAGCAATGGACTGTTTATGCAGTCTTGATGTTTAAAACAACAGAATCTTATACAACTGTTTTGCCATTTCTGGATACAACCCACATGATTAGTTGGTCTACACTGTAAAAGAGCAGCAATATTTTAAGGACAACAGGAATGGCTCGATAGTTTATTACAGATGACGAAGGGCACATTTCTTCTCTGACTTCATATCAGCCTTTCAAATCTTTAGATTCTCATCTGCAGCCGTTAATCACCATTCATGCTCCCGATGTGGGCTGCTGTCAGGGGGCCATCCTTGTGCTTTTCGCTTGCTCTCGGCCATTTCTTGTGCCAGCTCTGGTGCCTATATGCTTGTATGGTGGAATAGATTAAGAAACGGATCTGATTGTTGAAAGGTAATCATAACAAATAAACCCGTCTAAAGCCCTGCAACCGAGAGTCATCCCCGTATTATTAAGTCTTAGATGGAACACCAGAATATTTGGAGGCTTTTTGTAGTGTCAGTGTCTGCCCGCATGCTTCTGATAGTGTTATATACCTAAAAAGCACTTTCTTGAAAGAACATTGTTGTAAGCATGAGTTAAGTGCCTATTTGATGGTTTAAGAGGAAAACTCCAGCAAGTATTAGGAAGATCAAACTGAAAGAGTTACAAATTTTGACATTCAGAACTTTCCATTTTGTTTTAGATTCAGAAGAAATTTGTCAGATTAAACACATCTTGCATGCCCTCAGCCTTACTGAATAAAACCTAATTTGACTAAGGGGAACTGGGACGCGACATTTTTGCTTAAAAAGAAATTAGTTACATACTCAGATTCCTCCATGATTATGCATCTTTAAAAAGTTTCCCTTTGTGTTTAAAAATCTTAGCTGGAAGTGTCTTCCCAGAGTTTTAAAAGCACTAACCACCCAGTGCTGCACTGAGTGGTGCCCACATTAGGTTGAATGATCTGGAGAAATCTACAGAAATCTGCAGAAAACTGCAAAGAGTTCAAATCTTTGAAAACAGAGATTTTAGTCTAACTGTATAGGTATAGATTTAGGTACTAAGCCTAAGCACATACCAATCTGAGCTCTACACAGCAGCATGCAAGATACTAGCAGTCTTGAAAGTACATTCAATGAGTAAAAGATATTTAAAGCCCTACCATGCAAAGAAAGTCCTTTCCATAATGGACCTTAGTATAGACATATATTAAGATTGGTCTTCTAAAGAGTAAGATTGGTTGCTAAAGAGTAAGAAACCCAGTACTTGCTGTACTGTACATCATGCCCACTTTTTCTATACAGTTAACTACAGTCAAAGAGCAAATAGTCCTATACATGAACTTCTTCAACACAGACCCAAAAAATGTTTTTTCCTTTTCAAATATAAGCTTTTATAAGAAAAATCTTCAAACTATTTCAGAAATCTTCCGTAAGTCCCAAATTCATTGTAAAGAACCCTTCCTTCTGTAGTGCTTTATGTTTACTGCCTGTTATTTTAAATGCAGCCTTTATATTACAAATCTGCAGCTTAGTTTCACGAAGCGCTAAGCAGGGGCAACTATTGAGAACCACTCAACCAGTGCTAGCCAAATATAACCATTGATCAGCACTACTTGCCTCTTAAAGTTAGGACCTAATCCCTAATGTGATCCCTAAGAAGCTTCTACTCTCTTTGGCGTTTTTTTAGCCCTTGGAATCTATTGCTTTCTTCACCACAGAAAACAATTAATGTCTCTCCCCAGCTCCCTCAGTCGTGTCACACCCAAAATTGTAAGCAGAGCTGGAGGGATCAGTTCAGAACAAATACAAGCTCAAAGCAGGCATTGCTGGCAGTTTGAAAGAGTATAATTGCTTTATTCCATTGTTTTCCTCCTTTTTTAATTTTTTTTATTTTTTGGCCTCACGCTATATGTTCTGATTCCTGCAGGGACTAGAAGTAGAAGTGGGGAAATGGTGTAATAAAAGCTGCTTACAGAGACTGTTTGCCTGCTCAGAGGCACTAGAAATCTCATGAGGATCCCTGCATACAGGAGTTTTTCAGCCCAATTGTACAAACTGGGGAGGACATTCAAAGTTGAAGATCAACATCCACACATCAATTGATATTATTATTTATTTATTTGTGCTGTGGCAAGAAGAAGAGGTTAGGTAAGAGTGCAAAAGGGTCTTTCTTTTTCAACCTTCAGATTAGCAATGGATTTTATTAAAGGCTCAATGTGTCATTTTTACTGTGATAGCTTAAAAAAAGCATTAGGTGGGATCATAACCCTCTTAAAGTAGGCGCAAGAAAAATAACCTTGATTAAATGTAGAATAAGAAAGCTACCCACAAATAGATTCCAGCTCATTGTCAAGCAAGAACACTATGTTCCAACATATCTTAATTCGTCCTGAAAATGCATAAACTAAAAGGAAGCAAGGTCCCTTTGCTCTCCAGTGAGATTGTGCGCAGCTGAAGTAAGCCAGAAATAGCTGGAATGCCATAAATTCAGACCCTTTCATCTGAATTCACTTTCAAGTGTTATCAAACCCCTAAAAGATAGTCCCTATCCTAGACTTCAATTTAGTACCTAAACACAAAGATGTTTGTTCAAACCAGTCTCCTGAAACACATGAAAACTAAACATTTTTCACTTAACCACCCTTTGCCCATCAGATTACCGCAAGAGCTCTCGGGGTCTTAAATTCCTTCCCATAGTATATATCTATATAATGTCCTCTGAAGACTAATGTGGCACACTGAACTCAACCTTAGTATTAAGTCCTGTGCAGTGTCACTGACTCTATTGGAATTGAGTTTGTAAAAGAGTTTAGCTCTTTACGTGATCTGAAAACCTCAATTTATAAACACTATTTGCAGCTAATGTCATGTTTTATGAGAGGTGATCAACGTTTTACTGAGAAATTCACTTTCAGCAAAACCTTTCCTCCTCTCAAGAAATTTCCTGGTGCAAGGAAAATCAGTGTTTCAATGGCTCAAGGTTTCAAACTGAAGCTTAGTGAAAACTGAGGATCTTGTTTGGAGGGTTTGAGAAGGCTCAGGTATACTCATGGATATTTCTGTCACTCTCCCCACTCCCAACACACCCCCCATTCCCCACCCCCATTTCTGTTTGCTCGTTTTTCTTTCCTTTTTTTTTTTCCAGCTTCAAGCTGAAAGAGACATGTGGGGAGTAGACTTGAGAAGAAGAAATGTTAAAAGGAATCACGTGTAGGTTTGGGTGGCCTGGAGGCTACTCACCATAATTCCAAAAGGTGCTGGCTTCAGTGACAAAACCAGTCTAAAAGCTCCTGTCCCAACTCCCACCTATGCTTGTCAGTTCAGCACAAGATCTTTTTACCCAAAACTATAGCAACCAAAGCAGCTCTTGATTTTGAAATTTCAGTTTTCACTGTGGGCTAAAGAAGTACCCTGTTCTGCAAGTTGCTCCAATGAATTCAGTATTTAGAAGGTTTTATATGAGAGAAGATGATGGCATCCTTCCATCCACCTGCTAATACTTTGAAGAGAAAGGGATGTAAAAACTTTCATTCTACAGCTTGGATAACAACTTATGATCACTAAACTTTTCTTCATATAATGGTCTATGTATTGTGGTATCCACATTTCTCAGATATTGTGGAAGAAAAATACGGACTATTATATATTTGGGTTGTGGGTTTTGTTTTGGGGTTGTGGGGTTTTTTGCTTTATATCCAACTAACGTCAGAAAACACAAGTTCAGAACAGCTTCCTTTTTGTCACATACAAAGGAGGGGTTCTATCTACTATGGTCGCTATGAGTGAAGTATTAGGAATTCTAGATTTTAATGCATTTTCACTTGATGTGTTTCCTACTCTTCATATAACAAAAGCCTGTTCCAAAAAGACATTTATTACATGGCAAGAGTTAACAATTACTCCCTAGTGATACATATATAACTTCCACAACAGTTTTGCTCGGTTTGTAGGTCAACAGCATATTCCTTAATGAAAGAAAGAAAAAAAAGAGTTGCTGTTATGACGCAGGTGCTGAAATCTCAGTAACAGTTCCAGAGAAATGTGAAACCCTTGTAAACCATAACTCCCTCACAAGGCAACCCAGGCAAAGGATTTCCCCAAACTACTCTTATTTTGCTAAGAGTGTCATCTTGTGGAATTCTTGGAACACTCTTCATCCCTGATTGGCAGCTGAAGAGGAGGATTAGTTTTCCTCCTGGTGGAGTAATCCATTATAACTGAGGGTGATTGCTTTTAAGAAAGCAATGTGTCAACAAACCCAAAGAAAATGTGGTTCCCTGACATCTACCACTAATGAGACACCATTCTTTTGTTTGTTCTCCAGAGATATTTCCTAATGACAATGTTGGAGAGGGATTTGTTTGTTTTTTAACCTACAGCAGCTGTGCAGAGTTTGATATCAAGCTGTTATAGTCTCAAATCAAAAGCCACTTAGCACTCAAAGGACTGTACAGGCTTCATTACACCTGATGGGTCTGATTCCCACATTTCTACTATCGCAGTGATCCTCACTTAAAAAGCTCTGCAGTGATGATAATGATAACTTTAACCAAAACATACATTTTCCTCCTCTTTCTTCACATTCTCTGGTTTTGTCAATCTTTCTATGATGCCTGCTCTAGGCCATGGCACTGTCAAATCAATGGCAACAATACTGAAAAACATAAATTCTGAGAATGTAATTTATTTCCTGTAATCAAAGCTGTATTCCATGGCAGTATGCCAAAAGGCAAATTCATTTCTCTTTAATTATCTAAAGCAAATCATGTAATAAAACATCCTTTCAAAGTAATATGCCACAAAAATATGGGTTAGAAGCTTTAAGGCTATTATGTAGGTCAGCAGACAAGGTCAGTTTTCAAGGTATGGTTCAGTACAATTCATTGTATAGTGGCTTAAACTTTAACCTTGTGCTACTCAGCCCACACAGCTTCTATATAAGATACTAAAACTAAATATAAAAGTCTGGAATGGCTGTTAGCTGGACATTTGAAAATATTGCTCTCCTTTATTTGCTATGTTCCATGAATCGTCGCTCTAAGCAGATATCTTCTGTTGGTTGCATACAGGCACCTGGCTTGCAAAAATATTTTTTATAAAAAAGAGAAGTAAAAAGAGATATTTCTGAGTGTTCACAGACTGTGAATGGAGACTATTTCGTACATAACCCATGAACAGGTCAAAATGAGCAGTTTTACTGGTTTTGAAAGTCGCAATTTACCCCTTAACTAGCCCATAATACTAGGACTCACCCAAATGGAAGTGCTCTGCCGAGTAAATCAACAGCGCTGCTTCATTCAAGAGCAATTCATTCTCAGTGAAGTCAACACAGCTGGAAATAGGCCCATCATTCTAAAAAGAAGAGTTTTTCTAAGCAATTCCACCCAGATACCACATAGCCTCATCTTACAACTGAATTATTGCTCAAAAAGGTATCACCACAGGTTTTTTAGAAGGGTGGATTCTACCAGGATATAAACACTCAACTTTGCTATGCAAGGTCCCAGGTTTTTAAGCGGATTTTTGGTTGGTTGTTTATTTGCAGAGGGGGTCCTGGCTGCCTCTGAAGTGGAGGAAATTAAACGCTTCCCAAAGTCAAGAACACAGTGTGTAAAAGCTTATAAAAGTCATAGGTCAGCAACAAACTGGAAGAACCACTGTCACTACTACCAGTGCAAGCTGGAAATAGCTGTTTGCAAAATGGCAGAAGCTCCAGCCTCCTGTCCAGAGAAGAAAACAACTTTTTTCCAAACAAACCTCAGTTGCAATAGTAGCAATAATGATGAGATATGGAAACATGAGTAAACATTAAAAATTGATTCATAAGCATTTATGCATGTGCCTTTGAGTAATGAATCCTAGCTTATTTGTCCAATTTGTTACAGATGAGTACAGAATGCTCAATAGCATATGTCACTGAACTTCAGCAATATGGATGCTTTCTTAAGTTTCGCATTTAATGTGTGCCTGTAGCCCAGAAAGCCAACTGCATCCTGGGCTCCATCAAAATAAATATGGCCAGCAGGTCAAGGAAGGTGATTCTACCCCTCTACTCTGCTCTAGTGAGACCCCACCTGGAGTATTGCGTCCAGCTCAGGAGTCATCAGCACAGGACCTGTTGGAACAGGTCCAGAGGAGGGTCACGAAGATGATCAGAGGGCTGGAGCACCTCTCCTATGAAGACAGGCTGTATGTAGGGACAAGGTCAGGAAGACCAAGGCACAGCTGGAGCTGAAAACCTGGCAAGGCATGCTACGAATAACAAGAAGGGCTTCTACAGTTACGTCAACCAGAAAAGGAAGGTTAAAGAAAGCATACCCCCCATCATGAGCAAGAATGGCAAACTGGTAACAGACAAGGAGAAGGCCAAGGTTCTCAACAACTTTTTTGCCTCAGTATTCACTGGCAACCCCTCTCCTCACACCTCCCAAGTTGAAGAACCAGGCAAAAACAGGAGCTATGAGAATGAAGGACCGCCTGCTGTAGAAGAAGACCAGGTTCAAGACCTTTTAAGGAATGTGAAGGTATATAAGTCCATGGGACCTGATGAAATCCATGCACGGGTCCTGAGAGAAGTGGCAGATGAAGTTGCTAAGCCACGTTCCATTATATTTGAAAAGTGACAGTCCAGTGAAGTTACCACTGACTGGAAAAGGGAAAACATAACCTCCATTTTCAAAAAGGGAAAAAAGGAATATCTGGGGAACTACAAGCTGGTCAGTCTCACCTCTGTGCCCAGCAAGATCATGGAGAAGATCTTCCTGGAATCTCTGCTAAGGCACATGGAAAACAAGTAGGTGATTGGTGACAGCCAACATGGCTTCACAAAGGGCAAGTCATGCCTGATAAATTTGGTGGCCTTCCACAATGACACTACAGCATTGATAGATAAGGGGAGAGCAAGAGACATCATCTACCTGCACTTATGCAAAGCGTTTGACGCTGTCCTGCATGATATCCTGGTCTCTAAACTGGGGAAACACAGATTTGATGGATGGACCACTCAGTGAATCAGGAACTGGCTGGGTGGTCACACTCAAAGGGTTGTGGTCAATG
>JAOXNO010000020.1:46711762-46723582 GCA_028565335.1 Limnodromus scolopaceus | reverse complement strand
CAACCTGCTCTAGTGGGAGGTGTCCCTGCCCATGGCAGGGGGGTTGGAAATTGATGATCTTTAAGGTCCCTTCCAACTCAAACGATTCTATGATTCTATGATTCTAACTTAGGCTTCAAAACCAGTAGGTATTTCTAGAAATCTTGGCTTTGGTTTCTCAAAGCCTGTCCGCCCTATTGGTAGGCAAACATTTTTATCCCAAGTGTTTGGCTCTCAGGAATGCTCTCTTTAGAGAGAGCTTGCTGTCTGCTAAGCTACTTGTTGCACAGTTGCGCACAAGGTAACTATTGAATGGTTAATAGAGGTAGTGTTCATGCCTGAAAAAAATAAAACCTCAGGCAATTCCAGTAACCTGAAATGGAGCATTGTAAGATATTCCGAAAAAGAAATATTTCATGCCTTTTGAGCAGCTGGACAGTAAATTAACAAGCAGTGATTTTTGGCTATCACTCATTGCTTGATTTAGGATCGCTCTCTTAGCGTAGCAGAGGTCAAATTTACTCTTGGGACTACACAATGTGAAAGGGACCGCGGTTCCCAGTCGTGGATTCCAGAGTTCTCTGTAAGCACATTAATGTAATCCCATGTAAGTTTTGAATGCTTATTGTGAGAGAGGTATACGTAAGCCACTGACATTCGCAGTAGAAATGAGCATATGAGTTGAATGACCCGGCAACTTTGAAATTGTTACTAAGTCAGTGGAAGGAAATCTATCAGAAATTGTGCCAATGAAAACAAATATGGTTTCGCTCTTATGTCATTGGAAGGTGCATCAGTGTTGTGCAAATGTACACTAGAGGCAAGCAGTTTTGGTTTTTTGGGTGTTTCCCACTTAAGATGCACTGAAGCATTTTAGTATGTGATGACTGAAACACTGGGGACTGTGACCCCTGTGCTTGGTAATGGGATCTAGAGCCTTTCACCTATAGGTCATGGGTTCAGGTCTGCCTCAAGTTAAGGATGACTAAAACTTGTTCCCACCTGACAGCTGTTCATTGCTCTTTGGGGAGGGAGACATGGTGGTCCTTACATAGTTCTTAGCAACTCAGCATCCATACTGACAGTTACTTCTCTCTTCAGGCCCTTCAGAAGGGCAAAGAATTTAGTAACTTGACTAGCTTCTGTTCAAGTTGGTGGGGAAGTTCAGGAGGAGCAGCAGTGTGTTTCATGGTATGGGATGCAGATCTGCTCAAGGCAGATCTCACATGTTCTGGCAAAGAGCTAAGGGGGAAGCCTGTGCATGTCAGGGAGGGGGAGACGGGGAAGACACTTTCCTCTTCTCTGGAAAAATTAGGTTTTTAGCAGGAACTAATACTCAGCAACAAAGATGCTGTCAGTAAAACTGTCTCATGTTGAACATGGACCTTCAAACACATTCTTGAGGATTAGGAACTGGTGTATTAAGTGAGAAATGGTGCCAGGACACTGGTGTTATTACTTTTGTGAATTGTTTTCCTTTTTTAAAATTTGTTAGCTAAATTGTACTAATGGCATAGTGTCTCTTTTCTAATAGGCAGGCACCCAGAATCTGATGACGTTGATGGAAGGGTAGTAGAGAAACTACTGCGCTGTGTTACCACCAGCCTTGAGATGATGTCTGGTGGTAACACAATACAGTGTTTAATATTAATAATATAATGAATTTAATAACTGACAATATTAGTATGTCAATTATTTTAATAACTGATCTGTTATTTAAATCAGCATTTTGGCTTGTGGGAATTTGTGCCACCAACTCGGCTGTCTAGGCATTAAATTATAAGGAATCACATAATAAAGGACTTGAATGCCATCAAGTGGCTTTTGATGTACCAAAAAAGGAGAGTGATGCGTGGATTTTGTCACCAGGATATTAAAGTGAAGTAGTTCTGTCTGTCTTTGATATGGAATAAAATGGAAAGTATTGATACAGTGTGCTATACATACAATTTAAGTTGGTAGTATTTTGAGTATAAAATGTTGTTGTCACCAAATACAAGAAAACAGACTCCATTAAGGAAAACCACATAACACTAGTGTTTTGTTCATTGGTCATATTTTCCATTACACCATTTGTCCTATAGTGTGGAAATCCTGTGATGACTATAATATGTGGTGGTTGGTTGGTTTTTTTTCTTACAAGCGTAAGGAATGACCTTCTGCAGGGTGTGCTAGTGTTGAGCATAGTATTGCAGGTCTTCAGCACAATGAGGCCAAAGGCTTCAGGTACATTTCAGTGACATTTTTAGTGGTTTCTCTCCTAGGTTTTTGCACCCGCTGTGGGTAGTTGGCAGGGTGGGGAGGTGGAAGGGAAGCAGCAAGAGCGCTTGATTTTTAAAGAAGTGCATATTCAGCTGTTTGTACTGATTGTGGAGACTTAAGATCTCTGACAGCCTCTGTGATCTTCGCAAACTTTCAATTTAAATAAATGAAAATATCACTGGCAGAAACTTTTTAGATTTTTTTTTTGGCTTCCGTTTTGCTCTTTATTACTTCCGATATGTTGAAAGGCCGGTTATCCACTTGCTTCTGGTCTGTCCATATGTTTTCACATAATCTGATTTTGGCAGTCAGAATTTTCCTCGCTATCTATCTTTATAATTTCTTTGTACCTGAGTGTTATGTTGTGTAAAGTATCTACGTTTGCCTGTGGAGTTATCTTTACTCTATTTGGCTGAAGAAATATACATGATGGACCCATCAAAGAAATAATTAAATGGTGTAATGCCTTAAAAAGAATGCAGAGTGGATCTGCTGCTGGGTTCTGGAATGTGCATGTGTCTTCTTGGGTGGTTTTGCTATTCCTGTTTTGAATGTTAAAGAGGGAAAAAACCAGCTTCTGTTCTCATGACTGACTTGTGTGATACAATTTTGATTAGCTAAATCTGCCTTGTTCAGTGAAGTTAATGTGGTTTGACAGGACCTTGATTAGGAAGCAATCATTTCTGTTGATAGTAAACAGTTGGTCACTTTCAGCAGAGATAGGAATGCCGCCCTTTGTCTTGCGTGAAGTATGATTTGTTGGTTCAAGTCCTGGTTAAATTCAAAAGGAACGTATGGGTGGAATGGGAGAGAATATAGTACCAGGAGTAGAAATTGATGGTAGAGTCCACAACCCTCATAGAGTTGGGGCTTTATTGTCTTGGCTGGCATTGAGACACAAAAGAGGCAGACAGACATTTTGTCTTTGGGAGCACTTGCAGTGTAAAGGACTGCAAAAGAAATCTCTGGTTCCGAGACATAGAGATTATGATAACTCTGCTCCCTTACTCCCACCCCATACTCCTGTAGATGAAGCAAAATTTATTAGCGTATCGTAGACTACTGGTTGATAGAAAAAGACAGCAGTGAGCATGAACATGAGCCTGATGGATTAAAGTATTTTTAGGGTTTAATTCTTGATAAAAAATAACAATAGCTTTTTGTTAGCATGCATAAGCAGTCTCAATGATATTATGTTCTCTCACTGTAGTAAGAGGGATATTAAGAAGTTGTAAAGGGACTCTAGGCAAGGAAGTTGTACTTTGATTTTTATTTTTTTCTTACTGGTGGGAAGGAGGTAATGCCACATGTGACAGGCTGAAAAAATGGAGTGTGTTGTGGGAACACTTATTTCTTCACAGAATTCTTGAACTAGAAATTAAACAATGCTTCATGCCAGAATGACTGTATGGTTTAATTGTTGAGGGTCTCATTCTGACAGCTTTATCCATGCCGGGGCCCAGCTTCTTGCCTGGTGGTCCTTTTAGCCCCAGGGGCTTATGGTTGGGTTGAGGGCCCAAGTGATTGAAAATGTCCCTGCTCAGGTTTGGGAAAGTCATCTTCCAAAGTGCCAACTGGTTATAAATCAGTCTTCCATTACTCGGCCTAGGAAGAGATAGATATACATGCCTAATTTCTGTTCACACTGTTGCAGAACTAAACTTTGGCAGTAATTCAGATCACCAGTGCCAAGCTGACTAGGACTGCAAAAAATGTAACAAATTAGTCCAGGTCTGCAGCTTGGGATTTAGCAGAGCAATAAAGGTAATAAATTGTAAGGGATGGAAACAACATGTTGGTGGTATTCTTGTCCCTCTCATGTGTATGTGGTCTTGATTCAGCTAATGGGCTGAATTAATTGGCCCCGCCTCTTACAAGTGTTTACTGGAGGGACTACAGGGGAGGTTATATAAAGTATATGAACTCTAGCTGAATGCTTTTTTATAAGAGGGAAGATAATTTTCCATTCGTACGTAATATTTTCTGGCAAGGCAAATTGAATATGGCGCCCTCTAGAGCCTGTCGACCTTGCAGTCTCCCTTTGCCTTTTTTTTTTGTTTGGTTTGGTTTGGTTTTTTTTAAACCATGTTCTAATACGGAGCACACCGTCCAGCTCATGTGGGTTTAAAAACAGATTTCACGCATGAATGATCTGCATCACAGCATGTTACGCAGGTACTAGACCGCTGGGGGAAATTAGTTGTTGACAGTCGTTTCTGCTGCACTCAAAACTGCATCTCTTTATGTGAACTTGATTTTTTTTTTTTTCATATTTCAGGCTGAAAGAAGTGCTCATGCTCACTTACTCTTTCACTCCTCCCTTTTTCCAGCTGAAGAGAAACATTCTCCCTCTGCCTTTGCCAAATTATTTAGGAGGAGAGTGTAAATTAAAGCAATTTATCTTGAAATGTGCTATTGAAGTGGACTGTTTATACAAGTGTAAGAAATTGTAACATAGTATTTGGTCTGGTCTGCAAGGAAAAGGTTTTTCTTTTTTTCTTTCTTTCTCCAATTTTTTGCATATGGTATATTGGTTATAATGTAGAAAAAACTGTTTGAGGCTCCAGTTTATGCATCAGTGTTTTAGTGCGGTAGAGGCAATGATATTTTAATGAGGAACACGGCTTTTACTGCAGTGTTCCTAAAATAAACTTGCTATTAGTTGTGATCAGTTTGAGACAGAATAGTCCATGCGCACAGTCAGGTTTTTCTGACTGGAGAGTTCTCATCAGGTGAACCCAGAATAAGCAGTTCCTGGCTAATACAAAGCTGTTGATATTTATCCATCAGTTGGTGGACGAGTGAGTCAGGAGTTAAATTACACACGGCAGAAGATTGGAGAAGAGGCCATGTTTAACCCCCAGCTCATGATCCAGACTCCACAGGAAGATGGTGCTAACGTACTAACAGCAGAAGCACTCCGCCAGCACCTTGACTCTGCACTTCAGGCCAGCAGAGTACATGTCTATATGTACAACAGGTAAGGGGAAATGCAAATGTTTTCTTGATCATCTGTAACAACTGAAAAATTGAGCACGAGCTTCCCTCCATGTATTTTTAAAGGCTTCAGAGCCTTTCCCTTAGGACTGTGTTTTGATGTGAATGTCACCGATTTCTGATACTTGACATTGTGGCATGGTAGCAGTGGCAAGTTGGCTTTGAACCAATGAGATGGGGAAAGTGCTTTGGACGATATTCTGAGAGAGTAGTGCTATGAGCAGTGCTACAGTATCCAGCATTTGTCTTGGTAAAGGAGTGATGTCTGTGCTCTTAAACATAGGACCTTATAGATGGGATTCCTAACATTGAAAATCCTTCCATACTGGAGTTGAATTCACTTGCTGACACCATCATGAGGTATCTAATAACTGTGAACACCAGCTCAGGTTACTATCCTTCTAATAGTTTGGATGTGAAGGGAAAGCCAGACACGTGAGAAGTGGCAGTGTGTGGAATAATAGCTGTTTAATAATATAGACATAATAGGGTTGGCCATCAGAGTATGCACACACTGAAGGCTGGGAGTTGTATATTGTCCAACAAAAAATAGGAAAGGAATAATAAAGGAAAATAATAACCTTAGAAGGTACCAGCTTTGGGCTAGCGAGACATCTCCCTTCAAAGTAGTTCCTCCAGGGTGGCTACTTACGTGGTGTGCCTAGAGGCGCTGCCAGCGAGGCACGAAGCCCCCTGTCTTTTCAGCACATCTTTTCAGCACGTCCAACTGATGCCTCAGTGAACTAATACCGAGTCTCCAGTTATCTTTTACCTAGCTCTTGTCTTGTTTAAGGTGTTAGAAGTTGTGGCAGTGGAAGTTGTAGCATAGCTGAAAAAGGAAGGCAGGAATCCTAATGGTTTCTTTTCTCCTGCATGTCTGGGTCAGCTGGGAGTATTCTAGTCCTCTTGAGCTGGAGCTGGCTTCTCTCCCATTTGTGTCACTGACTGGTATCACAAGTCGCAAGCGCTCTCGTTTGTAAAAAGATGGATTTCTGTCCCTTTAATGTGTGTTGACTAGCCTGTACATCCAAAAGCAGCTCCATTATTTTTAATGAGTTTTACAGAGAATGTGAGAATAACTGAAACAAATGTCTAGTCTGTAACTACAAAAACAAAGGCCTTTGCTTTTTTTTGGTGAGGTGTAGTATATCTATGCTGAGTAATATTTGCTTTTCTCAATGATTTGCTACATGAAGCCAATATGTGTGTGGGAGTTGCCATTTTAAATGTCTGTTACAATTTTAAAACACCTATTCAGTAATTGTACAAGAAGAAAATACTCTTCTTTGTATTTCTTACAGACAGTGGAAATTGGAACATTTGTGTTACAAATCAGGAGAACTCATCACAGAAGCAGGTTACATGGACCAGGTATGAATAGCAAGCGTTTAGTTATAAGATTTGTGTATTCTCATGATTCAGCTTGTGCTGCTTCGATTATATTCCTGTATAACTGTGGTTTTCTCCTTTTTGATTTTGACAGATCATAGAATATCTTTATCCTTGCTTAATTATCACTCCTTTGGACTGCTTCTGGGAGGGAGCAAAGCTACAGTCAGGAACTGCCTATTTATTGTAAGCGTGTTTTTTTATAACTTTCTGGTCTGACTGATTTTAACTGTATAACTGTGTGTGATTTTTCAGTTACATTCCCATTGTTTAGTCAGATTCTGGTTCAACAAAAATAAAAGATGAAGTGTAGTGTCGGTACAGGAAATATGCATGGATTTTTTTTTTCATTGAACAGAGATTTTCCTGTTTCTAAGAGGATTTGTAGGCATAGATTTAAATCTTGCGGTATTTTTTCCTCATTCTGCAAGCATCCAAAATAAAATCTAGGTTTTGAATTCAAGCTTTAAGAATTTTATGCCTTTTTTTTTTCCTCTGAAATGAACCTGTTTCTGGTGGATTTTTCTGTTTGGGGTTTTTTTTTTTCCCTTTTCCCCCATAAAAGAATAATAAAAAAGATTGGCTGGGAATTTAATTCGTAAGAAAATGTCTTGGGTTAAATCTCAAGTCTTCCTAAGGAATAAAGAACAAATCCTTTGCTTATGAGATCATTAAAGAAACAGTATAGTGTATTTTATGGGTGGTTTCTCAGAGTTTACAAGTGTGATATTATATGCCCTGAATCCTTTAAAGAGTTAATTGTTAGTCTGTGCAGGCATTTTCTGTTAATTATGCAAGAGTTAGCATTTGAGTTATTGTTTCTGTCCTGGTTTGCATGTCTCCGTAAAAGCAATTTGCAATGGCCATCTTCTAACCTTTAGTGTACAGTTTTAGATGGGGAAATAAGGGGGTTTGTGTTTTCTGGTTGGGAGATTCGGAATAATGACTTAAGCCTGGTTAAGCAGATACAGTGTGGTTTGAACCACAGAATAAGGCAGCCAAAAGCCTTTCTAGTCTGTCAACATCACAAATTCAGAAGTGGGAGGTGGGAGATGTGACAGTGATAGCGGTGACAGCCATGGTAGCAGGAAAGCTTGATCATTGATAGTCAAGCTGCCAGGGCATTTGAAGGAGCACAGTATTGTTATAGATAAACAAAGATCAGCTATATTGATTGATTACATTTGCAAGATTATTATTAGACTAGCAAGAAGTAATCTGATACTATGAGAAAGGCTTTCTTCCCCCAGCCCCCTCTCTTCTTTCCCTCTCCCCTCCCCCCTAATTCTTTGAAGCAGCAGTTGGCTGCTTTTTTTGTTATTTAGGTGCATGATGATTTGTTTTGCTTTGCTTGTAAATGGAAGTATTTTTAACCTGTGAATATTCCATTTTATACAATAACTTTGTAACAACTGAGTAATTTTGTTAAAATTACAACTGAGCTGCAAGAAAAGTACATAAACAAATCCAGTTAAAACATGCCTTACATTTTATGAAACAACCTTACCAGAAAAGGTTTTAACAGACAATAACTCAATTATTTGTGCAAATATGAATTTTAAAGGTATGTTTGTTTCAGTACTTCTTTTGGGGTTTTTTTTTGTGTGTGTGTGTCATTTTCCCCTGGTTTCTCTTGCAGAGGGAAGCCTCCTTTGCAGTGGATCAACTTTGACCCCTTAGAATTCTTGGAAGAGTTAAAGAAAATAAACTACCAAGTGGAGAGCTGGGAAGAAATGCTGAATAAAGCAGAGGTTGGTCATGGTTATATGGATCGACCCTGCCTGAATCCTGCTGATCCCGATTGCCCAATCACAGCTCCCAATAAAAATTCCACCAAAGTAAGTTTGCTTGTCCTGCTGCGTATCTTTTCAAGGGAGACTAGGGTATTGGGGGAGGTCAGAGATAAAAGAAGAAGGTACCACTTTCTTCCAAGCAATATATAGCTCGTATTCTTGAGTGATACAATTTTTCTGTTCCTGTTACATGCTGTTAGCCCACAGTCAGGAACTTTCCCTCATACTGAGACGCAGTGCCGAATCCTGCGCAGTTAGAGTGCGGGTACAGTTGTCAGCTGCTGCTGGGTACGGCACTGCAGTGACGTGGCATTTCAGCAGCCCAGACCTAGCCACTGCTGGAACACAGCTGGCGCTATATGCTCAGACCACCCAGCAAAGCCTTCCTTCAAGTAGCACCAGTTTTGTTGATTTTGTGAAGAATTTGAAGTCATGACCCCCAATTTTATCTATCCCTTTATCAACCACACCAGGCTTTGGAGAAGTTGCCTTCTGGTCAACAAGTATCTGGCTGATTTGTTCAACTCAATTTGTTGAACACATTTCTCTTTGTAGACCTCCTAGATTGCCTCTGGCATCCCTTACTGTGGTACTCTGGGTGTTGAATTAGGGTATGAGTTTGTCTGAAGTTATGAAACCGATTAATTGCTTCTTTATAACTTTTTCTAGCCTCTTGATGTAGCCCTTGTTTTGAGCGGTGGATGCTATGGACTGTCAAGGAAATACATGCATTGGCAGGAGGAGTTGATTATAGGTGGTACAGTCAAGAACAGTTCGGGTAAACTTGTCAGGTAAAAAAATGTTTAAAGCAAATATAAGAGTTTTTCTTCATTAGAATTTGGTTTTGGGGGCACAGGGAGAAGATCATGCAAAATCTACAGCCCTTCATGTATATTATGAATCCCAGTTTAGGAGGGCATGCCTGAAGAGAACAGAATTTAAAAGAGTGATTAGACAGTTGTCTAAATTTAAGGTGGTGTCATTGCTTTGTACTTCTGACTTCAGAATGATAGTGTACATTGCCCAGAAACAAAGCTTCTTCCTGGCAACTTTGTTGTTTATAATGTATGTAGAAAGCATTGAACAGCGCTTAAAGCACTGAACACCTTAGATTGTGTTTTGAAATACGATCAAAGTAAAAAGGGGGGGAAAAAAGTAATTTCGATACTCACTGTACTCACTCATTTGACAACTTTCAGAATTCCAAAATCTGAACTTTTTGTTGAGGACCAATAAAAAGTCTATTTTTATGTCTCTACACCGTGAATACAGTTTTGAGTAATAAAACAAACCCCTTTGTTTCAGACTTCTTGAAGAAGTCAGGGGACACTGGACTTCAGCGGGGGGGGAAAAACCTGTGAAATAGAACTGTTCTGAAAAACGTAGGCCACACTAAACTAAATGAAGCATAATTCTTCCATGTTTAATACAGAGAACTTTTACTAGAACTTGTAATATGAATTTTGAGCTTTACATTCACTCTAAACATGGATAAGTCTTTCAAGAAGTAGCCAAAGTATGTATTTTTAGTGAAAAATGCAACGGTTCCTTAAGCCTAAAATTGCTGGATACAGTTGCATTCTGTGGAAATTCAGTATGGACAGTTATTGCCGTTGTGTACTCCTCACAGTTTGTCAGGCATCAGGAGTTTAATTTGGCATTTCTCTCCAAGGAATGAAAAAGACCAAGGTCTTCCAATGACAAATTGCAAACAGCGTTCACAAGATTTTGTGAAAAAAACTCTTCCTGTGGCATCCTCACAGTAATCTGCCTATCAATCGTGTTCTTTATAACTGATTTGTAGGGTTGCGTTCTTTGCTCCTGAAACTGGTCCTATTGAAAGTAACGGCAAAACTCAGTTTTTCAGTGAAACCAGATTTAGCCTCAATACTGCATAGACCAGTACAGCTGCACCAGATATAAAGTTGAATAATTATATTTTGTTCAATTTTAGTATGAACATCTGCCGTATAAAATCAGGAACCCCATTAGGGTCTCATTTGGGACTCGATAATCATGAAAATAATTTCCTGAAAATGGTTGTTTTATGCCTCTTCCTCCTCTCCCTTCTTTCCGTGTCACAGTGCCCAGGCTTTGCAAACCATGTTTCAGTTAATGACTCCTAAGCAAATGTATGAGCACTTCAAGGGGTACGAATATGTTTCACATATCAACTGGAATGAGGATAAGGCAGCAGCAATTCTGGAAGCCTGGCAGAGGATGTATGTTGAGGTAAATTTGAAAATAACTTGAATATCATACTTTAGAGTTCTGCTAAGATCCACTGCTTTTTTTACAGTATTTCTTCAAGGAAGATGCTTAAACTAGAGCCGAGTCATTGCCTCCGGTTTTTAAGCTGATTTTTTTTTTCCCCTCAATTAAGAAGCTGCTTGGTTATTCCCATAGGAGAGCCGTGAAGGTTTTGCTCTTTGCTGTCTGGGACATTTTTGCTTTGCTGGGGCTGAGGAGCAACTGAAGAGCTAGCTGGAATTGAAAAGCTTTTGGTTGGCATGGTTATTCCGAAGGTGTCTGGAAAACATTAGCCAGTCACGGGCCGCTCCCCCAGCGGCAGCCCGGGTGGGAAGGCTGTGTGACGGTGCCTGGCCTCTGTGTTCCCAGCTCTGACCTCTGCTGCGCTGCTTCTGACCTCCGCGAGTGCCCGGGGAGGGGGAAAGAGGAGCAGCCCGAAGAGACCGCTGGCCTTGGGTTAAAGACGTAACTTGTACTGCAGCGAATCCGTGGCGGAGTTACAGGGAGAGGATTCGAGTTAAATGCTTGGGACGGGCTGGGAATGCAGTAGCCTTCCCTGAAGGATGCGAATTCTTGTCTGATAATCAGTACCTTGCAAGAAGCAGTTACCAAACACGTTTGTGAGCATCTTTGTGTGGGGTGTGGGCTTTCACAGGAGCATTAAGGCAAAAGTGTTGTAGGAGATGGTAATGAATCTTCTCTTCAGTCACACTAAGTCTTATTTTTCTTTTCGTAGGTTGTTCATCAAAGTGTTGCACAAAACTCTACCCAGAAGGTGCTTTCCTTTACTACAACCACCCTAGATGACATCCTGAAGTCATTTTCTGATGTCAGTGTTATCAGAGTAGCTAGTGGCTACTTACTCATGGTAATTAAATAAATATATTTAATTTTTTCTGGTAGTAGAGCAGGGCTTAAATATCTACCAGTCAGTAGTACAGAACATTTTAGGCATATTTAAAGTAAAAACTAGAGTTTGTAAACCTTGGCCTCGGGCTTGTCACCTGTTGCTCTGTGTAGCAGCTGTGATGTGTCTGTTCCGTTTAAAAACGCTGCAGGGATGTGTATTTTGGGAGCGGAGGTATACCTGTTAGAGAAGGATCCATTCTAATGTTTTGCTTTTTTTTTCCCCCCAACTCCTTCTCTTCCC
>JAOXNO010000020.1:46692854-46703053 GCA_028565335.1 Limnodromus scolopaceus | reverse complement strand
CAAGTATTCTTGTTCCAATTTAAGATGTATTCTTGTTCTAATTTAAGACTAGTTTTGGTAGACTGGCTCATTAATCAAGTTCTGTTAAACACAAGCATATTAATATATAGATTTACTGTGTGGTATGGGACTAATCTTGATTTTCCATTAAAAATAATCCCTGATAAACCAAAAATGTTGCTCTTTTTGGCTGGACTTCTAAGTAAGTACATCAAGTGTGTAATATTTTACTAAACAGATCAGTTTCATTAAAATTTACTTCAACCTTTATTTCATTTCTGATTTAGTAACCTGCTTTAATGTTACTGTGATGCTTAAATTACTTCAGATCCTTTAAATGTGAGAACTTCAGTTCTAGTTTCAGATTGTTTTTGCTTCCATCTTTTTTTACTGTGAGACTCTAAATATGGCAGAATCTCATGCAAAAGTATGATTTGTTGACTCTGTTTAACACTTAAAATACCATCACCCCATCTCCAGGCATAGATGCATTAAAATAACATAAAGGTTATTATTAAAAGAAATTCATTAACTACAATAAACCTACCATAATGGAATGGGAATGTGAAAGTATATCTGCCAGAAAAGCTTGAAAGCATCTGTTAGGTTGACATGATAAATGGGTGAACGGATGAGAACTGAAAGGAAGTTTTATGCTTTGTAAAGCTGATGCCCTACATGAAGCTTAGTAATGACATCACTTCTCCTATGATTGATCTCTAGGCAGCAGTTGTGGTGGTATTCAACTTTGCTATGGTTCTGCTGATTTTTCCTGCTATCCTGAGCATGGACCTTTATCGTCGGGAAGACAGGAGACTGGATATATTCTGCTGTTTTACAAGGTGGGAACGTGTGATGGGTTGATGTATTGAGGTGCATTCTTTTTGTGGTCAGCCATCAGTGCTGCCATTCCTTGTCAGACGAGTGGGAGTTCTTCATTGTAGTAGGGTCAGTATGTTGTTGTTATCATTTCATTGCTATTGATTGACTTGCATTTGCTACCTTGGTTTTTACCTGACCGAGGGGAAATGTTAAAATACACACACATCCTTCATTCATACTTATGTT
This sequence comes from Limnodromus scolopaceus, assembly GCA_028565335.1. Lineage (NCBI taxonomy): Eukaryota > Metazoa > Chordata > Aves > Charadriiformes > Scolopacidae > Limnodromus > Limnodromus scolopaceus. The sequence goes on along the minus strand of JAOXNO010000020.1, from coordinate 46,701,985 downwards.
CGTTTTGACTGTCGGAAGACAAGATCTTGGAAATAAATAAAAGTTCCATGCTTTAGGAATATCTTCAAGTATTTTTTAGAATGTTATGGGGTACCACAAGGTGTCCAGTGCTAGGTAGTAACTAAGGGTACTGAGAAGCCTTACTTACATGTGCTAATTTTGTGCTTTATTATTTAATTTTTATGCTTTTTATGCCTTTAAACTTAAATACGTAAACATAATGTATAAATTGTAAAATGACTTCACCTTATCCAAGTTTTTCACGGGACTATGAGGAGTGCAGGAGGATCGGTTCCATAACAGGATAGTGCTTGATAAAGTTCCTATTATGGCTGCAATAGTAGTTCAGAATGGTAATACTGCCATTCTGAAGAGTGTATGCACAGACACTGACACACGGCCAGCCCTGAGCCTAGAGTGTGGCTGGGAGAAGTCTACTGCCACGAGTGGAGCCTCTACTTAGAAATTAAGCATGTTTTCTACCTTAATTTTTGATTTTGCCTGCAATGAAGAGGATCAGCGACATTCCTACATATGTACCCTTACTGTCATAACCAGGATGTGGAAAATCCGCCTTGTGTCATCTTAGCATTATACACCCACCTAGCAGCTGACACAGTTTGACATTTTAATTTTAGTGTCAAAGAGAGAAAGCACTTTCCTAAATTTATTTTTGAGGGAGTGGTTAGAACAGGGAATTGATCCCAAGCCAAGACTCCTGCTTTCTATTTCTGATTCAGTTGTAGTTTCAGTAGATGGCCTAATGTGTTTGAATTCTGGAGCCCTGATTCTCAGAAATACAGGGCAATCAGACCGTATCTTTATTTCCTTATCTCAAGTTTCACCACGTATGTGTCAGAATTTGGGCCCATTTACATATGAAGAAATGTACTTAATGAGAGCTTGCTTTGTTTAGGTAGGCAACTTTCTGAATTCCTCTTGTTTTTGTAGGGTTTGTCCACTTACTGAAAAATCTCTTACACTGCTTTCTATCATCAATTTGTCATTTCTCATTTACTGGAGGAGGTTTGTGTCTGGTATTTTTTTTTTTAAAACTAGGTATTTGTTAGGGTCTTGCATAGACTAAAATAAAGGGAATGCTTCAATTATTCCTGAAATTTTGGCTCTTCATGTTCCTGGTCTTTCCTAGGAATTAATCCTTGCGAATGTTTACTTAATTTTTAAAACATTCAGTCAGTGTATGGCAAGTGGTTTCAACCTGCCTCACAAAAGTCTGAGATCTTATCCAGAAGGCCCAAATATTATTTAACAGTTACTTTAATAGTTCTAAACAGCAGAACTCAGTATGTCAGGTGTTTACATTTTGATCTAAATAGCTTAATTCTCAGCATGGGCACTTAAATGCAAACTCACACGCATATTGTACATTCAGACTGTGTGGAACTACCAGAGTTTTGACCTGATCAGCATGTGTAATTAATAGTGGTGTGGGTAGATCTCAATATCTTCAGATAGATGCTGGTTCCTTCTTTCCTGAGCACAAGTGTGCACATACTCCCAGAGATGCACACTTCAGAGAAATATTTCCTAAAGCTGCAGAGTGAAATTTGCATCAAAGCCTTACACTTAATTAATATAGACCCCATCTAATAGTAGTAGAAGCAGTCTCAGATGGAAGCAGGTTATCCTATCTAGTCTGATAAAAATGAAGGTCTATCTAAATGCGAACAGATGTTTTTCTCTTCTCTTACAGTCCATGTGTCACTAGAGTGATCCAGATTGAGCCTCAAGCATATGCAGAAAATGACAATACTTGCTACAGTCCGCCACCCCCGTACAGCAGTCACAGTTTTGCACATGAAACTCAGATTACAATGCAGTCTACAGTGCAGTTGCGCACAGAATACGACCCTCATACGCAGGTGTACTACACCACAGCGGAGCCTCGCTCAGAAATATCTGTGCAGCCAGTGACAGTGACACAAGATAATCTTAGCTGCCAGAGCCCAGAAAGCACAAGCTCGACGAGGGATTTGCTTTCCCAATTCTCAGACACCAGTATGCATTGCCTTGAGCCACCCTGTACGAAGTGGACGCTCTCATCTTTTGCAGAAAAGCATTATGCTCCATTCCTCCTAAAACCAAAAGCTAAGGTAATCAGGGACCTCTTTACCTGTTTTTCAAAAACAGATTTCTGTATTGCCCATTAGTAAAATTATCCTGGCAGTGGTATTAAATAAAACCAATAAATAGAATTCTTTTGGAATGACAATTCTTAATAATTTTCCAGCTAATTTCATACTTCAGAAGTTTTATCTTGCGTGTGCTTTTGAGACATACTTTTGAAATACATGTTACAAGTCAGGGCTTTCATGACTTTCAGTATCTTAAGCTTGTGAATAGTGAAATTAAAGCCACTTTTAAACTTTGTTATGATATAAATTTCTCCTCTGTGGCCTTGTAGTGTGCATGTGTATGAAAAAAAAAAAGAATAGAAGCATTAAAGTAGACGGATGGGTGTTAATGTTGAGCCTGGCTTTGTAGTGTGTCATTATGAATTGTTAGTTTCCTTTAGAAACCTAAAACAAAATGCATTTCGATTTTCTGTTGCAGATTGTGGTTATTTTTCTTTTTCTGGGTTTACTTGGGCTCAGCCTTTATGGAACTACCCGGGTGAGAGATGGACTAGATCTCACAGACATTGTACCACGGGAGACACGGGAATATGACTTTATTGCCGCACAGTTCAAGTACTTTTCGTTCTACAACATGTATATTGTGACGCAGAAAGCAGACTATCCAAATGTCCAGCACTTACTTTATGAACTTCACAGAAGTTTCAGCAATGTGACATACGTTTTGTTGGAAGAGGATAGGCAGCTTCCCAAAATGTGGTTGCACTACTTTCGAGACTGGCTGCAAGGTAGGAAGCAATTGCATGAACTTCTCTTAACTGCACAGTAGTAACCACTTGCTACTAATGCTTCCCTCTTCGAATATAGTTGCACAGTAAAGGACTGCAAGCAGGAGGGAGAACGCCGAGGTACTGATCCAAACTTGCACATTGACTCGCTGTTTCTCCAACAGGTCACTTAAATTCTTTGTGGCTAGGTTTACTCCCCAGTAAGACAGTTGTGAAGCTTTAAGAGATTATATCTGTGAGAGTTAGCTTTATAATTAATGGCCAAATATGGCCCACTGTCTTGGGAAAATAAATGTTTGCTGCATGTTTTGAGAACAGTAAATGAAAAGTCCCCATCCAGCAATGTATTTTGGCACAGACTTAACTTTCAGCACGAGTCATCCTGTTGGCTACAGCTGGGACTGCTGGCATGAAGAAAATTCACTGTGGCTTATGTCTTTTACTGGATTGGGAATTTACTATACGTTCTAGATTTCCAGTCAAGTATCCTCACTCTTTCTATGGTGCTGCTTTTTCTGTGCAGAATTGCAGTGGGGCAGGGGAAGACAAGAAGAGGCATGGCCTTTCAAGTGCTGTGATGATAATTATATTGAAGTCAGCTTATTAAAAGATATTAAAGATACTATAATTACACATGTTGAGACAAATAACTGTTTTTTGTCTAAAATAAATAGCACTGTTGTATTTCAGCAAATTCTGCCCAGGAGTACTTCTGTCCTACCTCTGTCTCTCTGTTGGGAGAATCTCCAGGAAGCTTTTGCCAACAGAAAGATAAATTGTGCTGACCTAGTGAGACTGTAAATTTTAACCATAACTGTTTACAGGTTACCAGTGCAGCCAGTGATTCTTAGAGAACATGTAGGTAACTGCCAGTGTTTGCGGTATTTTATTCCTTCTGAAAATGTCGTGCAATATTAGGAAAGCAAATGCATCTAAGTAACACATCTAAACCAAGTGATACGTTTCCTGTGTGTTTAATGCACTGATAAATCATGCAAAGCAGTATTTCAGCTATTAGCGTTGGGTTTTTAAACAGTTTTTAAATATATTGGATCCATTCACTACAGTCTGCTAACTGGAAGTTTTACTTAAATTTTTTTTTAAAAAAAAAAACATATTGAGCTGTAAGAGGAGGTATTACTGGCAGGAAGAAAATTCAACATTGCTTAGATGTTTTGCTGGATTGGAACGTTAGTGTTCTTCCTAGATTTCTAAGCAAGCGTCTTTCTACATGCTTTTCCAAATTCTCTTGTACCTCTGCTGCTTATTTTATTTCTTTTGTGGGTATTTTTTGTTGTTGTTCCAAACAGTCAGAAAAAATGTGTCTGGTGTCCCCACTTCCACCTTCCCCCTCTTCTTCCCACCTTTCTTCCCCCAAACCTGTGGGGGAGACAGAAGTCTGAGATGATGTTCTCAGCACAATCTGCCAACAACAGAGTTGGGAAGAGGTGTCCTTGGATCTGCTCCCTTGCTGGCTTCTCAGAGTGAAACGCTGGAGGCAGGCTAGCCCACTTGGTGTTGCTCCCAGTGGTGCCCGCTTCCCACTGCCCCTCTCTCAGGCCCACCAAGTAATTTCCCAAACCTCTTCCACTTTGGATGTCGCTGTCCTCTTTGTAATCACCTCCTTGTGCTAAGGGCTGTTTGTGTGGCCCTGGCCCAGTGCCAAGGGCCCCCACGTCTCCTCCTCCTCCATGCTGTATGTCCATGCTCGTAGGTGACGTTTCCAGATCTGCTCTTCTGTTAGGGGTGTTCCTGTTCTCTTCTTCCTGTCCATAGTTACATTTCCCCTTCCTGCCCACATTAGCCTGACTGTCCTTGTGTCGTGTCCTCTGCTTCTCTTCCACTAGAGGAGCTGTGAGTATTGTTGGTACCCTGAATATACTGGTGGGGTGCATGAAGCTAAAATGTTATGCTGGAATGGTCAGGGAGACTCTAGGACGCAGGGACTTGCAGTGGTGATTCAAGTGGATGTGCCAGCTCTGTGACAGAAGGTCCATTGCTTGGCTTGTTGATCACCCACAGCTTTAAAATTAATCATTATGCTTACTAATTAGCATTTAAGTCTGTGTCCTTACCCCTCCTCCCCACCTTCCCCAAAAGGAGCACAATTAATACAAACCAGATGCTTTGTAAAGATGTAGGGCTGTCTTCGCAGTGTGATGCTGCACTTAGAAAGCTGGAACCAAGAAGGGTATTGAGAAGTATCAATAGAAAGAAGTCACGTTTTAAAATGGTACAGGGGCTATATTTTAAAATGTAGTAGGGGCTAATTAAATTCTTATACTAGAAGCTGCCATACTTGTCATAGTTAGGGAATTATCTCAAGGTGCAGATGCTAACAGACAGAACAACACTTGATCGTTACCAACTGGGGCTGACACTGGGGGAGGAAAGGGGAGGGAAGGTGAAAACAGAGTTTACAAACAAGGTACAGGTTTTGGCTGGATTTGGGGAGGATCCCTGAGGTGGGAACAGTTCTACTGGTGCATTTTTACGTGCTGGAGGAGCAGGATAATCAAGTAGGGACAACTTCATGGCTAATTCCTGCCGACTTGACTGGGAATTCAGTGCTAGAGATTAATGGCTCAAGATGGTCTTCTGACATGCACACATTTGTCTGGCAGAATGAGGGAAGCAACAGCACATAAAAGTATTTTTTTATCAAGAAGGCACCCTTAGGCTTAGCTGTATGTTCGTCCTTGTTTACTAGCCCTCAGCCTAACGCACTTTGTTTTTTGGAGGTTCCCTTATATTTTGCTTTCTGGTGTCGATATCATAATAGCCTATTTTCTGTTACCGAAAATGCAACAGGAGAAGAGTTAACAATAATCATTCGCTTAAACTGGAAATCTTAACATTATTTTTGTAGATGACTGAATGTAAATGAGGTAGCTTGAATTCCCTGATGGCTTGGGGTTAGGCTTGTTCTTGCAAAGGGTAATCTTATCTGGTGTTCCCTGGTGCCAGCTGTTCACATGAGTGAGTAGGATTTCCTTCTTCACCCCTATTCTTGCACCCCACATAATTTTGGAGGATTTAATTTTCTTCTGAAGCAAAAGTGACTGCTGATACGAAAAAATCCTCTATAGAAGATATTTTTTTAATTCCCTTAATTTTTATAACTTTTCTGTATAAAGAAGTCAACATATTACTTTTATCTTTTTGCCTAGAAACACTTAGTTAGTCCCATTTATAAAATATTAAATGTCTTTTAAAACATTGGTATGGACAGTTTGTAACAGAGGTAGTTTGCTTTGAAAGCAGTAACTGCTATTAATTTCAAAATGTTACAGGAAATTTTAATTTTTGAAATTTTGAAATTCTTTAGAAATTTAAGTGCAACTGATAGTAGTTTCTTGATATTCTTTCTGCAGACTTTCGGTTTCAGCAAGGTCAGTAATAAAATAACCCAGAGCGTGAAGTGCTTAAGCCAGATGAGAAATAAAGAAATGAAAGGGAGCAGAGTTCGAGGGATGACCATATTTGTGAGGACAGATGCGAGAGAGCTGAGGTTTCACCCGCTGCAGTAATGTTAAATGTACATGCCCTTTTTTGATCTACCTTGCAACCGCAAATTGGTATCTTAACATGCCAATGTATACATTTGTGTCTGCGGAGCCCCCTGGCATTGGCTGGATGTTAGTCTGGAAGCTCTGCCTCCATATGCTGTCAATGATAGCAGTTTGTGTGCTCCTCTTGCTGAAGGGAGCCACTTTTACTGTAAGTTAAGCTGTTCTTTGGTGGTCTTCTTTCCCATGTGCTTTTCTGACAACCTCCCTGTAACCCCCCAAAGTCATCTCTCACGTGACTGATACAGTGGCACAAATGCTCTCTCCTGGTCGCTTTCTGAGAGACTCACATGGAGTTGAACTTGGCACAGGAGGGATGGACTGGTATTTTTGCAAGTCCTAAGCTACGTTTTCCCCTCTCCGAGGGCACCAGCAAACAACACTTTTTTAAAGTGGAGCCTCAAAGTCCTTTGGTGATGCCAGAAATCCTGAGGGCAAATTGTCTTCCTCCTGGGCAGGTGCTGGAGGGCTGCACGCAGAGATGTGGCAGGCTTCTCTCATCACTTGGTCCTCAGCCTGTTGGCTTACAAGTGGGTACATTTCGGCAGCACAACACGAGAGGCAGCTTTCCACGGGAGAGGAGATGAATTGGTAAATGGGAGCAGGTACTCCAGCCTGGAGGCGGTGTCAGCCGGGTGCTTTCTGTCTTCCAGTTCTCTTATCTCCGTACAGCTGTAACTAACCTATCTGATCTGTAATGACGGTTTTCATTACAGCTCCTCAGCACAGCTGCAAGGTGGGTCGGCGATTTCCTCCACCGCCACTCCCCCGGCCTTTTCCTTTCCTTCCCTGGACATGCGGTTTGTCATCTGCTTGCACAGAGCCTCCTTGTACGGGGCTGTGGCTTCCTGTACTAAATCTGATCCAAATTTGTGCTGTGAGGTATTCCCTCCCCCTTGAAGGGTGGCAAGGAGGAAAATAACAGTTGAGAGTGAATAGGTGTTGGCTGTGATCTTTACATGTGCTGGCAGCAGATCCCACGACTTGTATTAAGCTGCACAAGTTGAACAGATGGAACAAATTGACAAAATCGTGTTCACTCACGCTGTGCTGAAGGAGCAGCTGAGTTGCTGTTTGAAGTTGAAAGTCTGAGCGTGTGGTTTTTTTCCCCTTGTAGTGGAATTTCTCCTTATATCGTAGAAGCTATTGTCTCAGTGCTCTGCAGTAGCCTAAAACAGTTAATGAGAGCGGTGTGTGTCCTCCTCTGGTTTAGTGCACTCAGCCAGGGTTTTGGTGAGACGGAGGGGAGTGTGGAGAGTGTTTCCCTTCTAGATAACAGACTGAATGCCTCCTCTGGTTTTAAGTCCACAGGAGGCAGTGAAGTTGGATCGGGGCTGAACTCAGCCCTTTTCTGTCCTGGCAGCACCCAGGTCAGGGTGAGAAGACTTCAGCTTTGTTTTGAGGAGGATGTGTATGAAAGAGGTGAAAAATGAAAATATGCTTATGTAGTCTTGAGTGTGATGATTCTGGAATTGTGGTTCACAAGGAAAAGCACTTCTTATTCTAGACAAGCTTAACTCTTCCCCATATACTTCTCCAAGCAGAGTGCTAGGTTGCTCTCAAAAGCTCTGGGAAGAACACAGGACTAGAGGGTCCTAATCCCATCCAAGATCTCCTCTTTGCCTTGAGGGGAAGCTGGTTTACACCAGTGCCCATTGCGTCTGCAGCTTGCTAGCTCAGCTTTGGTGGTCTGCACAACATGGTAGGCTTCTCTTGAGGCTCCTCCTTTGCACTTTCTTGCTTCCCTTGCCTTTTTTTGGGCAAAATACTGGACATGCAGCTGGTTCTTTTACATTCCCACACACTGACAGTGAATGAGGAGCACCAAATTTACAAGGCAGGATGTGGATGATTTTATTCCTGATTCAGCTGTGAAGAAGAGTCATTATTCTTTCTTCCTACTGAAATTTGTTTCTAAGCGTGATTGCTTACTTGCTTGTACTGTCTTCCCCTTGCCTCCCTTAACTCTTCAGGACTGCAGGATGCCTTTGACAGCGACTGGGAAACTGGGAAGATCACTTACAACAATTATAAAAATGGATCTGATGATGCTGTTTTGGCTTACAAACTCTTGGTACAAACAGGCAACCAAGCAAAGCCCATTGACATCAGCCAGGTACTGTATCAGAATCCGTACTGGTTTATACAGGAACGCACAAGTTATCAGGAGTGGGGGGAAATGCAAAGAACATGTCATAGTCTTTTTTCATCTTAATTAATTGAATTACCTGAATTACACTTTACTGCATGGCCTCACTAACTTTGCTGAAGCCACTTGTTAGCTGCAGACTGGCCTGTGTTGTGAAGAAGTCAAAATCAACACTGGAAATGTCTGCCCTTGATTATTACTGGTTGGCATGTGTTCAGTGCTGCTCCAGTGTCAGATACACTTGGTTTCCACCGAAAATGTTGCAAAAAAATGCTTTGCTGTATCCGTAAGTAGATGTATGGAGTCTGGTCCACGCCAGGCAAAACCAAAGTTAGCCTCGTTGCCCGAAGTGGCATTGTTTCTGATTTGAATCAGATTGCCTTATAGGGTTGACCTTTGCTCAGCTTTCTGCTGTGGCTTTGGATCTAGAATTTGCAATTATTTGGTTAGTTCCTACCAATTCATGCAGAACATGACATTTTAAAAAATATGTTGATGAATGATAGTGGAAAGGGACTGAAATCGTTAC
>JAOXNO010000020.1:46673531-46684023 GCA_028565335.1 Limnodromus scolopaceus | reverse complement strand
AGGGGGATTCTTTATCCATTTGTGTATGTGGGAATGTAAAATGCCCTGGATACATTAATTTTCCACAGTGCAGTTTTAGCCCAATAATAAAGTTCAGTAATACGTGGTTTGGCTATGTACGGAAGTGAGGGTTGGGAATCTCACTGCGCATGTACCCATTTTTGGTCTGCTTGCCCCACCAAATAACTTTTTTAAGTGTTGACTGATTTCAAATTTTTCAAGTCTATCAGATAAGTGAAAATAAGCAACTAGGGAAGAGAGACTTAAATTCCAGGACCAAGAGGAAGATAGTTGCTTAATCTCATATCTTAATAGGCAGTAGGCCGAAGAAAGAGCACTTATAAATCACAGGAAGAAGATCAAAAGTATTTGAGCGTTCTTGGTACGGCTTGTTTACTAAAGAGCTGGAGGGAAAAAGGCATTTCACTAGTCATATTGTTGCTCAGGCACTACTGTGTTCAGCACTGGTCCTCAGGTGGTTTTATATGTATAGGCCTCCTAGCTTTGAAGTAACAGAAGTTGCAAAAACGTTTCTTCTGAGTGAAATAGAAGCGTTAAAAAAAAGTCATGGTAGTTGTATCCCCACGAGAGTGAAGGGAGTACCCCTGTAATTCTGACACCTGAAGTGCTTTTCACCGTGAAATGAATTCTTTGCAGGTGGGAATAAACAGAGCTGGAGACAAAAGCCTACTGGTGCAAGCAGGCATTGTTTCCAAAATTATTGCTACAGTCTGACTCTGTAATCAGTGCTTGCTCCGGTTGTGTGACTTCAGCAGCAGCTGTGTGGTATGACTGCAGAATCCAGCCTACTCTTGAAGGTTAGCCAGCTAGAGAGAAGTAATCAACTGGTGAAGAACTGTGCACGCTGTGGGAGAGGTCGTTTGGAAGGTTGTGTGCGTTTGTCTAATGAAATGGATTCGTTGTTTTACAGGCATTTTTAACTGCCATAGGAGACAGGAATCACAGGGCTGTCCTTGCATTGGAACACATGTTTGCGCCAGTACTGGATGGGGCCGTGTCCACTCTGCTTGGAGTGTTAATGCTTGCAGGATCAGAGTTTGATTTTATTGTCAGGTAAAGCATTTGTGCGTGTCCTGACTTTGTTTTTTAATATAAAAGTTAGTATGCTTTAATTTTTTAATCACTTCAGCATATCTGTCATTTCAGTACTATGCATGGTGTGTCAAGCATGCTTACATCATGGTCCTGTTCTCCCTCTCTTTTATTAACGCCTTGTTACATGCTAGACACGGTGGTGTTTCCAATGCTGGTATTAAAATCTGTTCCAGGAAAATCTGACATCCAGCGTGAGAGAACACAAAAATGGCCCTCTTTAGCAAAGTTTGTTAATTCTGGGTTTGAGTCAGTTCAAAGCATCTGGTATTGTCCAGCCTGAGCTGCGTTTGACCTTTAACCTTCAGGTTCTCCAGACTTCTTGTGTGCACAACAGTCTGCGTGCAAGGGACGTGTGAACCTACAAACACGCTGCAACTGTGCTGCAAGTGACTCTCTCTGGGCCTTCTCCTTCTATCACTATGTGAGGTTCACAGCAATGTGTAACAGGGAGAGGAAAAAAAAAAAACCAAGCTGGGGAGCTGGGGAACCATAAGTATGAACACAGAACTTCATATTAAAATTTTGTAAAGCAAAGCCTGAAGGCCCTTCTGTTTAGAACTACAGGCAGACTGTTTCTTGTGAATTTAATTAAGAATGTGAATTCGTCAAGTATGAGAGGAAAGCAAGTTTTTCGTGGAGGGGAATTTGAGAAGTGCAATGAAACAGATCCTATTCTATTACAAACAACCTGTGGAGCTCTGCAAAATGGCTAATCTTAGAAGTAACACAGGTTCTTTGTGGAAAACTGCAGGACGAAAAAAAATTACACCAAGCCCTAAAAGGGAACTGAGGTAGAACTGGGCCAAATAAAAATGCTCTGAAAGATGACTTAACTACTTAGGTAGACATAAGCTGGGTAGATGACTAGACTTAGCTGACATCCATTTGACAACAAGAACAACAAAATGTCAGAGGCAGGAACTGAGAGAATGGCTGGTAAATCTCATCAAGGTTTTTTGTTTAAGTATGTAAGAGATTTGAAGAAAGCAGGCGGTTTGCAGTTAGACCTCATGAAACCTATATGAGGATTATTACTGTACAGATGTTGCATGTCTCAAAATAGAATTTGTATTTTTTTCCCAAGTCAGTATTTTTTACTTTATTTTGTTGGTATGGAAGAAATAAGGTAGAATTATTCTTTTAGGACCTGATCTTTTAAGGGTTGGAAGACTTTGACATCTACATTACTTACAGATTTAACTTAAATTTATAGGGGTACATTTGCTGTGCTACTTCCCTACTGAACAGACAAGATTTTGGCAAGCATAGTTTTATGTCATAGCAAATGGAAGATTGTAGCAGCCCTTCACACCAAATTTGGATTGGGTGCTCTCTCAGTTTATAAAATGAGCCTTTCAACTTTTCAACTTAGGTTATTCTATTTTTTTTGGCCATCAGTTTCTCATTTTCTAGCACAATCTGACTTTAGTTTGCCTTATTTAAAAAATATCATAAAATAAACTATGGGAGCCTGAGCGTCGTTACAATGGGCGAAGAAGATCCTGACTTCCGGAAAGCGATAGATTAGTCCAACAATGTGGAAGATTAAGTAAATTAACAGACATTGTATACACCAAGTGGTCAGAGCTATAATCCTCCTGTTTATCCTAGCATTAGATGGATGAGATGCAAATGTTTTTAATGCCTGTTGTTGATCTCTGTCCCGGTATAAAGTTCTGGTGGTTTATGTTAGTAGAGCAGATTGGCTTGCTGATTTTTGCTAATGCAGATCAGAAATTCCCAAATGTTTACAATAGCAGGATATTTGTAGTTTTACAGGAGTCTGATATATTTGATCAGATGTGGAAACAGAGACGCAGTAAAGTTTGTTGCCAGCTAGACAATGTAATCAGCGGACCCATTAGTAGCAAACTTGCCCTCCGTTCTTCTCCTTTGCCTTCTCCTCCAGGAATTTACCAAGACTGAGTCCTTGAAATCATTAGTTACAACACAGCCTTAAGTTTAGTCTGAGCCCCAGCTGTGCTGAATACCAACTAGCAAGGCTTTCCTTTTACTGACAGGTTTACCTTGGTATTCATGAAGGATCCCAGACCTTAGCCCTCAGTGGTGGGAAAGGACAACCACTTGTGCACTTTCCTCTTCTTCCATAGTACTTCAGCCATTATGTTTGAATTGGCTGACGCAAAACAAGAGTATTCAGAGATGCTAAATTGTTCAACAAAAGATTAGCCTGCAATGCAGCTCTGCCATTGTGGAGTGCTCTTACTCAGTACAATGCTGAAGCTTACTATAGAATCGACAGCATTTTCTTTGCAGAGAGCAGGTTCCTGTGTTGTAAAAAGTTGCAATTCCAGCTATTTGGTAAAAATGGAACTCACAGAATTCTAGGCGGAAAGTTGTGATTAATGAACAGCAAGGGAAACCCTTACCTGATACACTGGAGATTTAATTAGAAATTCTGCTGTAAGATGCAGAAGCATTTCACAGTGGATTAGCTGCTGGGAGAAGAGGGCTTCTTTTCCTTCTAGGCTAAATTCTACACCCTTCACTTCATTTGTTTGCTTCTGCTGGGTTTTCACTAATGGGGGCCCCTTTTCATTGTATTTGTGCTTTCAATCCATTCAGCTATTCACTGCACATTCCATATTTTTGTGTTTGTGTAACACATTCATAAATAACATTACATGCTTCCAGATTCTGGGAAATTAACAAATGTAATTTTTTTCTTTCCTTTATCAACTAACACTTTGGGTTGTGGAATGTAGCTTCTCTAATTCAAAAGGTAAAAAACCCTATATCTATATATGAAAAGTGATATAAGTATTTTGTACTATGTTAGTAATATTTTAGATTTCATTTAGTATATGTATTACTTTAACATATGTAGGAGTAATTTGTTATCCATTATTTCTAACAATATTTGTGGCTATTCTCTTCCTCAAACCCCCTAAACCCTACTTCAGGTATTTCTTTGCTGTTTTGGCAATCTTAACCATTCTGGGAGTTCTCAATGGTTTGGTGCTGCTTCCTGTTCTTCTTTCGTTCTTTGGACCATACCCGGAGGTCAGTAAAATTAATGGTGAACAGAAGAAATAATACCACGTCTGCACCCCCCTTTGTTTGTCAAAACCCTTTGTTTTTTAAATTCTCTCAGATTTTTTTAGTTTTTAAGTTGCCTCTAGTGTTTTTTTAAAATCTTTATTAAAAATGCTGTTCATTATTTAGTTGACAATCTACTTAAACTTTAGAAGTTTTTTTTTAAATAACTATTATTTAAGAGGCTACAATCAGCAAACTTGGTACAAGTGCAGGATTATTTATGCTTTTAAAAGCATAATGTGACATGCAACTAATTTTTTAAAATGAGGATTTTCCCCAGTATTTTGCAGAAGACAGTTTATTTTGTACATGTGTCTTCTTCTTTCCTATCTCAATGCCTCTGTTGCTTTCCCCAAGATATTTAACGGAGCAGACCACCAGGAAGGCCTGCGTGGATCAACATACACCAGTGGTGGTCCACAGACCACACCTTGATAACCATGACTGGTCTGCCAGAAGGTCCCCCCTGTCCAGTTGCCCCTCCCTGCGCTGTGCTCTTGGCTCAAGCAGCGTTTTCAATGGGTGGAAGGTTTCACTTAGATGTTGGTGACTTTACAGTATAAAGCCCAACTCCAGCAAAAAAAGTATTCATAGACACCAAATTTGGTTTTGGTTGTTGATTATTCATTACCTACTCTATAGTTAACACAATTACTGCATTGCAGAGGGCAATCTTTATATCAGTAGAATCAGTGGGCTGTGCTTCACATGTCTATATATATATGTGTATGTGTGTACGAGAATAAAATACAGATTATGTATACAGCACTAGTAATATTTCAAAAGCATTTTTTTTGTATTAGCAAAACAATTTTGATGATTGTGTAATCTTTTGTATTCCTAACAGTATACATGACGTCCCTTACTCAAGCAATATATATATATGACAGTGTTATTACCACATACGTTGCTATTACCTTTATGTCCTCTCTCTTTGCAACTTAACACCAAGCCATACTATATATACACATTTGAGGTGATTTTATGAAACCATTGCTAATGTATGCTGAAGGGGGAGGGAGTCGATGTAGTATTTTTATGTTTGTAAGTGCAAGTGCATGCACTTGCTGAGACAATGATACCCAGAATAATTTGTGTAACCCTGTTTACATCCATATCCTGTTTACATCCATATCAGGTCTCTTTTTCTTTCATTATTTTTTTCAGTTCAGTATAAATATTTAATCAGAAAACTGTTACTGAGGTCCTCGTGGCATGGGGAGGTTGCATTTGGCAGAAGAACATTTCTGTCAAGCACTAATGATTAAAAGGCTAATGCTCCCTTAATGTTACTGAATGTGTTGTTATTATCAGGTTTCTCCAGCCAATGGACGAAACAGGTTGCCCACACCATCTCCTGAGCCGCCCCCCAGCATTGTGAGGTTTGCACTGCCACCTGGGCACACAAATAATGGGTCAGATTCGTCTGATTCGGAGTACAGCTCTCAAACCACAGTGTCCGGCATCAGTGAAGAACTTCATCAATATGAGGCCACCCAAGGCCCCGGGGCACCAGTCCATCAAGTAATAGTGGAAGCCACCGAGAATCCTGTTTTTGCAAGATCCACTGTAAGTAGCTTGCATATTGACTGGCAGGAGGGCAAGGAGAGTGTTTGGTGGTTTTATGTTTTGGTTTTTGGGGTGGTTTTTTTGTTTAAATCTATTTTTGTGGAAAGCTCTCTCGTATTCCTGGCTGATTATGACTTTGTGCCAAAACTCGTAAGCAGGGAGTGAAGGCTTTCCTCATCCTCTCCTTCGGAATCAAGCTGAGGGTAAAATAATGCTAGGAAAGCGGAGGTCTTTGGCATCTGTAATTGCTGTTACATCATGTTGGCACCAGCCACAAGAAAGAATTCTCAGTCTGTTCGATGAGAGAGAGAGCAGGGAGAGAGTAAAAGATCTAGACTTACTCCCCACAGTACCTTGTTGATCACCATCTCGCAAACCTCTCTCTGACAGCACATTTTGGGGAGAAAGATTGATAGAGCCAGAAGAAAACAGTTTCGGGGTTCTACCAAATCTTGGGCCTGTTACATCTTGCCACTGGGTTGGCATAACTGGGATTTCAAAGGAGAGTGAAAAAGCTGTGTCTCCTACCCCTGCTGATGCTGCATGCTGAGCTGCAATGCAGATCTGTTTTTGTTCAGCAGAGGCCTAGAAATAGGTACAAGCACAGCCACATTTGAAGTTGGTCACGGTTTATTGACTGATGTGGCCGCTGCGCTTCACGCTTTTTACGGAAATCAGAAAACAGATTCCTACAGTCTATACAAACTACCCTACTAACATCCTGTGTATGTACCCTGCGTGGAATAGAGCCTTTTCCCAATGCCCTGCCATTCTGCTCGTTAAACGAGTTCCGATCACGTGCTTGTCACCCGTCCCTTTGAGAAGAGGTACCATTAGCTAGCAGGCTTACAATAACGTTTTCAGCTGTCATCCCATGTTTTTCTGATGGCACGCTTTCCAGGTTTTAATAACTTCAGACAAAAACTGTCTGGAGAAATCAACAGCTGTCAGACTCCAGAACGTCACCTTTGTAGAGTTAGAGCCAGGACAGCATTTCTGTCATTGTTGCTGGCGTAGAATGTGAGCCGGCGTAGTGTTTGTTTGCCTCGCTTCGTCAGAGGCATAACCCCGCGCCTCCCTTCCAGGTGGTTCAGCCAGAGACGAGGCATCAGTCGAGTCCCAGATCACAGTCGAACCCGGAGTCCAGCACGCAGCAGGCCTGGCGCCAGGCCAGACAACCCAAACGCGAAGCCCGGGAAGGGCCGCGACCGCCTCCTTACCGCCCTCGCAGGGACGCTTTCGAGATCTCTACTGAAGGGCATTCGGGACCTAGCAACAGGGATCGCCTGAGCCACCGGGCTCACGCTCATAACGCGAGAAGCCCGGCGTTCGGTGCCGTGGGCGCTGCGGGGCCCGCGTACTGCCAGCCCATCACGACTGTGACTGCCTCAGCTTCAGTGACTGTTGCTGTCCACCCGGCGGTGCACGGCCACAGCTCTCGGGGAGGGAGCTTCCCGCCCTACGAGGGATGCCATGAAGCTGACCATGGGCCGTTTGAGGACCCCCACGTGCCTTTTAACGTGCGATGCGAAAGAAGAAATTCTAAAGTGGAAGTTATAGAACTTCAAGATGTTGAATGTGAGGAAAGGATACCCAGCAACAGCTCACAGTAAGGTAGGTCCGTTCCCTGTCGCTGCATTGCTCTGCCTGTGTCAGGCAATGGTGTGATCAAAAGAAAGGGGAAAGATAAAATTTCTCTGAGGTACGTTCCTTCAGTTAGTTTACTCATTGGTCCCCGATCAGTCTGTTTACCGAGAATAGAGTACATTTTGTACTAGAGGTCTGGTTGGATAGGATTGTACTTTCCAACACTGAGAAATTACGGTGGGTTCAGACATGAGCTACTTCCAAGAGCCTTGCAAACTGGGAGAGCACATTGCACAATCCCAGCTTACCAGATGAGGAAAGTGAAGCAGAGATGTGGCATGACATCTTCAAAGCTGTGCAGCCGCATTTACTGTTGATAGGTTCTGCCCTCTGATCCCTGAATCGGGCACTTTATAAAGCGTGGTAGAGAATGGTATTGCCCAGGAGAGTCTGAAATTGCCGGCTACTTTAAGAGTTGTCCTCTCCTGAATAAAAGTCTGTGAAAGAATTTGAAGTCCGTAGTGAGGACTGAACGCCTCTGGAAGATGAGCTGAGTGAGAGGTGGGCAAGCCCCACCATACCTAGTGCACTGGTGGGTGGTGGGGTGTCCCCCTGCGCCATGTGGGAGCGCAGGGAGACCCACCCAGCGGACCTGCGTGACGGAAGGAGTCCTTGCGGCCGTTGCAGATGTGCGTAGGGTAGAGCTGGCCTAGCAGGGCACTTAACGTGTGCCTGTGAAACAACGGATAGGCCCAGGAACTTGTGAGACTTGATACCTAAACCATTATCTGTTTTTAGGCTGGCAAGAGAATGTTAGAGGAAACCCTGCTGGTTAGAACAGACAGGATGTTTTAGCAGATGTTTGGGGAAGAGTGAAGCTGTTGATTTTCTTGAAATTTTTCCATTAATTTTATAGGGAATACTTTGAAGGGGAGAAACCAATCGAGTTTTTACCCTGAAAGCTTTGTGTGGCTTGTGCCTGAACAAGCGTTTTTTGCTATTTTAACTCTTTTGGGGGAAAACGGAAGCGTTAAAATAGTTACTTAGCTGTAGATACCTGTTCTCTCTCTCTCTGCTTTTCAGAGCTTTCCAGTGACGGACACTAGTTTGACCAGAGCAAGCCATTTTATTTTGGTTGTAGAACTATTTTACATGTGCACACATGTGCGCGTGCACGCACACACACAGAGTTTTGATGGAAATTTTTTTGATGACTCATAATATAATCACCTTCTAATTTATAAAGCATCTCTCCAAACATCTCAAAGTGCAAATTGACGTGAATGCCTTCAGCCTCACGGTCTAGAAATATGACAAGTAATAGTATCCTCAAAATAAGGAAATATTTGAGCTCAGCTTTTTCAAGCTGAACTGCGTGTTAATATGAGATTCTTACCTGTGAGCAGTATTTGATGTAGTGTATTTCTCCTTGAAGTATTCATTGGTTTTAACTGAATTTGTCACAGGTATCTAAAGCTGGGAGCTCAGAAGTTACAGCATCTGCTTTTTTTTAATTGGCATCAGTATTTCTTTACCAGGAAGTTCATGACTGAGAGCAGAGCCCACACGTCCTGACTGCTAACTGTAACCACAAGAATCATGAAATGAGTTTTGGATTACCTTGATGTGTTTGTTTTTCTTGAACTTTAGTGAGTGTTTGTTTTTCCTCTCTCTTTATTTGTAAAGAGTAATAACTGAAGCAAAGAAGAGGCCAAAGATGGAAAACTGTATTTCCAGAACTGCTTGAAGAGAACTGCTTGAAGTTGTAGAAAAGGACATGCTGCATCAGGACAACAGTTCACTGTTACTGTAACCTATTGTATTATTTTGTTAAATATTTCTTTAAGTATTTAAAAGATGTACACATATGTAATATACAAAAGAACAATGTAAAGTAGTATAATCTGGAGTCATTTGCCTCTGGGCAATAGAATGGGGACAATATTGTGTGCGCTTTGTACTTCTTGTATGTTGATTTCTGTGCCACAACTAAGCTTAATCTAGTTCTAAATTTCAGCATAAGTTGCTGCTGCTTAAATATTGTATAATTTACTTGTATAATTCTATGCAAATATTGCTTATGTAATAGGATTTTTTTTTTAAAAAGATACATGTCTGTTTAAAATATTTTAAATTTGCGTATCACAACCCTGTGGTAGTATGAAATGTTACTGTTAACTTTCAAACACGCTATGCGTGATAATTTTAAAAATAAGCAGATATGAAGAACAGCAAGTTAATCTGGGAGGCTTAAGTAGATTTAGCTATGTGCAGGTTTTGTTTTGCTGTGTGTATCCATGTATGCATCTGGAAGTGTGCATGCTTTTGTGTGTATGTTCCTGGTGTACTGTAGTTTCTCTTTTACTGTATGGTAACACATAGTGGGCTTATAAACCCACTGACGCTGATGTGAGTCTGGCTTTCCCTGTTAGTAGGCACTAGTGAAAACTGTGTTGGTGTTTACCAACATATACCATAGACTGCCATGATCAAAGGCCCAACTGAAATAGAAGAGAAGACAGGAAGTCGAGGTTCGGGGTTGTGGTTTAGTTTCCCACATTCTTAATGACTTGGTTCATATATGACTTTGATCAAGTCGCTTCACTGCCACATGCCTCAGTTGCTCATTCTGTAAAATGGGTATAATTACACTTACCTACCTCCCAGGAATGTTGTGAGGCTTAATTACTGTTTGTGTAGTGCTTTGATTTTTGTAAATTTTTTTGCAAAAGGTGCCAGGTAAGTGCAAACACTATAACCGTTATTTTTTCACTTCCAAAGGTGCTGGATATTGAGAGGTGCTGGTGGTTATAGAAATTCAATGAGCATATGCCTTATTTTTATACTGATAGTGTTAACTATGAGTGGCATTAGAAGCAGGGGAGTTGTTTGATGGGAACCACAGCTCAGCTGTGTTCTTACAGCGTTGAAAGCAGTATCTTTGGTCACCTTATTTTCATGGCAGGAAGGAAGTTAATAGTAAGTGATAAAAATCAAATGGAAGGATAAAAGAAATATCTATTTTTGCTTTTTTAAATATAAATGGCTTTCTGATGGATCCAGGACTGTAAAGACACATAAGGCCTGGGTGTTCTTTTCTCTATTGTTTGTGTTTTCCCATGCTGCATTGGCACTTTTAATTAAAACAGCTAAACTGGGA
>JAOXNO010000020.1:46652456-46666978 GCA_028565335.1 Limnodromus scolopaceus | reverse complement strand
AGCTTCTTGGTTGGCCAAGTGGAGAGGGGGGTGCTGATCTCCCCAGCACCCAGTGACACAGTGCATGGGAACGGTTCGGAGCTGTGGCAGGGGAGGTGGGATTACTCATAGGTAAATCTGCATTTGTAATACTCTTTGCATGGTTTGGTCCACAGAACATACAGTGACAAGTGTGGTCCTGGTTGTGCTATTCATACCCTGCCATTGATCCACAGTATAACTCGGGTACAGTGAGTCATCCCTGTGGGCGACAGCCCCCGCTGTCGGCGACAGCAAAAGGTACACAGATTTCTGCCTGTAGAGGCTCCAGCTCGTACTTGAGCTGGATGCCTGTAACTGAGGGTGAGAATCAGGTCAAAGAATCGGGTTTTTTTCCCCCTCAGACTGTAACTTGTAATTTAGTCAATGGTAGCCCAGGACTTACTGAATGGATTTGCATACTTCAGGAGGCTTTTTGAGCTGTGCTTGAAACAGAGTTGCACAAGGAAAACGAACAAATAGAGGGTATTTTTTGTGGAAGTGACCTGTCTCGCACTCATCTGAGACACGCAGAAGTGCTATGCTGGAATACGCTTGTGACCCTTAGTCCTAGGTCTTCAGGTCCCTGCCATTACATGCAGTTCTTTCTCTCACGACTGTCGTGTTTTATAATTCTGTTCTATTTTGGCCATTCCATATTAAATTATCACCTGTTTTTTTTCCTTTTGTTCAAATTTTACAAACCCTTTCAAGTCAAGAAAATTCCTGTAACCTAAGTGCAATAACCTAGGTTGCACCCTTTACCTCTGTGGAACTGGATTTATGCAGGGAAGTATCTTTTTTTTCCCCATTTAAATATTTTACTTGCAACTACAACACTTCTCCCTCTCTTTGCCCTTCCTCTTCCTTACTTTCCTTCTTGCATATCCTCATGGGGATGTCAGTGTGCCATCCAGCACGGCTGAATATGAGCCAGCAGCGTGCCTGTATCAGAAACAACGTGACCAGCAAGACGAGGGAAGTGATTGTCCCCCTGTAATGGCACTGGAGAGGCCACACCTTGAGTACTTGTCCAGTTTTGGGCCCCCCACTACAAGAAAGACATCGAGGTGCTGGAGCAGGTCCAGAGAAGGGCAACGAAGCTGGTGAAGGGTCTAGAGCACAATTCTTATGAGGAGCGGCTGAGGGAGACCTGGGATTGTTCAGCCTGGAGAAAAGGAGGCTCTCTACAACTACCTGAAAGCAGGTTGTAGCAAGGTGGGGGTCATTCTCTTCTCCCAAGTCATAGGCAACAGGACAAGAGGAAACGGCCTCAAGCACCAGGAGAGGTTTAGATTGGATATTAGGAAAAATTTCTCCACCAGG
This sequence comes from Limnodromus scolopaceus, assembly GCA_028565335.1. NCBI lineage: Eukaryota > Metazoa > Chordata > Aves > Charadriiformes > Scolopacidae > Limnodromus > Limnodromus scolopaceus. The sequence continues at coordinate 46,665,634 of JAOXNO010000020.1, read as the reverse complement.
AAAAGGGTTATCAAACATTGGAACAGGCTGTCCAGTGAAGTGATGGAATCGCTTGGAATTGATGGAAGTATTCAAAAGATGTGTAGACTAAACCATGTGTAGTGGTTTAGTTTGGTTAGTGGTTAGATATGGTTTAGTAATGGTTTTGTCAGTGTTAAGTTGATGGTTGGACTTGATGATCTGAAAGGCCCGTTCCAACCTAGACAGTTCTGTGATTCCATGATTCTATGGTGCATGTCTACCTGGTGAACGCAGCTATGCCCAGAGAATCTGTGGTATGCAGTTTGAATGGAATTATTTCAGAAAACCAATGAAAAGAGCTGGTGCAGAAGCACAAGATCGCACACGCGCCAGTAAGATAGTACAAATTTGAATCCAGGCAGGCCTGAGGAATCCCAAAAAAGAAGTCTCTCGAAGAAGCCTCTCAGAGTATGGTTCAGGTTTTACATGACTCTAATGAAGAGTTTTACATTTTTGAAAGCCAAGTAATTTATCATAGAGTCATAGAATCATTTTGGTTGGAAAATACTTTTAAGATCATCGAGTTGAACGGTTAACCTAGCACTGCCTAAACCATGTCCCTAAGCAAATATATCAGACACGTTTAGCAGAAAAAATACTATTACGGAAAACTCAAGATTCTCCTAACAAAAAGTGATATGGGCTGTGATCCTTTGAACATTTAAGTCCTTTGTTTCACACAGTGAGTAGCTGGCACTCTTCAAACTGGAAATACTAAATAAGTACTAAAGTAGTTGCAGAAATGGGCTGCAACTGATAAAAATTCGGATAAGAAAGTCTTGAGTTTTACTACTAATAATGATGAGACTTGGTTCAGCTTGGTAACATGGGAGCTGGATATTCTGCATGCAGTAGTTCACACACATATGTTGCGGTGCTTGTCTGCGTGCCTTCATAGGTGCAGGGTGAAGGCACGCTGAGACACCCAGAAGCAAAAAAGTCAGTGAGACGTACAGTAGAAAGTGAAAGGAAACAGCAAAAAAAGAAATGAGAGAGAACTATACCTGAGCCCATGTGGGAGGACTCACAAAAGTTTCTTTAAAAGGTGCACTTGAAGTTTGTGTAAAAATGACTGGGGGTGTCATTCTGCTGGACCGGGGAGACTTGGCTGTGCCTGGACGCTGAGCATAAGAGCCCAGTGTTCCTACTCACAGGGGAGGTGATAACTTGCTTTGGGGGATATTTTTTATAATGTTGATGCTGGCTTTTTGAATGTTTTTCTATGCAATATGTGTGTGTCTATATGTGTGTGAGTGTGTATGATGGGAAACACGCGAGTGTGCAGTAAGAACTGTGGTTTCAGTGTGTGGAATTTGCTACTGGCAAGTTGTTCTAGCACCAAGTCCAAGGTAAATACCAGGTAGGGTTATATGTGCTTTTTTGTCCTGAAATGTTTTAAAAGTCTTCCAAAATGCAGGAAGTTGCACCTGGGGTTTCACAATTTTCTTGGGGCTGACATTCCTGGTGCACATCACTTCATTTTCTCTTTCTGCTTTAATTTTTGGTGTTTGGAAAATTCCTGAAAGGAAGCTTAGAAGAAGAGGCTGTAGAGAAGTCTTTTTCCTTGGTCTGGGGGCTGGCTTCACAGATTTTTCCTAAAAAAAATTTCTTCTGCACTGTCCTACAGACTACGGGAATCTCGAGACCTTTCCACACTCCTATTGTCTTGGTTCATTTCTTCAGAGTACAAGTAGGATTAATCAGAATGGAAGGGTACTGACTTACTGGAAATGGTCTAGTCAGCTTCCTTAATATACATGTAATAGAAGCAAAGCCTGTGGAAGCCCTTGTGAAGCACTGCAGTGGGGGTGTGTAGGAAACCATCGCTTATGGGGCAGCTGGGAGTCTGGCTGTCACGCTGGCTTTTCCGTGGGGATTTGTGATACGTGTCTCTCGGTGTGCATTCTTCAATCCCTGCACTCTGGTCAAAAAGAAATGAAAGAGCGAATGCACTTGGCTAGCCATGAAAGCCAGTAAGAGGGTGGCAGATGGGGAGAAAAGTGCCAGAAAGAGCACTGTCTGGGACTGAATTGTGGACAGCAGCAGCAGTATTCCCCTCAACCGCCACAGGAGCTGGGGAAGAAAGCCCATCTTTGTGTTCAGGCAGTGACAAGGAAGACTTGGGAGGTGCTGGGAAGCTGGGGATTTGGCTGTGGAAGGGTAAAAGGGGCTTGAACCAGGAGAGGGTGGGTTAGAAGAAGCAGGGGACTTCTGAGAATGGAGCATGGGCTGATGGTTTAGAGTGAGCAAGAAGTTGGGATCAGTTTGGGAAATGGAGACTTTTCAATGAAAATATACAGAAAAGTGAATGAAGCCCACAGAGCTGAGGAATAAATCCAGCTTCTGCACTTTAAAATATTAAAAAACTTAAAATAGTCATAGAACTTTGTGATAGATCAACAAAATACTGCACAAACCACACAGAAAACAATGCAATTGTAATTAAAATATAATACATCATCATCAAAATTGTTATCTTTTCATCACAAGAAATCAGCCCTTGTAAAATACTCACTAAATGCATGGAATAGTTGTGATCTGTTCAGTTCAAATATTATACTTGAGTCCTACTTTACAATGATAACAATAAATGCTACACAAGATTAGGACACTGTTTGGAGGCGCCACCATCATAGAACTGAAGGAGGAGTCTTGTGTGGGTATGAGAGGATATATTCTCTTATAAATGTGCTTCAGTTGATACTTTGCCCATTGTGTTGTCACTTTTTTCATAATTCTCAATGACACAAACCCCCCCAAAACCTAGGAGGGGCTAGTGTTGTCCTAGATCCTTTTCTTTCAAAATTCTGCTACACTAAAATCACCAACATGGAAGAATGCATTTTTTTCCGTGTTTTGACTACAAGCAGGTTGCTTTTTCAATTTTTTCTTCTTTTTTTATAAAGAAGAACTTAAAAGCAAATGGGATTTTGTGATAGGCTGTCAGTACGAGTATAAACTTACTAAGAATATCCAGGCAATTACAGAGACTAGCCTCAGAAATTCTGCTTGCAAGTTCATAGAGCCACTTCTACAGTCAAAGAATACTTCTCATTGAGTTAGTATCTCAAATATTTGTTTCTCTAAAGCTCTGAGAACAAAACACTGCTTAAAAATAAGGAGGGAGGAACCACAATAGAAAGAAGCAACATCATGGAACTCTGACAAATGGATAGGGAATTCTGCCTTCCTACAAGTCCCTTCTGGCTTTGATTTATCCTGTGGCTCTCTCTGGGATTGTACAATTTTACTTAGGCTCCAAAATAGGTCACCAAATTTTCAGGAGCCCTGAGAATACATCTATGGTTTCTCTGTTGGATGCCGGCCCCTTTGCTCCACCCTACAGAGGTAGGAAAGAATTATCAAAGTTTTTTCTCATTTTTTTCTTTGCTGTAATTCGTTCCAAAGGAAGTGGGTTCTGGAAACATTCACTGTTGTAAATCATAGCTTAAATTCGATACTTGTTCATCTGTTTAACTTCTGCTCTGCGTTTTCAGACTCTCACCCAGTGCTGCACTGCTTGGAGAACAGAGGTACCTGTATTGTCACTTGAAAATATATGAAAATCATAATGGATAGTAGTAATTTACATAACATATTGAAGAGTTCTTTTATCTCTGTTATAAAATTAAAAGTGGCTACACATCTTATTTATTGTGTGCCATGAATCCTTTCCCGTTCTCTTATGATTATATCTTACAATAACTGATAAAATCTAAACCTATTATCTACCACAGACGCTTCATATCCCAGTGGGCCTTTGATCCAATATAATTTTCTTAGATGGCAGTGTAGGGTCAGAGCATTTCCTCCAGAGAGTTTTGAGTTGAAGCATATGTCATAATGAGGCCCTTTTATTAAGATTTGTTCTGCCACTCTAATGGAAAACACAGATTTGTGATCTGTCCTTTACAGGATATTAAACAAAAAATTATACTATCATTATTGGATTAGTAGTCTCAGCGCTTTCACAGATGAACTCGTTATCATTACATTTTTCTAAATGGCTTGTTGCTTGTTTAGTAAGAGTGGATTTTGAGTGGTCCTATAAGTAGAAAATGGATAAATGGATCAGTGGTATAATCTTATAGACTAATAAAAAAAACTGTGTGACTCCCAGCCTCATACAATTAAACTTGACTTTAACTCTCTTCCATATCTTTATCAGGGTTTTAATTCTGTTGTGCTTTTCCAGGGAGGGAAAGCTCCATCTTTAGTAGCTCAGAAGGAGGAAACAAGGAAGGTTTTTTCTGTAACTAGTTGAGATGAGATGAGCTGAAGTGAATGCGGAAATCTGATAGCACGATTTGTGCTAATGCAGTGTCTTTAGATCATGTAGTCTGATCAGGTATTTACTTCTTGAGCTTCATCTGTGTTGCAAAACATGTTGCTGGAAAAGGGTGTTCACTGGGTCAGCAGAGACATAGCCACAATGCTGGTCCTCCTTCCCACGCCCTCTGATAAAAATAGTATGTCTAGGTACGTGCCCATTTAAGAATTTTATTTTCTTAGCCTGGGGACAATGATGTACAGCACTCCAGAGCACACAACACTTGAAATTGCATGGTGTTTGCAAGCTGATGAAAGAAGACATCGCCCCTATGAAACACGCAACTTTGTATGCTACTATATATAACAATTAATACATATTCAAGAAGTCTATGCAAAAGCACCTTTGTTAGGTTCTCTCTAATACCTTTTCAGTAGATGAGATCACATAAAGATGGATCTGAGAAGGACCCTGGGAGTAAATAAAAGTGTACTTGGAATCCTATTATAGAGGATGCGCTGCATTCCCCATGAAATGCTGTGACTCCAAGATGTGTATACTACCTTCAATAACTCATCTTTCTAGTAGGCTTGCATTCAAATTATTATTCTGGCAATTGTTGTTAGTGGTTCTGGCATTGCAGAACAACCTAGGAACTTTGGGCATAGCTTTGTTTAATCCTTCGGGGAATCTAACCACATTATCATGTGAACATCTACTGTTTTGATTGGCTTGACTTCAGAATTGGGAACTGAATTTGGCAGATGTTGCCTACTAAGGTCTGTGACTTCTGAGAGTTGCTGCAGTGGCTGTATCTATCTCTTTTATCAAAATACAGAAATTTTGTGTAATTTGTGTTTGCTTCTGGTTTCCAGCATTCTGGTTTGGACTTCCATATTGCTTATACATGTTCACTTGTGGTTTTCACTTGGATTTTTACTATGTTTGCCCCAATTTCCCCCTTCTGTCCACATAAAAAACTGGACACTGGAGTTTGCCCCTCTAATAAACGTAAGGCGTGGTGTAGCGTCACAACATTTCCTTTTATTTTGATGCAACCTATTCAGTTCAGGAAAAATGCACTTTCTAACCAGCTGAGTTACATCTAGCTATCCTCACAAGGAGAAAAGTCTGCCTAAAGCCTGATGAATATGAAGATGTGTTAATTCTTGGAATACCCCAGTGAAAAAAAAATAAATTTCAAAGGTTTGTTGTTTTTTTTTCCCAAGTATTTGTCCCCAGGAAGATAAGCTGCAGTTTCAAACCTAGAGGCATTTAAATATTTTGCCAGTATACCTCCTGAACATCTGATATGGATTTCAGGACTGAAGCTATCCATTTGTTAGAAATTTTTGTTCAGAGCAATGTGCAACATGTTGGACAATCTGATACTGCTAAACTTGAGTATATATCTGGGGTGCTAAACTGTGTTTTGGAATGGGATTTTATTATTAATTGTCTGGTTGAAAGACTTAAACCATTTGGTGCTTGGACAAATTGGAATCCTTTAAGTAAATAGTTTAGTCTTGGCATCCTTTCACTCTAACTGCTGCAACTTTTCCAGTTAATGTCGGAGGGATGGATGTTTCATCTCGAAAGCACATTTAGAAGGACAAAATTTGGTTTTATACACACTGTCTCTTACACTAAAAGCACAGATTTTCAAACACTGTATTAAAGTCCATAATTCATGCCCAGCCACAAGCAGCATTTGCAACTATTTCAGCCCAAACTGAAATAGTTGGAGAAACCTGCATTTCTTAGACTGCCTTGAATTCTAGTTGGGAATTTGACTTTATGGATTGCATTTGATTATTGCTATCAGAAGTTGGTGCCTGAGAGGTAAAATTTACATTTTAACAGATAGTACAATCATGGGATATAAGAATACTCTTACGTGCATAACAATACATTACAATAAGAAATACTTTAGCTGCAATCCTGCAAATGTTTACTAAATCCTTAACTCTCAGAGGACTCCCAAGTCTGAAAAATTAAGCAGATGTGTAACTGTTTGCAGGATTTGTGCCTTAGGAATTGATCTGTATCCTACCAAGCTCAACGGAGGCTGGGTCTGGGATATTTAGAAGCCTTAAGGTAACACATATGCACATTGTTGAGGTGTTGAAATACTTTTGAAAGGAAAATAGAAGAACCTGATATGCCAGTGGAAATAATTTTAAAATAGGATGGAATAGCTGTTGGGGCGTGTATGGAAAGCAAGCAGATCGCTACAAGAGTATTTCAGCAAAAGTGATACAAGATTTTGTAGTGCACAGGACATCGACAGGATTGCTGGAATCATCTTTTGCTCTACAGGTCTGAGTACCTTACGAGAATAATGACTTTCACTGCTGAAACACAGTTTGCCCAGCAGGGTGACTGGCTCTAGAAACTTCCCCATTTACTGATTCTGATACTGTTAGTGATTCTGTAGTGATACAGATAGTGATACTGTGCTGATGCTGTAGTGATACTGTCCTGATACTGTGAGTGATTCTAACAGTAGCTGAGAAGGATGTGTTGGTACTTACTTTCATCTTACTTAAAGTGGTGAGGTTAAATCCCAAAGCCCGGTCACTGCCCCCTAAAGCTAATCACCCAGGTAGTTAAATTCTGATGAAATAAAAATCTGTCATTTAACAACAGCAGAACTGGTTTTATGCACCAATCAAGCCCAGAAGCTTCAGGTAAGTCATCTGAATTTTAGTCTGAAAATCAGTAGTGAGATAAAAGGCTCAGATATTACAGAATGGGCAGTGTGAAAAACTTCAGCTTTATCTGTACCTGGGTTTATTTGTGTTACCACAGTATGAACACGTAAGCCAGTAAAAAAAATGCTTTCTACTAAGCTTCCAAAACTTCCTTCCCCCACCCCCTCCAAGCAGCAATAGCAGTATTTCAATAGCAATGTTTCCACAGTTTTTTGGGTTTTGTTTTTTTGAAATCAGAATATTGCAGAAATATAAAGCCATGTGTGGATGCCTGTTCTGAAAGATAACTGACCTGTTAGACACATAAGCTTCAAGATTTATTCAGTAGTTTGTAGAGCTTTAATCAATTCCTGTTTTATTCTCAAGTGTGCTCATCTCCATTTATGAGCAGGAATACTTCCACTGAATGCTCCTTCTCTCTTCCACCAAATCGATTCCAAATGTATTTTCTTGAATTCTTTTGCTGCTACACTGTCTCCCCAGAAGATGTTTTAAATGGAGTTCTTTGGTAGGCAAAAAACATCCCATGTGTGCCAGCAGATCCGAAATGACAATCAGATAAACTGATCTGAAACTTGTCAGAGTGCTCTGTTGCCATTTTTCTTAATAAGTATAATTAAAACTGTATGACTGGAATGCTGAGAGGTGACTCAAGTAATTGGCTGGTTAATGCCAAGAAGGTGTAAATTCTCTAGAAATGCCCTGTGCATACCAACTGAAAATGCAACCCGTGAAATAAATCCATCTGCCTACATTTGTTTTAACAGTAATACTGACCTTAGAGCAAGGTATTTCCGAAGGATTTTTAATGACCAGCTGGAGTTAATAGCCTCTGGCTGTACCTCAGGCTTTAAACTCTGCCCAGCCAGCCATTAATTCCTAGGAAATGCTCTGCTCCTTGATTGTTACTGCTTAACAGCATGACAACCTAGACTGCAAATAGCTGTTAGCAGAGAAAATACTATTGTTAAATGCACATAGTAACTTCCTTCAGAAAAGACTCCAAAATATTTACAAGCCGAGTGTTCTGAAAAAAAAGTAAGCAAAGATGATTTTCATTGCTGGGAAAATAGCCTATTTCATAACAGACAGGGCTACGAAGATGCATATTCTCAGTACATCTCTGAGAAATTAGACACCCTTAGGGTTGTCTCGTTGCCCAGTGCTGGTGTTTCTGGCGATAGGCTAGAAAAGTATTAGCATTACCCTCTCCTAGCCCTGGCTGTTGGCCAAGAGGATCTGAATTTTGTGGATTTTTACCAGTCTTCTGGGGAAATGTGAAAAGTCTGCAAATGTCTGCCGCCAGAACTCCAACATGCAAAAAAAAAAAAAAAAACCCAAAACCTTTGTGCTCATATAAGTAATTTGTGGTTAAGTCTTATTGTATGGGTGCAACTTCTAAGGAACTATAGCCTTATCTGCAATGGCTGCACGCTGCAGCGGACTTAGGAGGAGAACATTTGATTAGTGAAAGGGATGAGCCAGACAAAAGAAGTCTTGGTTTCTGCCATGTCTCCAAGAACATCCACAGAGACATTAGTAACCAGAAGGATGAAGAGACAGCCCCAGTGACCGATAAACCAGAGGAATCACGCAGATTTTCTGGCTTACGCTGCGCCACTGGTGTGCTCAAAGGCCACCATTCAACCACAAGCATCAGTGAAGTTTGGAAACTGAGGAAGCTAGCCCCGACGCCAGGGAACTCTGTGTGTGTGCTGTGTTTAACAGCACGCACATCAGTTCCACTGTCACTTGCTGCAGTGCTCTGTCTAACCTCAAGCACGGCTTTGCCAGGCCATCCGCAAAGGCTGCGCAGCACGCAGGTGACAGGCACGCGGCTGCGCCGGGCAGGAGCACAGAGCTTCTGGAGCCACAAATTAATTCATAACAAGCCGCTGATAAACCTTCCCGTTTTAAAATTGTGAACAAGGGGAGACCGGCACTACAGATTTGTAACAGTACTAAATGTAACATGATAAATTACCTTTGACACATGTTGGTTAAGGAATTTTATCATGGGTGTGAACGAAAACTGGTGATGAGGATAAAGCTACTAGAAATTTCACAACCTCAAATCCCCATCTAACAGAAAAAGTAGTGTTTTTCTAATAGAGAATATTTCACAGCAGCGATCTTTTTAATTGTATCATTATCATTGTATCTGGCCTACTGTGACTTTTCTAGATCTAACATGGTTACAAGGTCTCTGAATAAGGAACAGTAGATTTTACTATAATTTTAAATAGGCTGCTGCTGAAGCTAGCAAAATGACATTTTAAAACCTTTCTTCAGTGGTTGCAGACTTTCTTAAAAGAACAGAACTCTTGTGTTTTCTCCCTGTTGTTTCTTAATTAGCCTTTCTTTATTCTGTGACTAATGGACCCAGTTACCGCGTTTAGAACACTTCACTGCTGTATCCCGTAATTTTCCAGTAAATACACTCAGTGGGAAATCACTCAAAAATGTTTTTGCATTCTAGATACTTTCCCAGTGATGCTGTAATTTTCTTACTCAGTTACTAAAGCTACCAACACTTCTTTTTTTTTTTTTTTTTTACTTTTAATGATGGTCTTATAGTATTTAGTTAGTGCATGGAAAAGGCAAAGATTAATGAATTCCTAGAAATCACAAAGCTAATTAATGAAGACTCTGAGGAACCAAGTTTCTTGACTCCTATCATTTGAATGTCTTTTTTCCTCTACAGTACTTACTAGGCTTACTTTTTGCATCATGTTTCTTAGTCCTCATTCCTAGAGCATTTTACAATGTCAGTATCATTTTACTCATTTACCAGATGGGGAAAAATTGCCACTTGAAGGAAATAAAATGCTTTCAGCCACCCAGAAGACTCATGATTCATCCAGTGCACTCTCCAGAGAATTCATTGCCCACTAGGTACATTTTGAATATAGTTTTACTGCCTATGATACATACAGAAGGCACTGTGACTGCAAGGAGTCACATTTCCAGATAGGATAGAAACGGACGCTCAGGTCATTAGCTTTTTTGGTGTGGTCAGGCCGGACACATTTTACATTCACCAACTGATGAAGCTCTTAGGGTAACAAGGTACAACCTCTGTTCTCTTACAGTCAAATACTACCTGTTTCTTGGCTTTTTCCAAATGTCATTGGCCATTTGGTCAACTTGTACAAGCTGACCATCTGAAGTAAGAACCAAGTTACCGAGAAATTTTTAGGACTCTTGATATGTCGGGAATCAAGAATAGCTAGTATTTCTAAATGTTTAGATTTTAAGATTGGAAATATTAATTATTCTTTTGTTCTCACCTGTATGAACTGTAGTTTAGGAGCAAAGAAATTACCGCAGTGGATCAGGCCCCTGGTATAGCAAGCCGGGTTATCAGCCTGCGGCAGCACTCCGCACATACGTCGCTCTGAGCTGTGACTCACGGATGCAGCATTGCGTACATTCGCCTTTCTGCTCACTGCAGATTCTGCGGGTGTATGCCAGCTCAGGTGTCAGTAACTGAGGGGCTCCCTTGCGCAGTCCTGCCCTCACAGCTGGGCAGGCGGACACAAGGGAACCGGGGAGCACCCAAAGCATGGACACATCAGAGCTTAACGTACAGGGCTCCCTGCACAATTTCTTTATTTGATGCTTTGACCAGACCAGTGAATTTCAGGTAAGAGTTTAATAGGCAAGAAGGTTGCTTGCACTTTTCAAGTCATTATGAGCTCCTTGTGGTAGCACTTAGTAGGGAGGGGATTCAGCTTCATATTCTTGTTTGATATTGTATTATTTAATCACAAAAACTAAGATCAAATATGAAAGAGCCTCTAATGACATTGTAGCTGCCCCCAGAGTTATTTTATGTCCTATGAAATGAAAGAAGTACGTAAACGTAAGGAAAAGCAAAGTTAAATTCAAGGTTTGAGCTAAAGCTCTTGAGCAAGCTTCCAGGGACACTGCTGACAGAAAGCAAGGGGTGTGACATTGTGGGTGCAAGTGAAACAGGGGGCAGGAAACTATTTCCAAAATCAATAAAATCTTATACAGAGTAACAAACACTATGCCTTAAACTTGTGATTACTACACAAACAGCCTTAAGAGATTTTTGGCTCTTACTTTGTGTTCCTTAATACATTTAGATTTATTTTATATAGGATCTTAATCAATAACTTGGCATTGTGATGCTCGGATTTGGGTTAAATCAACACTATTGCTGTTGAATTTATTTATTTATAATTTACAGATACATATTCTCAACTTTATCTCCATCATAATACAATATTTGCATTTGCTATCTTATTATGTATTATGTATTTGCATATACATCTTTCATATATAGAGATATCTGAAACAATGCCTTTAAACCAGGCTTTACATGGTCTGTACAAAGCTATACAAAGTACTTTTGAACTGTATACTCTATATGCATGTAAATAATTATCAGTTGTGAATCAGATTCACCATATTAAATTCTAGAATATTTAAAGGTGAAATAGAAAGGTAAATAGTCAGCTAATGCAACAAGGAAATTAAGGAAACAAAGGAACACTGTTTAAATGAGAGAATGATGGAAAACAAATTGATATTTTGTCTGGGATGTCACAAGGAAGGGACTAAATCTGAAGATAGACAAGGTTAAAGAAAGGTTAATACCAATAAAGGAAGAAGGATTGCTAAAACAACTGAGAGGAGATTTATGAAAGAGTGCATTCCACAGATTTGCAACTATGAGTATAGCAGGCAAAGGAGTGTGGGTGACAAACTGTTTAAAGAAGCAGTGAAGGCACTCGAATACTGGAGTTATATTTCCTTTGGGAGGTCAAAGAAGCACCATACTGTAGTGTCCAATAAACTAAACGAAGGAATGAGAAATATGAGGTTTTCGGTTAATGTATATAGAATGTGGGGGCAAAGTTGGTAATCCACAAATCGCTGTTCTTGTTTTCTGCCACAGAGCTGTATTCTTTCAGCCTTTTTTGGACAAACACTGAAATGACTGTGATTCTACAGACTTGCTATATATACTACTTTGGTAATGACTTTAATAGTCAATAAGGGGAGATCTGTTCTATTTCGAACGGTATCCCCACTTAGGGGCTTTTTTTGTGAAGCAGGCGTCTGCAACACTGAAAAAAATGTAATTTGCAAAGGCATGAAGGCTACACTAGCAGATTGGCCTATCTTGCTGTGAACAAATGATCATATACAACATTCAGCAAATGTTGAAAAATGCAGCCCATGAAGATGATTTCTCAAACTGATTGGCTAAAGATGCCTACATGAGACTGGGTTAATACCAAAATGAGGTATCTTCTCTCTGTCTCTCCATCCAGTCTTCTTTTCCATGTTCTGTGGCCTTTTAGTATTTCATTATTACTTTTTTTTTAAATATGCACCATAGAAGTCAGCATTAGGAATACTATTGTTAGTAGGTGGAAATTCATGGATAGAGCAAATATTGATAATTTCTTCGTCTTTCATCTGGTGTATAGTATTTATGTTTACACTTTGGATTTGTTTGATTTTGATGGAGACCTATACTTGGAAAGGCTTCCAGATGAAAAGGAGGTTTCATGTTTCAAACAAAACTATGTCAGATTGGCAACTGTGCTTCCATTTTTAATAAAAACATTTCATCCAGATGATAAAAGGCAGTTATACAAGAAATTTATCCACGTACATGCTTACATCTACTCCTTGTATTCTCCCACTTGTTGTCTTCTACATGGACACTGGCTGGTTTTTGCTGCATTTTTAGTACTGTAGGACGTTATAAGGCAACATTCTGCTTTTACCTGTGATTTGTATCATGCCATGGAAAGTTCAGGCATACCTTTTTTGTGTGTGAATTTTTCTTTTCATTTTATTTCAAAGTGTCTGTATTTAATGGAATAAGAACTTATAAACTGTCTCACTTGCAACATTTTACAGTATTGTGGACTTGTTTTAAATTTTTGTTTCAAGTAGTGATCAGCTTTTTCATACTTTTAAGCTGTGAAGAAAAATGGATTTACTGAGATTTCATTTCTTAATTTGAAGATCTCACTTGTAATAATCAACTTTGCAAAGGAAAAAAAGAAAAAGGAGAGTTCGCAAAGGAAAAAAACTGAAGACTTTCAGTTTGTCATGTCTTTGAATTCACTAATGTACTTTAAATTATCATGGTAACTTCATTTTCTAAGATATAATGCTTCATAACT
>JAOXNO010000020.1:46605751-46638534 GCA_028565335.1 Limnodromus scolopaceus | reverse complement strand
AGTGTTGGTTCGTTCTTTTGCTAAAACTCAGTTCTTTGGTTTTTTTCCCAGAGGAAGATATATTTGCATGTAATTTGTTTTAATTTGAAAAGTCTGCATAGAGACAGGCAGTTTTCTATAATAGTGTTTTTTTCTTCCTGTAAAATATCTGTGGATATAGGCACAAAGAGGAATAGGCAAATTTGCTCTTATCTGAAAAGTTAAAAAAAAATCAACACTGGATGTAAACACACAGTCTAGAATCAACACAAAAATTGTTCTCTAGATTATTGTAGATTGCTGAACTACCAGTGCATGTGGATTAGGTTTAATACCAATTTATAAACCAACCCTGAAAATAATTTCTCAACAAGGGACACTGAAAAATAAGATGACAGGAATAAATAATATATGTTTTTAATTTTCACATAGTCTTTACTACTCTTAGGCCTTTCTGAAGTTTTTTAAAAAATATTCACTTTTTTCCTAATAAACTACTTCTGAATTAATTTTTGGGGGCCTAGTGATAGATTTTCTTTGAAGTGGAAAATAAGTCATGATTGATCTCACTGCCAAAGTATGTATGTATTACATTTTTTTTCTGTTCTTGGCAAATAAAAGGAGAGTTGTCAAGGTGAAAACGAAAAATACCCTTGTGGGAGCAAGGTGAAAGAACCTAATAAGACACTTTATGTAGAGGAATAATAAAAAGAAAAGTAATATCTATGTTCTGGATAACTGCTAGTATTTTGTTTTTTTTTTTTTAAATAACCTCAAATTATCATCCATTAGATATTAAATTAATGATATGATTATCATAATTTTTGAAACATGGAAACAGTAAGTTATTAGTCTTCTGCTCTATATTAGAGTATCAACCACCCTGTATCATAACTGAGTTAAGGGTGATTAACTAAGGAGTCAAAATCATGTTATCTTTTGTTTGTATAATATCCTGAAGTGCTTACCTAATATCTAGTCTTCTAATGCCTAGTGTTAGTCTCCTAATACCTATTAGAGTAATAAACATGTACAAAAGAACTGTTCTACTACTTTTCTAGGCATCAACAACTCTAAAAATAATTTTTAATTTGGAATGTATGTTTATGAGTTCTGTTAGCTCAGTGGTGACCTGCTCTGTTTAGAGCCTTTGAAACCAGGTGTCATATAAGTATTTTAACAGTTTTCTTGTTTTGTTTTTTCCTCACAAGCAGACGTTGCTGATGGGCAAGATTTGAGAGAGGAGATGGAGTAATGGCAAGTGAACTGTTCGTTTGGAATGTGGAATTATCACTGGTTCAAGGAAAAGATACAATTAGAGCTTTATATCTTGAATGCAAGTTTATGTCACATTTATTTGAAATGCTGTGACATACCTTAGTGGTATCTCAGGCATCCTTCTACTTGAAATGCTTTTTTTTAATTTAAAAATAGCAACTGAATTTACAAGATTAAAGACAAACTAAGTAGTAAAAGTTTAGTAGTAGTTTTTGGCAATCTATTAAAGCCAGATTCAGGGACATTGAAAACTATGAAAGTTTGTTACAGAATTTCCTATGATTGACAGAAATGCTTTCTGAGGAACGGTAATATTTTAGCAACCACATATTTCTTTTTTACAACAGCGGAGTCCTGAGTTTCAGAATTTGTAATAGTAAAGAAGTTACTTTGTTTTCACTTGATTTTTCTCTTTTTATGGTTTTACTTACTACAGTTCTAGAGAAAAAAAAATCTTCATTCTTTTACTACCTTACGTGCTGAATGCAAAAGTATTTAATTTTCAGACTATAGATAAGGAGACAGTTGTGAAAAGTTTTCTAAAAACTTTATTGGTGTCTCTCCTACCCTTGCAAATAATTCACTGTCTGTCACAGATGAGTAGTATCCAGGTATGTCTTAGCGTGGAAGGCTGTGAGGCTTTGGTGTTTGTATGTGTGTGTTCTGGAGGATGTGGCAGTAACTCTGTTGTTAAGTGGACTGCCCTGGTATACCATAGGACTTCGCCTCAAGATCTGGTAACAAAAGTTACTGACTAAAGTGTTACATTTCAGACAGTAATCCAGATAGCTCCCTTGTCAGAGAAAGCTAATCCATTCCTTGTTGGAAATGCTGCCTTCAGCTTCTGAAAGACATAACAAGTACCCTCATGCCTGAGCTCCACAGGGTTCCCTGCGCTTGAAAGTGCAAGACAGGAAGGGTTTGACTGCGCTTCTGAGAAAGCACGCCTAAAGACTATTTCTTCCCCTTCTTCCTAGAAGTAAAGGATATTTTAAGGTGATTCACAGTAAATCCAGCTTCTGAATTTCTCATATTGTGGGATAAATAGTCATAAATAAGAAAAAGTATTTCACTTTTGGCAGCTGAAATAAAAGAAGTCCCAACTAACTGAAGAGAGTGGAAATGAGAGAGACTTTAGGAATATATTTGGCAAGTATGAAAAGTCAAATTATGAGTCAAGTCTTTATTACCTGTAGTTTCTGTAAGTCTATTAATATGTTCTGTATCTGACTGGGATCTGAATGTAATGTTTAAATTACATTTCATTAGCTAATAGTTTTATATTTATCTTGTTAATAAACTATATAACCTGTGACAGTTTTTTGAGATGAAACCTGTGTGTCAGGTTTGGTATGCTATGGTTTTTTTTTAAGTTGTGTTATTTATACATTCAGTAATTATACTGTATGCTTTCCAATAATGTTGAGGTGAAGACAAGAATAAACTATATGAATATAATTGCTCTTTTCAGGACTAAATGCTGTAGTTAAAATAACTATTAACAATATAATAATATAACAATCAATAAAATAGCTATTTCATTGGGGGCTTCTAAAGAAAGCAAACACATAAGTACAGCTTAAAAAATCATGCTATTGGAAGTAGAACAGGTGCTTGGGATAATTATTTGTTCTGGTTTTCTTTTAGTGTGGCATAAGCAATGTAGCAGTGCAGCTAGATATTAGTGCTTATTGAGTTAAGCATGTTCTTGGTCAAGGATGGGCTGAAGCACATATAAAATGCTAAACAAAGGCCAGTGGCCTATATGAACAATGCAGCAAAGCTTGGAAATGGTACTTTGATTAACTCATCTGTAGATCTTAAGATGAGTTTTATAAACCATGAATTGATTGTGTCCCAAAACAGATAATAGTGGTATTTTGAGCATTAACAGAATTTGTGATGATAATTTTTGAAAACCTGCATTCAGTTCCCAGTAGTTGCTGTAGGGGATTCTGCTACCGTTGGATTGGCACAAGTAGTTATTGTATAAAGCTTCACAGAAGTGCTCAACCTTGCCTCCTCCCCCCAAAAACAATGATTTTTATTCATGTCACTCTTAATAGTTTATTTACCAATTTTTTTCAGTGTATATAGCACAGTTTATTACAGATACGCACTGCGAATTAACCATTCTATTAGTCATATAGAACACTTGCTTCTTATTTCTGATGGTAGTTTGAACAGTTTCAGAAAATTAATTGAAGAGGACAATACATTTATTTGTCCTTTAATCCACTTCAGAAATGGGATGGAAAACTGACTTCTCCGTTTTCACTCCTATACTTGTCCATGAGTGAGTGTTAGACTGCAGCTAAAATTCCTGAACTTGGTTTTAGAAACAGGCTGTTGCTGTTTCTGTTTCTGCAGAAAGTGACGTGAAAAGAACAACTTCAGGATTGATCCATCTGAAGATAAACTCTGAACTCTAGAATGTAGAGTTGTTTGGTTTTTTGGTGCAAGTCCTTTGCTTATGCTTTCATACAGCAACACAACTGTGGAAAATATACTGCATCTCAGATGAGGATTTTGAATAGCACTGAACACAGAACAACTTTGTTGTTTTGGTGAAGGAAAGACAGGTTTATTTATGTAAGTAGTACAAGTCTGTTGATGGGACAGCTCTTCGCTCATATCTGAGGTATTCAGGACAGGTATCTCAAGGGAATTAACTATAGAAACTGTAAAAAATGCATATTTACAGTTTGCAGCACACAGAATAGATTTCCGTTCTCTTATGATTTATGTTGATGTTCTCTATTTGGTTTTGAGTTTGGTTTTTTTTTTTTTTTTTTGGTTGTAGTTGAAAAAGAATGTACAGTCTTTGACAATTTTTTCTACAACGCAATGGCTCTGGATTAGCTGAGGAGTTGCTAAGGGGCTTCTCTGAACCAGCAATCCGGTTTATTTAGCTGTAAGTAAGAAGGGAGGTAAAACACCATTCTTATTGTGAAGCTGGGATGTCAGATTTCTGGAAGAAGACCATCCTCAGCTTGTGATGGCTATGCCATTCTGCATCCTGGAATAGTAATTACAGGTATCTGGTATAGGAGATAAGGCTGCTTGATTTGCTTACCTCAAATCGTCTGTTCATATGTAGTAAACTCATGTGAACGGCCCCAAAAGGCTGGAGTGTCTGTGTTTTTTGGTTTTTTTCCCCTTCCCTTTTTCTTGATCTTTTAGGAGCCATTTTGTTAGAGGACTTATTTTTCAGTTATTTGGGAGGATTAATCTTACCTGGGAACATCAAACGGGCTCATTAATTTACTTAAATGTGTAAATTCAGTTCCTGGCTTGGATTTGTTCTTAAAGGCTTTATTAAGTCCCTGTGATGATAAAAGTGTTTGATGGCTAATTGCTGCTGGGTGTTTGACCTATGTCACTTCAGAGAGCTATGGTGATGAAATCTTGTAGCCTGTTTTTGATATTCATAGAAGATCGGTAAGATCTTGGCACTGCACAGGTCTGTTATGAGTTCTGCTGACAGCACCAGTTGCAGGTAGAAACAGGAGTATGATAAAGAACACAAAAAGCATTACTTTTGTTTAGGGCAAATATGCATTGAACTCTAGCAAGCCAACAGCTTTACCTTTCTTTTTTTTTTTCTTTTTTTTTTTTTTTTTTGCTGGACAGGATCCAAAGGCAAATAACAGTTGAGATTCACTATGGGGCATTTATTTATTTATTACTTGTAGAAATTGAACAAGTTTAATAGGGATCTTCAAATTCTTATCTGGCTCAGATTAGCATGCTATATAAATTATGTAATTGTAAGGCTTAGCTGTTTAAAGCAAGCTTGATTTGAAGGGCTGCTGCTCAGGTTCAGGTTTATTTTGTTGGTCTGTAACTCTTTAGCTTACAAAGATAAATCTTCACTGACTTCTGTTGCTTCTGTGGGTTTCTGAATTTGTCTCCAAGTGGGCAACAGTTCATTTCTGAAAACTGCTGCCACATTTGTGTTAATTGACAGTTGTCTTGAGAGAAAGATCGAAGAATGCCTGCAAGAGCTCGTTTGCTGTTTCAGCCTACGAGGTGTTTCTTTCAGAGAGATTTAAGGGTTGGTGTAGTGCCTGCTGTGCTATTCTCTGTCCTTCTGCCAACAAAGAATGTAATTGGAAAGCAGAAAAAATGCGGGGTGTTTTTTTTGCTGTCTTTTACTGGGGCAATTACTGGGTTAGATTTTAACGTTCTGGCTCAGCAATAATGCTTATCTCTCGAAGACCCCGGTTTTACAGCAAAGTGTGCCATTGGATATAGGTTACATACAGTACAGCTTTTATTCAGTACTGAGTTGTATTTAAAGCTGCATGTGCTCGTATTTTTTCCCCTCTCCTTTGTATCATAACGAGAAAACAGAGCTGAAATACTAAATTTATTAGGTTCTTTTAAGGAGAGTGCTCTTTTTGCACTTAAAACTAATGCTCAATTACAAATCTAGAACTCAAAACAGTTTTGCTACCTAACCCCTTTTGTTTTGATTGAGCCTTATTTTAATGCTTTCATATATCTGGAAATTGACATTTTCAGCTTTTTGTCATGCAAAGCAATCTAAATAAATGCACACTCATTATTCTAATATTCTTTGAGTGAAATATTGATGATCAAAAATTCAGATAACAGAAACCTGAAACACAGCTGAGTGGTATACTCTAAGGTAATTTACTGATGACTGTGCCCTCCTTTCCTACTTTGTTACAATGGTGTTACTATTTTACCCTCTGAGATGTAAACACAAAGATACCTCCTACATCCCCCTTCACAGGTGAACACAAAAAAAGTTAGCATATATCCTTCTTGCTGTCTTCATTCTTGGTTTGAAGCCAGTGTTTAGTGCTGCCTGATGGGGAATTACAAACTTTTTTTCAGGATTGTGGAATGGCCCAGGACACTGCAGTGCCCAAACTGGACTTTGTATATTGGTTGGATAAAGCTATTAAATGGGGTCAAGCCACCACGCTGGAGTCGCAGAAGGATGTGTGCCTTCACTTGCCTCAGCTCCAGGAGTTTCTGCATCAGGTCTATGAAACTTTAAAACATATGGTAAGTGACTTTAAAAGGAAGAGTGACCTGTTTTGAAGACATCCTCAGAAACAATCTGCACCATGTTTTGACAAAACAGAAACTAACAGTAGCAAAGGGGTTTGTGTTATTGACCTAATGTATTGCTGGATCAAAGAGGCAAACTGGGGAAATGGTCACAGGTAATGCAAACAGGAGTGTGCTTCCTGTTTCCCTAATTTATTGTCAAAGGAGCTTTTTCTTCTTGATTGGTTGTTGTCACGTGAGATTTCCCAGCCAATGCTCAAGCCTCTTTAAAAAACTCTTTAAAATAAACAAGAATTTGATTCTGGTTGTCAGGTCATAAATTGGATTATTTAAAGGCTTTAACATGCAAAACTGTAACTGATCCTTTAAATCTTAGAGAGAGTCTGTTGACATGTTAACCCCAGTATTATGGCACACATAGTGAATTCTAGCAGCATGGTCAGATCCTTGGTATATGCTACTGGCTGTTCTGTTTAGTAATTTAATTATTGTCTGCACTCACTAGAGTGCTTTTTCTTAAAAGTAAATGTAGTTATTTATATTTTTAGTTTTGTATAAGTTTTTCTGAGCTTGGCTTTTTCAGTAGATGTATTCAGTATAATTAGCTTTAGAAATGCTGCACTATGGCATGAGACTGACTTCTTCTGGAAGTACTTCTTATTAAATATCAACTCTACAGTTTTTAGATAAGAAGAATATTTTTTTCTGAACTCAATTTAATTTTGAAATAAAAGATTTCTAGGCAGTGATGTTTCTTCCTGTATTTATATATATCTTTTTCTTAAGAGGGGGAAAATATATCTATTTTTAACGTTGCTGCTTCAAGTAATCTGAGGCTTGGCCTGTAGTGGACCTTGTGAATACGGCCCCAGAAAGTCTAGGGCTAGCCCCAAATGTGAGACAAATGTAAGGAATTTATTGCAGCAGCAGGAGATGGTTATCGTTCCTGCTACTTGCATGCTATCTCAGCACAGCACCGTTTCTAAAAGCCTTCATTTATGAGATAGTAAAGCTACAAAAATGGAAAAATAAGAGTGATTACAGAGGGTTGTACATGAACTACATTGCTGCTTTTATAGTGAAGCTGCTTTCTATTTGGTTAAAAGCTAAATTGCAGTTTGTTATGGACTAGTCATTAAGTAATTTAATTTAAAGAAAGCAAGCAGAAGTAACAGAAAGATACTTGGTTTTATGCCATAGTAGGTATTAATTTCTTCAGAAACTCTGTGAGACAGTATATTAAAGTAATGATGATCAACACAAATATAGTTTGATCGTGCTTTTATTATTACGAAATCTTGGTTCCTAGTACTGTTTTCTGATTACTGGATGTGAGGCAAATGAACAGATTTTCTACCATAATTAAGTATTAGGTGAGGAAATTACTTACTTAAGCTTTAACTTATTTGAATTATGACATTATAGCCAATTTCAGGAAATTCTGCTTTTATTACATA
This sequence comes from Limnodromus scolopaceus, assembly GCA_028565335.1. Classification (NCBI taxonomy): domain Eukaryota; kingdom Metazoa; phylum Chordata; class Aves; order Charadriiformes; family Scolopacidae; genus Limnodromus; species Limnodromus scolopaceus. Next base: position 46,630,774 of record JAOXNO010000020.1, on the reverse strand, counting down.
CATGCAGGTGTTTTGCTTCCAGAGCATTTCACAGCAAAATCATTGGGATTGTAATTTACAGCAATCTGTGTTATTAACAGTTCTCCTAGGCTACTTTTGATGTGCAGTATATTTATTATCTTTTTGTTTTTGTTTTAACAGGATTCAATTGTAGCAATCCAGCAGTTCCCTTTAATTGGCCAACTTCTAGGAAGGCTTTGTTGGAATCCTTTTGTTGTGGGATACGGTAAGAATGTGTAATGATATTTCTGCAGTAGTTTCATAAACTTTATTCTGTAGGAATTAGGAAAATGCAACTTGTTAAATACTTTGATTTTTTTCCATAAAAACACAACATTCTTTTTCATTTAAGTAAATTTTTGCGATGGAAAGATTAGCCAAGTTATTTAAAAGACGTAACATTGAGAAATCTTAAATTTACTTTGAAAGCTAATTAATTTAATGGATTAGTTATAGAATCTTGATTCTGGAGCAGTGGATTTTAAAACCAGTGAGTGCTTATGTGAGACTTGATTTCTGGTTTTCTTATTTTCTTGTATTAATTACATTTTTGTTAGGTTTTCAGAATGTACAGAATCTAATGTTTCAGATTACTTTCAACAGAAGTTTCTTCCAGTTATACATCAGAATATTTTTGTGATATTTGGGTTGGTTTTTTTATTAGTGTAAAACTGTACTAAGTTATGATTGTGTTTGTTTTTATTGATTTTGTTCTGATTTTGTTCTGTTTTATTGGTTTTGTTCTGAATGTGCATTTTCCCCATCTTGCAAACTAGTGAAAATGCATGTGGAATAAAAAGTAAAACAGTGAAGCGGTGACATAAGAAAAAAACATACAAAAACCCAAGAGCCTGTTACTGGTGGTGTATATGTGTGTAGATAAGAATAAAGAAAAGAAATTGGGGACAGGAAAACTCTTGGGAGGGAGGAGACACTACTTGTGCTACCTCACCAGTGGTTCCAGTACATTTTTCAGCAACTGAGAAGTTGATATGTTGATAAATGACTTGGGATCTACTCTTAAGCAGAAAGCTATTTATGAACTTCTCTGTGAGTCCCTTAAATAATCTTTTGCAAGTGTCCTGCTACTACTACAACTACAAAAAAAACGTTTTAAATTTCCTTTTGGGGAAATACAGCAAAGGACAATTTTTGTGTTCACCTGGAATTTCACCTATGAAGTTACGCACAGCATTAGGCTAATGTGATGATATGTCTTCTGGTTTGGCTTTATCTTCTTCTAGACAGCTCCAAGCACAAGCAGAATGAACTTGTCTGCAAAACACATGGTAGATAGATGTTATATCAGCACTTCCTCTCTGAAATGAAGAATTTGGAAGGATCCATAGATTTAAGCATAGATCACTTCCATAGAGCAGCAAATGTGTGGTTTTGTGGCACCTTTTGAGAAAAGCTGATACTCAATAGACTTATTTTTACAATGTTTCCCTTTTTAATCATAGTTCCTGTTTTTGAGAATGTTGATAACTGTTGATGTTAACAATTACACACATGCTTTTCTTCTAAGTTTTTGTTTGGAATATACAAGTCTTTAGACAATCAGTTTTTCTGAGCTGTAAATGTATTGTGATATAGAAAGTAGCTTCTGTATATTTCATCAAAATTGAAAGCCGTTTATTTCTGCTTTTGACTCCTTTTCACAACAATCCTAGCAATACATTCTTGGTTTCCTCTGCTTCTTTCCCTTCTTTGGTATCCCTCAGCATTTTCTAAAGCAAGAAAACCACTTTTCCTGCAAGTTGTTCATTACCTTTGAAGACTGCAAGAGAATAGAGTTTTACTATATGGTTTTTTATGGGTCTCAAAGTTGCAAGGATGCCAATTCAGAGAACTTCACTTGCTCAAAATGGAATGCTTCACTTTAAGCATTAAAGATGAGTCAAGGAGTTTTTCTGACATCAATAGACCTGAAGATGCATATACATTCCCACCACTTCCTCTTCTTAGAGCCACCTGAGTGCTCTTTGAACTGCTGGCATTTTAGATTCAGCAGATTTTCATTTTGTTTGGCACTACTTCTGATGACATTGTTTAAGATAGTGCTGGCTATAGCAGATGCTGACTCTCAAGTGGGTTTCATGTAGTTTCTCATTTGGATAAATAGTTCATTCAGACATGTGTCAGAGACCAGACCACCCTCGCAGAAGAAGGAACTAATTTTGTTCAATTCAGTCTTTCGTACTAATAAATGGAGGAGGAAAAACATTATGCTTCTGCATCATGTCCAAACCACAATACCTATCACCTTAGATGAATGTCTGTTGGTGCTGGAGGCTGACATGACTGACCACTCAGTGCAGGAAGCATGGTCTCCAAGGGAAAATAATCTCCTCATAAACACTCCTGAGCAGGAGGTGACCAAGTTAGCCTTATTTAGAACGCTAATGTGAAGGAAGCACGACTAAATAAAATCTCATGGCTGTACTTGTGGTCCTAAACCGCAAGGGATACATGAGGAATTCAGACTTGGTAAGGAATTCCAGTGTTTTTTCTATGGGCTGGGGGATTATGTCCTCAGTAGGACCCTCCTGGTTTGAGTTTTGAGCCCAAATGTCTTGAATCCCAACTAATACTATAAATGCTGGGAAATTTCTTGGTGACTCTTTATGTCAGTGTATGTGTGTGAGCATGCTTGCTTATGTATGCATTTGTTTCCACAGAAAGTTCTGTTTTAGCTAATCAACATTTTCTGATATATTTCAGTAAAACTTTACAACAAGCTCTGAAAAGAATATTTGTGGCTGTACGATTAGGGTTTTCTTATTAGTTCCTTGCATATGGCGCTGTTCATGACAGGGTATTTGTAAACTAACTGTGTCATAGGATGATTGAGACCACACTGTATTATGAGAAAAGCATTGCCTTTTTTTTCTTTTTCTTTTTTTTTCTTTTTTTCTTTTTTCTTTTTGATGTGAGACTGGCAGGGAAGAAATGCAGTCTGATTCATCAAAAAGGATTGGGCTTTTGTTTGTTTTAACAAAATAGCTTCCAAGCTGTCTTAAATTTCCTACAGAAAATTTTCATTCCTTTAGTTGGAGTTACAACATTAGCCTAGTCCAGTAGATAGTTGGTGACCTTTTAGGGGATATAATTTCCACCTTTGAGTTACTAATTTTATTCCTCTGGACATATTAATTGGATATTTATTTGGGTAGCGAGTCTTTCATGCCATAATAAGATCAAATGCCTTCATTCGTATCCTGATAATGATTTTCAGTGCATACCATGGTGGTATGTTTTCCATGGGGATCACAGTTACCAGAGAAATGGGAGGAAAAAAACCACCAGTAAGTTTTCTGTAGCTCTCTGTGCTTGGTCGTTTAATGTGATTATCTTTTCCAGCTGCAATAATTATTTTAAGATCTGTGCCCCCTTATTCTTAATCTTCCCATCTTTCATGTCCGGTTCTAAAGCAGTTCTGAAAAGAAAACAGTGAACTTGAGAGTGGCCCTCAGAGTGTCACCAGGTACTTCAGCAAGAGAACTGCATGGTCCCTTTTCCTACTTTTCACGGATCTATGGGAGGCTACTTCAGTTTCGGTTGTAGCCAAAAAGTAGTTTTGACTGGGAAAATTGTGAAGCTGTACAAGTCCCCTATTTTTGGGAAACTGTTGGCATAGCCATGACACAAATTAAAGTTGGTTCACTTAGATTGAGGTTTGAATGTATCTAGTTAAATCTGTGTAAACTCATGATACTGGCAAAATGCACCAGTATGTCATTTATCTAAGCCTTGTTTTCATCATTTTAGCTTTCATCATAATGATTTACATTTCTGACAGGCAATAATATATGCAATTTACTTTATAGTATGCAGCAAATCATCATGTATAGCAAAAAGTTTTCTCATGCAGAAGTTTAATTAAGCAGTTACATGCATTTTTTTCCACTTCTTTCCTCTATTTTTTTAGGTCAAAAGACAACCATCACTTAAATTAAATGACTTAATGGCGTACAGTAGATATATACATAATTCAAGTATTCCTTCTTTTGACTTACTCTGTTTATCTGTATACTTTGTTTGGGTAGGCGATTTGAACTTGATTTTTCTTCCCCTCTCCACCCCCTCTTTCTGTATAGTTCGTACAATTGAAAATTATCTCAAAAGCCAGACTTTATAAACAGACAGTACTTTAGTACTAGTAATGAATAATATTTAAAATCTTTTTTTCCAAGAAACCAGTGGCTATCATTTAGTCATTTAAACAAATAAAACAGTATTTGTTTATTTTTTCCTTGCATATAATTTCATAGTAAGAATTTAGGTGAAATTTTTTTTAGGGAGATAGTTGCCTCAGTGCTCCTGTCTGAATGCTAGCTGGATATAATTACAAACTATACAGATACTTTAAATTTCTGCAGAGGAGTATGCAAGATGTTTTCTTTAACTCCCAACTTAACCTAGGAAACTATTAACCTTGTAAAAATCCATATTAAAAAAAGAATCCCCAAACACACAATGGCAGAATAGCCCAAATTGTAATCTTTTAAATGTGTGTGTTTGAGAAACCAGTTCTGTGCAGAAATGTTAGTCAGTGGGAGGCCAGTAATGGCCTACAGGCTTCTTGGACATTTATTGAAGAATACTGGTTTAAATCAATATTAACATCTCTGATCACCTGGTGAAAATACAGGCATTATTTACTGTAGCTTTTATTTTTTCTTCAGGCTTTGTCAACAAAGCACTTCTAAATAATACTGTTTATTGCATCTTGGATAACAAATACACAGAAAACAAAAGAAATCACTTTTTGAGCTTCATAATCATGTTGTCTCCTAATATGTTTTCTAAAACTTATCTGGTATCCCCTATTTATATTATTTTTAAGAAGAATAATATCATTTACTAAGTGAATATGATATCAGAGCTACAATATTACATCCAGTTTTCATAATTTTTATTATAATCATGCAATTTTATTGTATGAAATAAATGGGATGAAATTCAGTGAAGAAACTCTTGGTATCTGCCAAAGATTATTAAAAAAAAGTGCCTGTTGAAAACATAGTTGTGGGAAATAATAGTGAATTAAATGCCTCTTCAACTGCTTACTCCAAATAATCAGCTCCTCTATAATAGTATCTGTGCATCTCAATGGTGACAGTATTGCTCAATATAGTTGGTTTTCAGAGAAGGCAATTAATTTCCAACAGTGGGTTAGAATTAAGTAAAACCTGATCTGATCCTGAACAGAAGATTGCGATAGGATTTTTTTTCCATCAGCAGTTAGCTTTTCTGCTAGCTGCAGAAATGTTATTTTCCTGAAGTGTAGAGACACTTAATGTATTCTTGGAGAAAACTTGACGTTATGAATTATTTCTTGTTATGAATTATTCCCTACTTCACAAACTTAAATTATTCAGAAGTGAGTGTTCTTAATTTTGCAAGCTTTAGACACAATGTAATAACTATTTTACTACTATTGCTCAGTGTTTATTATTAATGATGTTATTTATATACTGAATTGAAAGTTCATTGATGATAGCTGCAAATATTATGTGAATGCAATGCTAGGTCATGCATGTTTCTTAATACCATTTCAATATTGTATAGATTTTGAACTCTTTGATACCTTTTAAATTGAAGGAAATGAATACACAAAAACTACATATGAATAATATTAAATGTGTGGAGTGAATTGGGTAGAATAGAAGCATTATGAGTTGAGACTGATACTTAGGGCTTTAGTTTTGTGGACAGGTAGGGAGTATTGTGTGTAATTCTGTTTGTGTTTTGATTTTTCTTTTATTTTTCTCTCAATGTATCCTTATTTGCTTTTTTCTTTCCTGCAGATGAAAGCCAGAAGACTCTGATGTGGTGCTTATATTGTCTATACAGCAGTGAACCACAGAACCCTGTGGAATTGAAGGCCAACAGCTGGATACGGGTAAGTGAATGAATCCTTCTCAGGACTGCTTTGAATTAAATTGATTATTTAAAGGTGCTACATCTATAGCATAGAAACACTGTCATTTAAGAAACTGTTCCAAACACAACTCGCAATATATATTGTCTTGAAGTATATATCACTCTAATTATAACACAGTCAGTGATAGTCTGTCATTTTAAATATTAAAAAGATGTGGCATTTTAAAGTGGGTACTTCTGATGGCTTTTAACCTAGTAGATTCACCAAGTCTAGTAACTGTGAATAGTGAGCAATGACCACAAATCAGAAGGGAAGCAAGGGTTATTAAATAATAAAAAAGAACCTTTCAGTTAGGATAAAATAAATAATCTGGAGAAATGCCATAGTTTTTTTTTTTTTTTGAAAACATCTTATATTTGCTCTTTAATTTTATTCTTTTTTGCTTTTGTTTAATCTCCTTCCTATGAAGAATTTAATTGTATCCAAACTTTCTTCAAAGGCTGTCAGAGAGGGGAGGGATAGTGCTTGTGTGTGGATTTATATTTACTGACTTAAGGAATAATGAATCTGTAGCTTTAATCTCAAATTTAGGGCTTTGCATGGCACATCTGTTAATATTTTATATATTTCCACACTGAACTAGCAAAGCACATCAGCATGTAAATAACTTGCAGCACATTGATGCTTAATGCTTTACATCACTGAGTAGCAATTTGAGGGTGCAGTGTTGTTAATTGTACATCCTTGCATTCACTGTGGGTCCATATCAAAATATGGTTAAAAACATTGTTAATGTATTTTTGAAAATATCTTATAGTCCTTACAATTAGTGAGAATGTAGCAGCCTGATCATTATTTATGTATGTCTGCTAAAGCTGAAGATACTTCTAGGCTTTTCTAAGTAGTTCATTTCTTACTCATTAATTGACTTTGTACGTACCAGTTTATCCAGGTATGTGTGTAATACTAGGATGTACAAATTATTATAAAATAGATAAAGATTGAGGTTTATGTTACTAAATAAGTCTATTTAACTGTGTACTACTGTTGATTCAGATGCAGTAATTCTCAGTGTTAAGTTCTCACAAACTTTAAGATGCCCTTGGATGCTTGCATGTACCTATTTGGTGGATGGTACCACGCGGCATGAAATTCTCAACAACTTAATACTAACTAAAATCACCCTTATTTTCTTCCTGTCTTTAGCCTTTTTCAAGAAGCTTTTCCTGAGATCGTTATACTTCGAATTCACAATGTCACAATGCTTGAATACCAAAGTGAAGTGATGCAAAATAAAAATCTGCCTTTTCTGATATAGTCTTGCTGGTTGGATATATTCTTCATAATGACATAGGAGATGAACAATAGCATGCACTTGGTTATCAAACAGAGCAAAATTTGTCATTTTATTTGTTATTAGCAGCAGCACATGCATTAATGATGTTAAGTAGTGAGGTAGAGTTGTACCCAGTCTTCTACAGATAGCTTCCATTTCTGGGAGGAAAAAAACCAGTTGTTTTAGTGTAGATCAGTTGCCTTATCTGATGTAACTGAACTGATGGTGTTGCTGATACTAGAAAAAGTATCAAGTAAACAAGCATGAATAGTGGGGGAATGGATGAAGGTGGGACTGCTGCTCTTGGCAGCACTGCCATCTGGAGCTGTCTTAGGGACTAATACGTAAGCATTTGATTCAAGTCTTGCTGTAGTCTGCAGCAACTTCTCCACCGACTCTCTCTGTATGAATCAACCTTAATAGTCATTGTGACTTGATGGGTCAAGAGTTAACCTAAAAGTGATAGGGAAGAAGGCACGGAGGATTTCAAAGCACAAACAGGTCTTACTAGTTATTTTTATCATTCAGCACTTCCCTAGTTGCCTCAAGCGGGTGTAGCATAATATGATCTGAAGTGTTATACTTTCATATTTTGATTGCAGGGAAAGAAACAGCTCTTGGAAAATTTCTAATTAAAAAAAAAAGGATAGGTAGGGAAGGTTGTAAAATGCACAGCGTAAGGATACAGAAGTTGAGATTAAATAAAAGGGTATTATTAATTTTTTTTCCATAGTCATTAGAATTTCTTCTCAGTTTCTTAGTATCCAGTGTGCATCATTACAAAGCTCTTTGAAGAAAAAAAATCCTTTTTCCTCATCAACACTGTAATTCTTGTCACCAGCAATTGTGATATAATAAGGACTATCATTCTTGACCGTATAGAACCCAAGTCAAATATTTTGCTACTTTTGAAGGGTTTCTATTGCCATGTGTGATAATGATATATATTTTCAAAAAAACCCACCATACAGTAAGTCTGTTCACCCACCTAGTGCATACTTAACATTGTTTCCTCCTGAACTTGTCACAGAAAGGGATCAAGACACATTTACTATGGGAGCCATAATTTGAGGTTTGCACCAGCTGTTTTCATATTGACTGGATGACCAGCCTCGACAGCGGTTTGACCCGACCTCAGCCTTGTTTGTAGTATGGCAGAAGCTCTTTACAGCAGTGATATTCACTCTCTGGTGCTAAGCTGCCAAATAGACTGTGATACACTATGGAAAAAATTGCCAAAAGTCTTAAATATGTAGACTCGAAACAAATTCTTGGGGGTGGGGAGGGAGGTAGTTTTGTGGCTACGCAATGAAAAGGGAATTGGCATCCAGAAATTGGTTCTAAATAAATCTCTGAAGTTTGAATGCTACTTAAAAGTTTTATAGTATTGCTGAATACGTGCCTGTACTTGGAATGAATTGATAGATCATCTAAGGTATTTAAACTGTCCATAGGTGGTGTGGATGGAAAGCCATCCATGACCACGCAGAACCAAGCTCTATATTGGGCTCATACACACTGACACAGGAGCCATGGGTTATACGTAGGAACTGCTGTTCAATGACTTTGACAGGGTCAAAGCCTTCTCCTTTGACCCTGTAGCTGAGGGTTAATTTTGGCTCCTCAACTTAATACTTCAGCACACGCTGAGGAAGAATACTCAGTTTTTAAAAAGGTAAAGTAGTTCACTGTGTAGGCCAACATGTATCAAATAAATTGGGACATTCGGGTGTGCATTTTGTTGACAATACAAAAAAGAAAATGTAAAAAGGCAAACCAAACCAACCAACCAGCCAACCAAAAAACCCCACCCAAACAACTGAAAAATGAGGAGTGTGTAATAGAGATAGACAACTTTACCTGCTTACTATTTAATTTTAACAACAACAAAACCCCCACCCCTGTTTAAGATTGCTTCTTAGTTTTACGGGTTTTAAATGTGACTTATGTGAGAATTTTCCTTCCAAAGTGCAAAGTTATATGTGATTGGAAAATGATATTATTCAGTCAAGTTAGCAGTGAAAATTTTTCTTTCCTTTATTTTTGTAGTTAAGTACATAGACTATTAAATTACACCTTGCTTTTTGTGCATGACAAGCCTAAAGGCACTTTGTGGCCTTTCAGTGTGTCTTTAAGCAATGGACAGGACAGCTGATTACAAGTCTTTTGTTTTCAGCTACTAAGTTGCTTTTTCAAAGTAGCAAAAAATGTGTTTGATACTTGCCTACTTTTTAACTTTTGTGCCATTGTGATGGAAAAGCTGTGTTGTTTTTAATGGCAAGAAGGGTAGCTACCCACTTGAATGGCATTATTAATAAGTTTCAGAAACCAAGATAGTGCAGATCTGTAAGTCCTCTGCAAGAATAAAATGTGCAAAGAAATTACTTGGAATTTAATTAAAATGTGCAATGTAGACTGCAGTGTTTTTAGGATCAGATGCTGTTTAAAATGGTAGAATTTTTTTTTATTATTTTGAGTTTCAGTGTTGGAATCTAGGTTCCGTAGATCTTCTGCACAACCTGGAGGAAGCTGGCATACATGCTGCCACAGATTTCTCACTGGTGGAAATCAGTCATGACCTGGTAAAACTGGTTTCTAAGAAAGCGACTTAATTTCTCCAGCTGGCCTTCTCTGAGCAGAGAGGTTTGGAGTTGTGCAGTAAATGTGGCTGTAACATCGGCTTCTGTGTGGTGGGGCTATAACAGCTTCCTTTCACTGTGTGTTCCTCTTGCAATCACATTGTAGCAACTGGAGAGCTTTTTTGAAGTAGATTTCCATTTCATTGACTCGGTTGCACCTCCTCCTCTGCTCTTAGTTTATAAACTGTGTTTATGAATTGTTTATGGCTTTGAAATTTATTTCAAACAGTGCTTTTGTTGTATTGCTTTGGGAGGCTGTCCATAGTTATGAGAGTGCTACAGCCTGTCCCTTTTCAAATTAGACAAAACAGGAACAGTTAACAACCCTCTTTTGGTTTTGTTTTTTTTTTTTTTTATAATATAAGATGCATTTTTTCAATGCTCAACAAAAGAACAATACTACCTAATAGCTTAAACATAAGGGTGGAAGGCCTGTCAGCCATCGTACATGTTTTTAGAGGTGGTTTCTAGGCTTGGCTGAATTTTCTTTTCTGGAAATGTGTAGTTCTTTTGGGTATCTGCATCCTGTGCTAGGCCCCATTATATTGATGGATGCACAAGTAATAGATGTTCTTTCTAAGAGTAAATTTCATTGCACTGGAATTATGAAATTATTTTTGTTCTATTTTCCAAAAATACCTAATACATGAAGTCTTTCATAAGATTTCATACAAGTTTTCTCTTGCTGGTGTTATTCTGGGTAATTTTTGAACTGAGGATGGTATGATGCCAAAATGACGTAAATATTTTGATTCAGAAAGTTTTAATTTTATTGCGTCAGTGAGTTTCTGATTCCTCAACAGTGTGTAAAAATGATGTTCCTTTGAAAATATTTAAAATTACTGAGAAAAAAAAAAAAGCCTGTCAAACTCTGCCTCATTTGCTAATCACTTGTGAATGTTGCCAAGCTATTTCTGCTGTAAGATCAAGGTTTTGAATTATGGTCTGCAGTCCTTGCCTCCCCTCTTGTCTTTGAGTCTTGTCTTTGAGTTTAATTTCTCCATTTTCTGCTGGGCTAAACAGTGTTGGTGGTAAGTTGGTGGACACCACTTCTTTCCAAATGTCTGCAATGGAAAGCAGAGACTATATTATTATTTCCTTTGACACTGTCAGCACTCAATGAACAAAGTTCACCACTTGAGGGTATCTCTTCAAGAATGCAAATGTAGTCCTTTCAGGTAAATATTTCCATTTTGCCAAATAGAGTGTTCACATTAAAACTGCAGCATTTGCTTGCTGGGATTTCTCTGCTTTTCGAGGAAGTAGGAGATACACCATAACTTCAGTGTCATCTTGATATTTTTTTAATAGCAAACATACAAACAAGTTTGAAAACCATTAACTGAATATTGTACATGTTGAGTAGAACCCCTGCTTGTACAGCAATGCTCAAATGTTTCTGGAAAAAATGGTTTTGTGGGGTTTTTTTGTTGTTTTGTTTTGGATGGGTTTGTGTTGTTTTTTAAAATTTGAGTTATAAATCTAAAAACATAATGTCAAGGCCTTCTGTGCGGGATCTTTCCCTTTAGTATTGTTACACTTGCCTCCTGTGGAGGACACCTTAAAGGATCTGAAGGGAACTCTTGTTTTTCATAAGAATGGAAGACACATACCTGTCCTCTACTTGCCAGCTTTTTGATGTATGTTGAGGTTGTATTTATTTAGATTAAGTTTGGTGGAGTTCTGTGTATTGTATTAAAGCATTTTGCAGTGGATTGATACTCCTCAAATAGACCAGATCAAAAAAATTACTGCCAATTAAGCACAGGATGTTTGAGATTTTTAGTGATGTTCTCTGGATGAACTGTTTTTTCTTTATGATCATCTTGAGTTTTTAATTAAACTGCAGTTTTAATTGAGTTGGTTCAGTTAATGAAACACTGACCTTTCACCCCTACTTCTGAATCTGTGCCAGAATTTTCAGCAAAATGGGTTTTTAAGTCTGTGATGAGTTACCATTGAAAGGATGGTCTTTCAGTGGTGGTTCAAAATGGAAATGTTTGTGATTTACTTAGAATCATAGAATCATAGAATTGATTAGTTTGGAAAGGATCTTTAAGATCACCTAGTCCAACCATCAACCTAACTCTGATAAAAAAACATCAGTAAACCATATCTCTAAGCACTATGTCTACTGATCTTTGGAATAACTCCAGGGATGGTGCCTCAACCACTTCCCTGGGCAGCCCATTCCAATGCTTAATAACCCTTTCCATGTAAAAATGTTTCCCAATATCCAGTCTGAACCTCCCCTGGTGCAACTTGAGGCCATTTCCTCTTTTCCTATTGCCTGTGACTTGGGAGAGGAGACTGACCCCCATCTCTCTATGCCCTTCTTTCAGGTAGTTGTAGAGAGTGATAAGGTCTCACCAAAGACTCCTTTTCTCCAGGCTGAACAACCCCAGGTCTCCCTCAGCCACTCCTCATAAGGCTTACTCTCCAGACCCCTCACCAGCTTCATTGTCCTTCTCTGGACCCACTCTAGCACCTCAATGTCTTTTTTGTGGTAAGGGGCCCAAAACTGGACACAGTACTCAAGGTGTGGCCTTACCAGTGCTGAGTACAGGGGGATGATGACCTCCTGAGTCCTACTCACCACGCTGTTCCCGATACAGGCCAGGATGCTGTTGGCATTCTTGGCCACCTGGGCACACTGCTGGCTTATGTTCAGCTGACAATCGACCAACACCCCCAGGTCCTTTTCTGCCAGGCAGCTCTCCAGCCATTCTTCCCCAAGCCTGTAGTGCTGCATGGGGTTGTTGTGACCCAAGTGCAGGACCCAGCAGTTGGCCTTATTGTACCTCATCCCATTGGCCTCGGCCCATCAATCCAGCCTGTCCAGATCCCTCTGCAAAGCCTTTCTACCCTCTAGCAGATCAACACTCCCACCCAACTTGGTGTCGTCTGCAACCTTAATGAGAGTGCACTCGATCCCCTTGTCCAGACCATCGATAAAGATGTTAAAGAGAACCGGCACCAATACTGAGCTCTGGGGGACACTGCTTGTGACCGGCCGACATATAACTTCTTGGGACAGCTGCACCTGCATTGCAATGCTTAGTTACCTCTCACTATAAACTTGCACTTGTGTGGTTTTCCTTTCTTTCTCAGATGTCAAGTGCTTCTTCGCTGGTATTTTGGATCATCCAGCTGTCTGATCAGATGTTACTGTATTTGTCATTCTTAATAGTTTAATTTATTGACATATATTTTGGCTGGCTAACAGTATTCAGGAACAGAAGAAAACCAACACTTTTATAGAAATAGGAGTTCAGCAGAGTTAAATTTCTTAAAATTTTAGGATTTAAGTGGACTTACTTTTTTGTGTATGCCAGAGAAGAGTTGCTCATTGATTTACTGGGAGTTTGCAAGATTATTTAGTTACTTTAGAGTAAGTCTCATACAAATTGAAATAGAAACATTCCAAGAAAAAATGTTAGAAGTAGACACCGATGGAACTATGGGGAAGTTATGGAGAATAGCTGAGAAAAAAACAAACTGGAAAGATGTCATATTATGAAGAGGTCAGGGAGTGTGAAGGGTACATGTGTGTGCATGCTTTCATGTATTTTGTCTTCTATTTGGAATGAGTTACCAAAACATTTTCAATATTTCTATCGTAACAAGGATAGTAAGGCATCAGAGTAAAACACGAAGGAACCAAGAAGAACTATTTTTAAGAAATACAGGAATTCTCATGATATCTTAGTAAAGTATCCAACCTAGCTTTTATGTGAAATGGAAGATGAAAATGGGAAGTAGACTTTATAATTCTAATTTTTCCCCCCTGTCTGTTTTAAGGGAAGAAGTTTATTTTGCAGGATATATAGCTCATATGTATTTGTTAAAGTGCAGTATGCCGAGTATGTGAGGAAGCGTTTGCAACTGTTGTTTGCAATACGTAGTAATGCCAACTTTGTTGCATATTATGATAGCTGTTTACTAACTTATGAATGGTGGTGTATATTCTTACCTACCAGTAGATGACATTCTCCATTTTATATACAGGTACACATATGTATGGTTTATATGAATATGTACATAGCTTTCCATTTCACAGCACTCTAATACTTTTCTTCTAAGGGAAGATGAATGTTTTCTTTTAATAATAGTCTCTAGTTTGGAAGCCAGCTTCACTGCTGCCCAGGTTGTGTGGCGCTATTTTGAGTTTTAGCTGAATAATGATGGTTGCCCTAGTGAGAGTTCTGTGTTAAGATTCCTGAAATTGTTGGCAACAACTCAAGATACTCACTAACAGGAAAATTAATTTCATGATCTTTCCTTTCCTGTATGCACAGTGCATGCGGTTGAACTCATTTTTGTCTTTTCTTGCCCATAATTATTCCAGAAATGTGGAATAATTATACCTATGGTTTCACTTGTTATGATAATGAGTTTGTCTGCTGTAGGCATGAGACTGCCCCCACAACACTGGGTACAACAAAGCATCTGCTCTCTTGTTTCTGGTACCTTGCTAAGAGTAAGCCTTTTGCAGCGCGTTAGCACATAAGCTGCGAAAAATTATACCAGTTACTACCAGTAGATGGCACTCCCTGTATTAAGTGATTGCCAGTATGTACATCACACAAACATGCACTCTCACACACCGTTTTTAAAGAGTAGGGTAATTTAGATGTTGTTAGGGATTAAACTAATAATAATAACATTGCAGCCTTTCCCTGGTTCAACCTGGATGTTACAAAGGCAGTATTATGCAGTAGTTTGCCTTGAATTTGACAAATTTGTCATGGAGGTGACAAATAAAGATGAGTACTTCCTCTAATGACAGACCAAGTTGAATTTGACTTCTGCAACCGAATTGATGGGTATAAAATAATGCTGTTACAGAGTACGCATGAACAGGCCATTCACTGGAGTTGGTAATGAGAAATAAAAGCTGGGAATTAGCTGTCGTGCATTACACTTTCACTGAAACTGTTCTATGTTATAAAAATTTCCATTCCTAGTTAAAACTGGGAACAACTATTTAATAAGTATGCCTCGTAAAAATGGGAACAAACAAAAAGGGTCTACCAAGTATCCTGCTGCTAAAGGTTGCCCGTTCTGGAGGCTTTTGTGAACTTGCAAGAAATTCTGGATAATTACAGGCTAATGATCCCTTTTATGATACTGTTTTGTTTACGTTTGGAGATTTTTAGATTACTCTTATAATTCATGATTGGTCAGAGCATTGAAGCACTTGGACCTTAACAATAAAATTTCTAAAATTACATTATGTGGTGCAATTATTAATGTTCTCATCATTCATGAAAATTTTAATCCAATTTTAAATCCCACATAGACTTATATCCTGTAGACAGGATGTGAAATGCAGATTTTGATGGCATTTGTAAGTTTCTCACACAAGCTGTTAAAGCTGCATCCAAGAAACCTGAATGTTGTATTTAACTTGTGAGTCAAGGATTAGGGAGGAAGCACACTAGCTTTCTGAATAGGAAAAGTTGATTTTAAGATGTTTCCCAGACATAAGGGGAAAACAAAAAAGATGCTGCTTCTCAATTCTATGTTTAAAATTCTGTTTACATAGATTCATTTTTTATGTGTGAAACTAAATAGACAAGGGTTTTTTTTTGTTTGAAACTTGACCTATCTGTTTAATAACGAAGTTCACTAAACAGCAAATGTGAATGTAATTGGCACAACCGTCAGTTTAAACTGACAGTTTTCCCATTGTTAACTTAAGCAATAAAGGATCAGAAGCGTTTGTGCTGCCCTAGCTTCTGGATAGTTTTCAGTCCACCATGTTGTACAAGGAAGTTTAAATATGTAATAAAGGCAGTGACTATAAAACTCTGTTTTGCTCAGCCAGTCACCTCTCTTGATACACAGTTCATATGCACGCTCTTAGACTAGATCTCAGGAGCACAATGAAACAGATATCTGAAGGGCACTTTATTCTAAAATGTTTTTTCAGTTACATTGTCGTGATTTAACCCCAGCTGGCAGCTAGGACCATGCAGCTGCTCGTGCAGTTCTCCCCGTTTTTCCCAGATGGGCATGGAGAAGATGCAGAAAAAGAGGGAAAAGAAAAAAAATGTGGCTTGAGGTAAAGACAGTTTAATAGAACAATAACAGAAAAGGAAAATAGCAATAATAATAATGATGACACAAGTCTCTCTCATTCATAACTGGTGAATGGGTACCTTCCCAAGCAGTGACTGTGGATCTCTTCCACTCCTCCCCTGGCTAACTCCCATTTATATACTGAGCACAACTTCTATGGTATGAAATATTTCATTGACCATTGTGTTGTTCTGTCTATGTTCCTTCTCAGCTTCTATGGGAAGCTGAAAAGAGTCATTGAAAAGTATAAACATCACCTAGCAACAAACAAAACAATATGCATTACTGAGATTCCTGTCACAGTAATCACTAGGAAAAAACCCAACTCTTTCCTGGCTGAAACTGGGACATATGTATACTAGCAACAATTGAAAAACTGTTCTGATTGTAAATAGAACATGTTAAATGCTAACACCTGTATAGGACATACAAGAGACTGATGTGCCATTTTGTCAAGGCAATGGTATTAAAAACCAGAAAAGTCAGAAGGCAACTTTCCTCTTTGTAATTGTTTGAGATAAATTAACTTGTGTTTTAAACCCATTTTTAGTTAACCAGTGGCAGCTGGCTGATGTGTTATTTCAGACATTTATGCAAAAGCTATACAAACATGTATTGTGTAAAATGAAATATAAAAATGAGATGCTTTAGAGAACGCATCAAGAAAGTGCAAATAGTAAAACCTATAAAGCAGTTTGTAAACAAGACTGAATAACCCCCAGTCTTACAACCTTAAGAGCTGACTTAGAGGTAAGAGATCACAGTGTCAACAGGAACAAGTCTGGTGCAGATCTAGTTTCTGATGCCTTGTATTTGTTGAGCAGCAATCTGACAATTAGAGTTTCTGTCAAAAGCAAACAAAAAAGCTTGTGTTAGTCAAAGCTAAAGCATGGTGTTGTGGTTTTGGGCAGGCGACAAAAAAAAATAAAATAAAAATTTTCCAATTCAGAAAAGTATTACCCAGAGTGCAGAATAAAGCCGAAGAGGTATAGATATTTTGTGACTCTTTGCCGAAGGCTGGCTGTTCTGAAGAACACCTGGGTGGTACATTTGTTGGCCATGTACAAAACCAACCCAAACCACAACCACTGAAGGATGGCTGGACTAAATATTTTTAAAGAGAATATTTGATAATGACATGCAAGGAGAGAAATTTCTGATTGGTGCCAGATATTAAGCGTGCTGTGATGTCAGCGTTTAATAGTTGCTCTTAGGAAAACCGAGCAAATGTTTTCAAGTTCAGCCCTGTCCATGGGGAACGCTTTTGTTTCCTTGGCTGTTATTCCGGTTGGATACAGCAGTCAGTTTCTCTCACCAGAATGCAGCAATATGTTTTTTAAAATCAAGAAGTTCTGTGAATCTAGAAGAAAAAAAAATAAATAAAACCAACCCAAACTCAACAGTAAAAGAATATGGTCAAAGGCCATATGGTCCAAGTCATTTTTGAAAGAAGCAGAACTTCTGAGTTAAATGAAATAAGGAAAAATGCCCTTGCCTAGATAGCATAACTGTGAAGTGTACAGCAAGATAGATTGCACTGAGGCAGAGTATCATGTACATGGATGGACTCTATTAGAAGTCTTCAGAATGCAGTTTATGCACTTAATCAAGCTTCCGGCACCATCATTATATGTATATTGATGTGCAAAACTGATTAATAAACATTCTGTACAGTTTGTGAAAAGACTTTCAGAAACAGAAGGGATTGGTTTAAGCAAAAAAATTCCACAATTCTTGTGACCATCTCTGCAAAAAAAAAAAAAAGCAGAGATGGTATCACTACAGTCATATCAATTAAAATGGGAAAATGCTGCTTTTTGTATCATGGGCCTAATAAAAGCAAGAGTAAAAACTCTCACTCTTTCACTGGCCTCACTGGCCTCAGTTCGTGCAGAGAAATCTTTATGGTTTGGTTTATTTTTGGTGAGAAGTTGAGCTTCAGCTGAAATGATAATAAAACAATTGTGGCCATTCAGGAAAAAGGTCTGAGGATAAATTTAGTAACCAAACACTTTTCACCTCGAAATATAACATTTGAAAAGGTAAATTTGGACCTTGGACAGAATTGCCGTTTAGTGGAAAATCTGGTAAGCATTTGGAAAAACCTCAGTGAAGGAAAACGTAGGTGTAGATCAACTATTTTAATTCATGTAAGATCCAAGAGTTTTAGAGGCTAATTGAAAAGACTTGTTAATGGCACCTTGTGATGTTGAGAATTGAGGCTGCTGTGTGAGGTTGGGTGCAGGTAAATGGGCAGTGACACACTTGGTGTGAGGGAGTGCTAAGGGCAGACTGCTCCACGGGGGAAGGTGAGCCAGGATCCGCAGGTGACTAGAAGGTGGCTCTGTCTTTACGCAGAAACAGTGCAGTTGCACAAGAAGAGCTGAGCAAGTCCAGTGATGATCACCAGGGTCAGCCATGAGTCCAGGGCTTGCCAGACCAGGTTCACAGTGATGAGGCAGATCCATAGTCAAGCCAGGAAGTCATGGCCATGGGTGAGGCTCCACAGAGCAGTGAGGTGCACGACCAGCCACAGGCACAACTGCAACGTAGCTCAGACGAGGACCAAGAGCCTTGTTTGCCTGTGCTTAAATGAAGTTCCCAAGTGAAGCCAGAAGGACCCAGCTTCTTATAACTCTTGCTCACTCAGCCCTGTAGGACAGCTTGCCTTGAGCACAGGCAACCAAGCCCCTGGGAAGGAGGGATAAGGAAGATACAACTAGATGCCTGCTCTGTTCATACAAGTTTTCCTAAGGCTTCTGCATTTGACTGTTGTCAGAGACAGGATACTAGCTACATAGAGAGCTATTTTTATGGTATTTCTGTTCCTGTGTAATTAAACTTGTCTCATTTCAAACATACCATGTTTAATAATTGTGTTAGAGGTAGCATTAGGGAATGTAATTTAAGAGTACAAGGATGTAATTTAAGAATGCTAGTTCAGAGGGTCATAAAAACACACTTCTGACTGTTGTTGTCAGCTTGAGAGGGTGAAGGGGAGGGTATTCCAGTACTTTGGTGGTTTCTTTAAGACTTGTCATTGTGGTTCCTTTAAGAGACTGGAAAAATATATTAAAAAAGAAAAATAAAGCTTGTTTGCAGATTTAAGAATTCTTAGTTTTGACAGAGATGTTTTAGACTGGTCTCAAATAAATAGGACATGATACAAAGAAATCTGTTAAGGCTTATTTCAGAAGCTGAAATCGCAGGCCAAGTCACGTGAGACTCCACTAAAACTGGGTAGGCATAGACTTTCTTACTTTTTAGAAAAAGAAAAGTACTTTGATTATTGATGTATTTCCCAGAGATAGCCTTCCTATGAGATACTATATTTAATATAGCATATAGTGTATACATATAGCATTTGAATTACTTTTCTATATAGTATATTAGTAGGTCACAAATAAGTAGGCTGTTTTCGATGTAAGCCACACTAGTGATTTTATTTTTTTTTTTTTGCTTTATTTTCTGATTGAGATTTCTTTTGGTCTTACTTTTGCCTTGAATTATTTTTGAGTGATACAATGTGAGGTTTCTGCAGATGTGAATTAGAAGACCGAGGAGTACATTTTCTAAAACTTTGCATGAAAAGTCCTAGGAATGTTTATGCAGCTAAACTAATTTCCCTGTGTCTTTTAGTTGCCACTTTTATACAAGAGGTAGCTGGACAATCTGTTCACTGTGAGCTCTACAAATGGCAACAGAAAGGCCTTTTAGTGGGGAAGTGGGACAGATTATTATGTGTGAATTTTTTTCTGGCCAAAGGTCACAGTGTGTTTCTCCCAGATGAAAAATGCAAAGTTTGTTCATTTAATGTCTGCAACACAGAATTGAGTGCATTTGTTAGAGACTGAGAATAAACCGATGCTGGGATGTCATAATTTAATATAAGCTTGCTGGAACTGGAAGTATTCTGGTAGATGAAAGGGGTGTCTTGTGGCGTAGAAAGTGTGTGACAGCGAAGTGCTTTATCTGCTCTCCAGACACTTTCCAAATCCCTCAAAGGTGAAACCCCAGAGAATGTTCTCCATCCAAGCATTCTCTGCTTGGCCTAATGGGTAAGTTAGAGATCCACATGGGGACTCTAGATGATTTGATTCAATCTGATTAGTGGGATAATTTTTAGCCATTGCAGGCTGCTACGTTAGTGGAGAGTATAGCCATCATTAAAGAATGGTTTTTTGGCTTGATTTTACTATTGTTGCTTATAAGCTTGCTT
This sequence comes from Limnodromus scolopaceus, assembly GCA_028565335.1. Taxonomy (NCBI): domain Eukaryota; kingdom Metazoa; phylum Chordata; class Aves; order Charadriiformes; family Scolopacidae; genus Limnodromus; species Limnodromus scolopaceus. Next base: position 46,610,606 of record JAOXNO010000020.1, on the reverse strand, counting down.
TAATATAAATTAGCTCATTGTGATTTAAGGAGACAGTGTTCCATCTCTTCATTCTCTCTCTAACGTTACCAGCTTTAATACCGGTGCATTAATTTATACACGAAGATGTACATTGGAATTAATGATAGTCTCTTCTTAGGTGAAGAGTGCTGGTTTGATTTTGCGGCCAATATGCTTGTCGTCTTTTAATAAAACTTGCTACATACTATTTTTATTTATATGCATGTTTTATCAGATGGTTAATACCATCTCAGAAAATGTTGTTAGGAAAGAACATGTTATGTTAAGAATTATTCAAATGTAATTGAAAAAGTTTTGGGGGTTTTTTTGAGTGTTTTTGGGTCTTTATAGAAGCACATCTACAAGCTCACATTTTTCTAGGATTTAGAAGTTTAAGGTAACATGAAGAAGATATTTAGTACACAAATTATAGGGAACCTCAAGTTCTGTTCTTTAGTCTGCTTATTAAGTTAGGAAAAGCCTAAATAATTTGTCATTCTGCGCAGGTAAATGGACCCCAAGACCATTTGATGCAGAAAAATATTAAAATAATACTGGATTTACAATAAATGATGTCTCCGTGAGATAAGAATACTGTATTAATGACATATATGGGTAATGCATCTATTAAAAGGCTTATGGATTGCTAGAGGTCATACTGAGAAACACGTTTTTTCCTTCTTATCTAGACAGTTTTGAGAGAGGGAGATTAAGTGCTGAACTAAGATATTGGAGTTAAAATTATGAACATACTTCACCTGCTATTTATTATTGAGGAACTTAGAGGAGAAAGAATATGTGTCATAGAGCATAGGTTTTAGCTTGGTTTTATTACAAATACGATGTTTGAAACTTTGTTTTTGTTGTTTCCTACTTCTAAGGGGAGAACACTAATTTTCAGACTAACATAAATAACTAGTTGCTTTAAACTATTTCTTGTCTTTGTAATAATATCACTATAATATTTTATGATAGGTAAAATACAAAATAGTTAGAAGAGAATGCCAGTTTAAGAAGGAAGGGGAAGTGTGGAGCAGGGTATCTGGTTTTCCCTAGCAGCTGTGGGAAGAGAGAGGTCTGTTTTCCAGGGGCATGCATCCAAGAATGAAATGGAAAATGTTAAGTCTCCTTGAGGACAAAGTAGTTCAAAGTTACTTAATCACTTTCTGAGACTCACTTTTGTGGTTTTAGGGATCTTATGGCTTTTTTGGTATGTTTGGAAAAGAGGAGTTGTCATTCCTCCTCTAACCTGTGCAAATAATCATCAAGAACTTTGATCACTGCAGAGACTGTAGTGTATTCCTTCAGGTGAAAGTCATCTGATGGTGACTAAAGTGTGTATCTTGTTTATACTTCTATTTTTTTTTTTTTCCCCCAGTCCTTCAGGAGTTTTTGTGGCAGTTTTTCTCAGTCACTCTATGTGGAATTTATCCTTGCCTCTAATCAAAGGCAAGGTCTTTATATCAAAGAGGGTCTAAAGAAATTTCCTCAGGAAGTGGTCTGGAGTGGGTGGAGATGAATGGGCTTTTATCCAGTCCTTGATTTTTTTGCATTCAGCATTGCTTTTGGTACATCCTTCTTCCCTCCTCTGCTAGGTGGTGGCACACTAGTTAGTGTAACACTTTGTATTTATAGCCAGTAGACAATCTGTGCTTTTCACAGGAGCATCTGTGCAGCCAACTCCTGGCAAAATTTTTGAAATGGTACAGACTGCCTCATAAATTTGGTAGGGAAGAGTGCAGCAACAGCTATGTGTTGTGCTTCCAACAGTAGTGTAATGCTTAATTTTGTGTGATGGAGCACCAAACAACATCAGGAAAATGCATGGAGTATAAGTTTTGAACTTTTTTACTACTTATTGCAGAGATTGGAATTCAAAATAAAATTTTCTTTGAAGTGAACTGCTACTTATTTTGAGTTAGGGCTTATTTTATTGTTTTCAAAATTGCTGTTACTGTGAAATATTAGATGTTATTAAAGAGAAAGGGAGAAATTATAATGCATTTAAATCATAGGGTCATCAGAAATGTTCAATGTCCATAATCACTTAATGAAGTGACAGATGGAATTGTACTATTTTAATGCCCTCTAGATACATATCTAATCCACAATGCACAGAAGTTTTGGGCTTTAAAGATCTAAAGCACTGACTTAGTTCATTATAAAGCTGTGGGGTGCAAGGGTGGTGTGTCAGGCTATATCTTTTGGTAGGTGAGTTAAAGTGGATGTTTCAGTGGTAGGTCTGCTTTTGCTATGGCACTGGCTGTTCTATGAGGCAAAGCTTTCATAAACTTTAAAGATAAGTATTTAAAGTACCCATTTTTCGAGCCATTTGTGCACATTAAAAATAACTTGCTATTCATGTTCAATGGTTTTCTTGTTGGACAATGTAAGGGGACTTGCTGCAACAGATGCAATACATTAGAAGACTACAAGTATAATAATTACAGTATGGAGCAGGCTTTGCTGGCAGATACAAGAACGTCGCACTCTCTTTAATCATAGTGCTTCCCATAGTGTGGGTGGCCACGGGCTGTAGACGTTTCAGTCAATCCCTTCTCTGTGCAGCAGTGTTGTAAAACAGAGCTGAAGTAAACAGCATTCCACAGACTTTTAGGGGGTTTTAATGTTGAGAAAGTATAAGCTTCCCTGCGTCCCTCCTTTTGGCTGCTTGCTTCTGTCAGCTTCTGCCTGAAGTAAATAGTATATAATGTGACATATATAGACTCTTCAAAAAGTTGTTTGGTTTGTTTTGGGTTTTTTTTTTTTTTGGTTAAAATGTATGTTACTTTAAAATCTGAATGTTTTGATGTTTTTTGGGAGTAGGAAGTAACCTTTGCACTTATATTAAATGCTGTATGATGATAATAATTTTCTAAAAGCCTTTCATCTTCAGTGTTTTCATTCTCCCAGTTTTCTTGCTTCGATGCTGAGTGTTGTTTTACTGATCCTCCAAAGTATTTTACTGTTGCTCTAGCCATTAGCACAGCACTTTTCCTCCAACCAAAATGAAGAACTTTTTTTTTTTTTTTTTTTTTTTAAAACCTGCTAGCCAGTTTATAGCTTCGGAAGCTGATTTCACCACCCTAATGTTTGATATATACTCATCTGGAATCTTAAGTTTAATGAAATACATTTAAATGGCTAAACTTGATGTCATGCAAATGCTTACACAGCATTTACAGGCCTTTTTGGAGTATGGTAATCAGTGGCAGTTGAGGACAAATAGTGTAATTCTATTATATAAGTGTATGGACATGAAAGAATACACTTGATAGATGAGTTTTTACATTGTATTTAAGCATGTGTGGAATTAAGTATGTAAACGGGCTTGAAAGAAATGTCTTAACTTTCACTGGGTAGCTGATAGTTCAAAGTCAGTTTTCCTTTGGATCAAAACAGAAAACAAAAGACAGTTAAATGAGATATGTGCACGCTTTTAAGATCTGACATCATTAATTAGAGCCTTAATGAACTCCTAATGTGATATGGGACCTTTCAACTTTTAAATTACTGGTTAAAATTCAGCTTTGAGAGTCAAGTCTGCCTGCTTTGCAGTGTGTCCCAAGGCAGTAATGAGTGACAAAGGCACGTTTCTCATGCCTGTCTCTGATTTGTTTGTGTCCTGGGCAGCAACCTGGAAAGGGAAACGGGCTCCTCAAGCTCTCTTTATTCCTGTCCCTGTTGTGCGTGTCCTGTGCGTGCACAAAATACACGAGGCCAGAGATGGAGTTATTTCAGAATCACTGTTTAACACTTTTGTTCAGCTGCACCAGCTGTTGAAGTTTGTGTGACTACGCTAGGTACACACCTAGGGAAACCCACTTCTCCCAGCAATACTTGCTTAAGATTTGACATATCTGCCTCATAAACTTGCTAATGTACTATTCTGCCTTCAGTAGGTTAAAAAGCAAGATTAAAAAGCAAGGCATAGTTAGAGGTGGTCCCTTTAGGGGGCGGGGGAAGGCAGCAGTGAAAATTTGAATTGACTGATGGTACAAAATGAGTAAGTAGTTGATACAGCGATAGCATATATTCAAGAGCTCTAATAGAATACATTATAAAACAATTTTATTCATAAAGGACAGAAGGGTGATTGAAGATGTTAAGACATATTCATACAAGAAGAGAGTGGGGCTTGCTGTTTTCAATGTAGTGAGAGAGCATTTAAGAACGAAGATGGGTTTTCATATACAGCACATAATGAATTTCTGATGCTTATTGTCCCGAAGTTTTACTGAGTTCACTGACAATATATTGTTGTTGCTTTTTCAGTTTTCGGAAAGTCAACTGGAGAGAGTTCTTGGTCGTTTCTAATCTATTGAAGATTATACATCGGAATTTCTAGCCTTCTCACTAACCCCTTTGTGAATAAACTTTCTAACCTGATTTGGACCTTCTCCAGTCACCTATAGATAATTACATTGGCAGGATGTAAGAGAATTTGCAATGTTTGCAAATCTGAAAGTATTACCATTCTTCTGGCTAAAAATAGCATGATAATATGAATGGGCTGGAGGAAAACAGACCTCTCTTCTTTTTCAAGTAGATAATTCTTTAACAATGCCAAGCTAACATGAATATAAATAATTTCCTGGCTTCTGAGCCAAAATAAACAAAAGCTAAGTATCTCAAAGAACAAATGAGAAACTAAGGATTCTGCTTTCCTGCAAGGCTGTTTGAGCTTTAACAGCAAGTGTCACAATTTGCTAGCCAGCTGACATTTCTCAGAGCACTTTAGTAGTGCCAGGTGGCTCTAGTAAAGAATAGTGATTTGTTACTAACAAACAGAGTTCTCTATTTAAAGAAATTCTACTGGCATTAGATATTTTTGCTAAACCTAATATAATTAGTG
>JAOXNO010000020.1:46583916-46605334 GCA_028565335.1 Limnodromus scolopaceus | reverse complement strand
GGCTTTTGAAAATTGTGGAGGGAAGAGGGAAATTAATTCTAAATCTCTGGCTAGTTAAACCAGAGGGCTTTAAAAAAAAAGATTTATAGTTGATTCTGGTAAAGCTATTGAATTTCCTTTTGTAAGTTAGTGTAAATATGTGTTTTATTTCAGCAGCAAAAGTCTCCCCTTTTTAATGCAAAGAGCATAGCACTTTCTAGGTGGGTGTTTCTTAAAGAGAGAGGAGAAAGAAAAGAGTAGGAGATTTGAAACTGCTTTTCCTGTCTGAGGCCAAGAGCAGACTGAAAGCTTGCCAGCCCCACATTTCTTTAGCTTTTTTCTTACGATTTCCAAGGGTTTTGTTAGTGATTTGCAGATGGAGCTTAGGCTTTGGAACTCATCCATTAAAAAGTTGTGTGGTCTTAGCCACAGTAGTAGTGCAACATGTTTTTCTTATACTAGTTTCACAGAAGTTAACTGAGCTTGAATTGGTGAGGGAAAAACAATGCAGCTACCCTCCTCCCCTGCCCCCTAATTTTCTTTGCTGCATATCATCTGGAAATTAGGATCAGGTTTATTTTTAATTGTATTGGAAGTATGCAACATTTTTCTTCCATTTTAATAAACAGGAGTAGAATATGAGCGTAGTCTTTTTAATAAGCTACATGTATCAGCAAGATCCTTGTCTGAAAGAGTCTTTAGCAGAATAATTTATCATCAACTAGTCTTTCATGGTTATCAATGGAGATTTAGTTGTGGGCAGATGTGAGATTGTCATTCCAAGTGAATAAGGAGAAAAATTAGAAGCTCTGATAAATCTTAAACATGTACTTGTGGCTAACAATTTAGTGTACTAGTATAGAATTTAGTTGATGAAAACCATCCCATAAATGCAAAGAATGTGTATCCATAAACTGTGCTGAAACAAAAAAAAACTTACTGACAGTAAATGTCAGAAAGAAATGTGGGAAGAAAACTCCTCCCCACCCTATACTTAGGCACTTTGGCCCTGATCCAGTAAATTACAGAAGAATATTTTAAGCTTTAAGTTAAGTTGAAACTGAAGTGATTTCTCTGTGCAAAACCTCTGAGCAGTTACTGGAATAGGCTCACTTTGGTAAAGTGGGAGGTGTGTAGCCTAGCTAATCATTAAAATATATGTGTGCATATAGTATAACATTTTGTCTATTTGAACGTGTTTTAACTAGTTTCAAACTAGTTTTAGTTTAAAACTAAAATGTGTTTTAAACACTTTTGGTTTTAAAGCGGAAATTGGAGATTTTGATTAGATTATTGATGGTACAGAGTTTTTTTTTTTTATTAGCTTATAAAATATAGCCTTATATGCTGATAATAATTAAGTTGTTAGCAAACATGTACCATATAATTTCCTTTAATTTATACACTGAGATTTTTATAAAATGTTGAGAGAACAAAATTGTTTAGAGTAAAACAGTACTTTGAAAGCTACATTATATTTAAATATGAATGGTGTTTTACTACTTTATTTTCATTTACATTTTTGTTTGTGGAAAACTAATTTTCTGTCTTTTCCTGGAACTAAGGAATAAGTGAGCAAGTGGTCTTGTAAGCAAAATTAAAAGTCACAAACTTTGTTATGATTGGATAAGTGTGTGGAAAGAATATGAATTGTGTTATGTCAGCATCCTACTCGTAGAATTGGATTCATAAACAGTTGGTGTTGAGGCAGTCTCTGAATGAGCATGCTGCCTTGTCATTTACGGACTTTGCCACTACAGTTCTCCAGAACTGGCTGGGTTTTTTGTAGTAAAAGGGTTTTAAAAATACCAGACCTGTTTGTGTTTTATTGTGGATCATTTAATCTGCAAGGTATGGGACACAATAAAACTCTTAAGTCTTCAGGCAGAATTTTTAAGAAAGTACTGCTAAAAGATAGCTGGAGGAGTTTCATTTAGACTGAGCTGCTGAAAGCTAGCAAACAAACAAATTAATTTACATTTAAACAAATCAGAGCAATGTGTATGCCCTGCTTCCTGTGGACTCTGTTTAAATAATGTAGGAAGTAATTTGGGATATTAGATTCCTACCTATCTAAAGAAAGAAATAGTACGTACGGTATAGCACTTTATTTATTTAATAATAATCGGAAATCATATTATCTAATTTGTTATTAATGTTGTAGTTGATTACACTGTTTTAAAGTCTTTTTAAAGCCAGGTTGGAAATAGAATTAGATCTCTTGTCTTCTAGACCTTTGTTGATAATAATGGGCCATCTGACTGTACAGGGAACACCTAAGAATAAAATTGATTACATACTTTTGAAATAATTGCCATACAAGAAATACTCATTCTAAAATCTGATAAAAAGCAAAGAGGAAATAGCACGTCTAACATTTCCTATGAATAAAATATATTTTTTCTTATTATACTTGCTTTTTCTTAGCAGAGCTGAGGAAAACTGGTTCCCATGGAAGCAGATGAAAAGGTCAGAAATAAACCTGTTACTTGACCAGATTTCAGGAATTTACCCTCAAGTATCCATGTTCTACGAATTCCAACAAATTCACATAGGTCATAGGTTTCAGCAAAGTGTGATTAATGATCTCGTCTTAAAACATAATGGCACTCTGTGTTTCAAGGAGAATATACTAAAGAGAAATGTCCTTTAGGATATATGATAGATCCTTCTGTTCCATCCTGCTCTACTTATTGCTTTGACCAACTCATCCAAGTTGGCAATACGAGACGAGTAATGACACTGGGAAGTCCTAATCAGTATCAGGTTTGAATGGCTCATCCCACTGAAACCATCCATCTCCTCTCTCCAAAATATATTGCCCCTGTTGATTTTCACATCTGCTTCTGAGGACATTCAGAATCATAAATACTTTGGAGATAGTGCACTGAGAAGTTTCCAGAAACAAATTGGTTTATCTGGTTCCCCTGGAATGTCTTTGAAACTGTCGTAAATTCCAGGACAGTTGCTACACAAATACAGTTACTAACATAAAACTTGTCACGTGGGTCCTGTAATAAAAATCAAGTGCTATTTCTGAGTTGATGTCTAATTTCAGAGGTAATTGTGCCTTTAATTCAGGCTTCTGTATTTTTCCCCGTTGACATAAGCAGGAAAATTCTTCCTATTACAGAAAGATGTGGAAAAAAGCTTCAGAGCTTCTGGATCCCAGCTTAGCAAAGGTAGTATCAGGAGACTGAAGCACCTCCTCCCCCTTGGTGGAGTTATGGACACCAGCTGAGTTGGTATCTGCCTGGTGCTGTACTGCTTGTCTTTGTGGAGGGGCCTCCTGCCCTTTCTGCTCCAGGAAAATAATTTCCAGGCTTTCACAGACACATGTGCTCCAAGAGATGGTTATCTCTGAGAAACAAACTCCATGGAGTAACAAATCCCCCGTAGTACATGGAAATCAGCCTTTGTTATTTAAAGAGGAGTATCAAAAGAGTTGGCTTAGCTTAATTGAAGAGTCCTGTGTCAGAAGTGTTTTTCAGTTGCTCGATCCTCTTTAGATGCAGGTGCACAGTAACCAGGGAACATAGTGACTTGTTTTCTCCGTTTGTATTCTCCGAAGTCTTCAGTTTCAAGTCTATTCTCATTCCCTCCACTTTCCCCCAGTGAATTAATAAGGGACATCCTTATAGCCAATCTATAAGTCAGAGAAGTAAATGTTAAATCAGGCCTCCTTCACTACAAAACCTGGTAGATATGGAGCATTGTATTTACACTGATAAAGTAAATGGTTTCTTGTCTTCATGCAAACGCTCCTAGGATTATCTGCCTATTAAAAATATTAGACACCTCGGTGCAAAGTGGATGTTGAGTTAGCTAAGAATGTTACTCAGTATAAATTGCATCAATAAAATATAGCCACAGATAAGATTGTTCAATGAAGTTGGTCATTTTGAGGGCTTTATGAAAATTTATTAATTCCTTTTCAGGCTGAAAGAGATCATGTCCCAGAACTTTAATACAAGGCTATGGGGATGAGTGTATTCTCTTGCAACTAGAAGCAAGGTGGTTTCCTCCGTGCTTCCTACTTACTCAATGGTGAGGGAAATCAAGAAAAGAATTTCTAATATCATAGTATGACTGACTGCTGTTCATCTTCCAGAATCATGACACCTTGTTATTTTTACTGAATGCAGCACTTCTGCCACAGACTGCCACCATTTTTCTGGCTTGTAGAATATGGCATTAATGGATTAGACAGTGTTAATTGATTTATTGATAGAAATAACTGATTATGTACATGTCAAATCTTCATACTTTGCTGGAGTAGGCTAGGATTCATGACTAGGATTCATCACCAATACAGGAGTGAATTTAGTATTGACAACTTACTCATCATGTTCTTGAATACCTTCTATTGGGTTTGAAATGATTGCTTAAAAGTCATTAGTCTCAAATTACTGATCTCTCAGACTGTGGGAATCTATGCTGTGGCTATATAAAATGTTCTATTTTTTTCTTTTCCAAAATGCTTTGGGGGTGCTTCATAATGCAATGATGGAACCTATTACTAGTTCTGAATATTTCTATAGCTTTGTATAAGATCCTCTGTGAGAAAATCTTCTGAAACCTTCTATATTTCTCTATAGTATTTTCTGAAAGAGTTGATTTCAAAAGCGAAAGGAGAAACTTACATATAAGAAAACATTATTTTACACTTGGCCTTGGAGCTGGTTCTAACCGAGTTCTGCAGTATGATCACACTTGGACACTGTGCTGTTGACTGTAACTTTTTGGACATAGCCATCTAGCCAATTTCTTAGCCATCTAACAGTCCATTTGTCAAATGTGTGAATTGTCAATATTTATTTTTCTTTTAGACAGCTCCCTGCTGATGTAATATTATCACTTACAACCAGAATTGCATACAGTAAGTAGCTACATTTTCTAGAGAGAAGGAGAACTTTCTAGAGAGAAAGAACAATGCCTTTGCATTGGCAATAGCATTTGTAAAATGAAATATGTAAGACATAGTGCTGAATTCTAAATGTTTTTCACCTGTAATACATACCTTTCTTTTATGCATAACTAATACCTCCTTTCATCTTGACTACAGTGTCTCCTTACCCCTGTTTCCCTTGCCCCCTTCTGGCTGTTCAGAGGTTTTGTGTGTTCCAAAAAAACAACTAAGTTGATCTGTAAAATCCTAGCATGGATGTAGTAGACTGCTCAGAAAAGGAAAAACAAACAAAAAACCAAACAACCAGGCAACTAAACAAAAAAACCCAGGAAAGGGTTGCAGGCTGCATGCAGACTCTGATGATGTGTAGTAATTTTTTGTCTTGTCTTTTCCTCTGTTGGTTGGGTAACAATGACTGTTACACAAGGATAGGGGGAAAGTAATTTTGAAATTACTTTTTACATAAAGAGTGTTTGATTAATTTTATGCTTCGGAAAATTCTGGATACAGGGAGGGTCACTAGATAATATATTTTGTAGTGTTACAGCTGAATATATGGGGGTTTCAGCTACTCCCTCATTTAGCTGTCATTAGCTGCCATGTCAACCTGTCAAATCCTTTTCGGAGCTTTTTGTGTTTGTTCTCTCATTGGTGAAGCTTTTTGCAAGTCTTTCACAGAACAATCCAAGAAATTTTGTACTTTTCAAGCCCCCCTCCTTACCTCTAGCAAAAGTGGCATCCCAAGTTTGTTGTAGCTAACTCCTCTTTTATTTTGTTTTCAACTTGCAGCCTGATCCTTTATCTCATTTTACTTGGCAAACCCTCCTATTTTGTAGCAACAACTTTTCTGAACTTTTGATAGTGTTCTGAAAACCAATTTTAACTTTAGCAATGGTTGCAGAGGACAATACAAATATATATGGCTCCATATTAGTAAATTGATTAAGATGCTTGTATTTAGATGCTTGTACGTTTTGAAAATCCACCTTTTTATATCTTTTTCTTGAAAACGCAAAAGTCACATGTAAATTAATTCCTTGAAACAGTGTTGACACAGAATTTTCCTTTCTCCTTAGTTTTAGGGAAGTCACTAGATGGCGGTAAAACAGTAGATTCGCCTGTTGAGGGCTGCTAAGGAAACCAGTTTTACAATAAAAGAAAAGGTTATTTAGGCATTTAACATGTCTGCAAGGTAGTAAAATAGTCCTAAACGAAAGTACAATAAGTAAGGTGTCCCAAATACTTGTTGCTTACTTTGATAGTAATGAATTTTCTTTGACCTCTGGTGCGCTTCTGCATTTCGTGTCTTCTTTCTCAAATTAATCATCTGTGGAATACATGGAATACTTCTAATTCTGGGACTTCTGAAGCGGTTGCTTAGATTAGTTGTTTAGATGTTCAACAAAAGCATGCATAAATATTTGGTTTGGATTTCTGAAAGCAGAAAATAAGCTAACATTTTAAATTTTTTTTAGTCTGGAATTTTTCATCATATCCGTCTTTTAAAAACAATAGATTGAGTGAAACCCTCTAAGACCATGAAAGTCATAGCGCTTTTGTCCGAACTTTCCTTATAATTACATATTTTTAAAATTAAAGTCTCTTTCAGTGTTTGCTAATCCTGACCCTCTGTTACAAATGGTTTTATACTTACTGCCACAGAAAATGTAATTTAGTTTATGCTTTAAGTGTCATTGATATATTAAGCCCTGAAATGAACCTCTGGAAAGGGAATGTAGCTATTATATCAGCATTTAGCAATAGCAGACAGGAAGAAAAGAAAGCTGTAACAAATTCAAAGCAGATCATTTGATAAGCAAGGTAAAACTACTTCTGCCCAGGTGTGACAGCAGGATGCAAAACCGTGCTCAAGATTTCACACAACAGTTTTCATAAATGCGTTCAGTTGGGAAGGTGCTGGTGTGTAAGATCTGTCCAAAAGGCTGTAGTATAGCACTGAAGAATGTGAAAGCATGAACCCAGAATACTGTGTTCAGAGTCCTCTGTACGTGCCTGCAGTATATGAAATGTGTTAATTTGACTTCAGTCTGAATCTATTTATTTTTACGTGATGTATAAAAAAAGGTATTATTAAACGTGACTTAAAACATTCCATAGTGAAATTGGTAGAGAAGTTAATGTCAAACTAAAATCTTACCATTATCTTTTTAAGATAATGAGGAAATTAGGCAAATGAAATTAAGAGGCCAGGCCCTGAATTCCATCAAAAATATTGGGGCTTTTTGAAGGAGTGAAAAGTAAACATAACTTCATGCTTTCTATTCTTGATCATGGTACTAATCAAGACTATAGGGTGAGTTTTTTGCTGTCTAGCCACATGATTACTGCCGTGCAGATGATACCAGACTGAAATGGCTCCCAGAGAACTGAAACCTACCTAACGTCTGTATGGTTTTGACACAGATGGCCTCCGTTGCTATTGCACAACTACTGAAATCATGTGATGTATGAACCCACGTTTGGTTGTCAGGGATTGATAGCCGGTAAAGCATTTTCCTCATGGTTGATGGGAGCTGCGTGCTCTTCTGTATTGATGGCATGGTGCAAAATGGCTACAACTGATCAAAAGATCTTACCCCACATACAGTTCAATAGCAGTCAGCTCTTTTCACGCAGGATGTTGTAGCTTAATACTTTTTTTTATTGCCCTTCTGTTGATTTCTCACAGAGTTTGCTGTGCCATCTCCTTTCTTCTTGTAAGTGGGAAAGTAATGAAGCTGAAACCAGTACATTCATATCAACTCTTGGCTACACGTCAGCAGATTATTATTGTCACTTAGTTAAAAATGTAAGTATTTTGTGCAACTGAGATTTTGTTAATAATAAATCACCAATTTATAAGCACATACATGGAGCTGTCATTGTTATAAGGAACATGAACTGAACTTTGTTTATCTTTTCTTACCTCAGTTACTTTTACAGCCTTTTAAGGGAAAAAATGAAGTGGGAGATCTCTGGACAAAAGAGAAAAAAATTTGTTAGATTATACTCTAATAGATATTCATAAAAACAAAATTCCTGTTGCTGTAACAAAAAAAAGTCTACCCTATCATAACTTTTTTCCCTGTGAAGTTTAAATTACATATATTATTTTGTGTATTAGAACATAACTTTTGGAATGTTTTCTTTGACTGCATGCACTGCATTTAAAATAGTAGATAAGCCCTAAATCTTAGGAAAAGTGTATTTTACATTTAATATGTAAAAATAATGGGAATAACATTTCATAATATGTTGACTTAGATAAGCATATAAAAATTATTAATAATGCTCTTCTGAAAGCTGCTTAATTTTCAAATGTGGAAGGCATATAATGTGTGTTTAAAAAACGTTTTGCAGCATGGTTTATTCAATGATCTGGACAGCTTTAAGCTGGCACTAATAATTAAAAAAAATCAAAATGAGTGAACAGAGAAAGTTATTAACCTTCACAGTATGTCAGTCACACGGAGAACCATGCAACTAATGGCTGTTTATTTGCAGTACATGTACTTTATTTTATTTTTATTTCATTTAACAGATGGTCGTTTCGTTAGTAGCAGAACTCAGAGGAAATCAGGTCAATGGACTTAACATGCAGGGGAGGTAGGTGTTATCTAAATATCATTTTGATATAGTTTAGTTTGCATCATTACAGTTCAGTGAGGACCTCCTCTGGACAACTTGTTCCAGTGTCTCATCACCCTCATTATAAGGAATTTCTTCCTTATGTCTAATCTAAATCTGCCCTCTTTCAGTTTAAAACGACCCTTGGCCTGCCCTTTGGCCTGCCACTGCAGTCTCTGGTAAAAAGTCTTTCTCTGTTTTTCTTACAAGCCCCCTTTAAGTACTGATCTTGCCATCTTAAGTCTCCCCCTTAAAGCCTCTTCTCCAGGCTGAACAACCCCAACTTTCTTGGCCTGTCTTCCTAGGAGAGGTGCTCCAGCCCTCTGATCGTTTTTGTGGCCCTCCTCTGGACTCACTTCAACAGGTCCATATCCTTAAGTTGGGGGGGCCCAGAGCAGATCATAGTCTTTTGTCAATACTTCAAAAATTATTGTCTTTGAATGTCAGTAGATCCTTTTGATTGCATGTGTATTAACTGTATTCCAGCTAAAAAACAAAAGCAAAAGTAAGGATAGGTATTTTTAATACCTGTATTATATTATTAATTTACTATTATATTAATTATATTAAATATTATTTAATCTCTATAATAAGGATAAGTATTTTCAAATTGTGTCTTTTCTTTTAAATGTATGACTCTCCTGTGAATATTCTATTGGTCTTCAGGGTCAAAGCTGTTGACATGATGAAAAGAGTTTTATGACCTATTTAACACCACATAGCCTGTAAAGTGACGGGAAAGAGGAGGCTGATTGAAATATCTTCCTTGTATTATGAGCCAACAGTTTGGCTATTTTTCTCCCTTTCTTCTTGCCTTCTTGCAAGAATAGTAAATTATCTTAATAGTAAATGACCTGAATTTACTACTGAAATCCTTGACACAGTTAATGAGGATCATCACAAAATTTTGTTCAATGTAGAAAACAAACACCTACATTTTATAAAGTGAAGCAGACTTAGCTGGAAAGCTAATGATACTGTTGGGAAGAGAGAAAAATTCATGTCTATCAGGAGGTAATGAAAACTTTGAACTTAAGTTCATATTGATGGCTCCCCAAGAAACAGTATTGGGCTCTTGCAAAGAATGCAGCCCTTTTAGTGAACAATGCAATCAGGAGAATCTTGCAGCAAATCAAGTAAGCCTTTTACAAGTAATCTTATCACTTTTTAATTTGCTAGAATTCAATATATTGGAGCTCTTGGTCTTCATAATTGTCTTCCTGTCAAAACTGCATCTAGAAAAATCTGCAGTTTCATGTGCTAGAAACTATGAATACTCCGAGAAAGTTGTGATTTCCTTTTGCAAATTTCATCTCTTATATTGTGTGTCATTTTCCTTTTTGTTTTTGTTCCAAAGGTTCCATGTTTTGTTTATGTTCCAGGTTCCACTGCCTCTAATAATTTCCAAGTATGTAGTTTTATCAAGCAGGTCAAGTGAGTGGTTCATATATTAAGATCTACAGTCCTTCAACTGTAGATCTGTAAGACAAAAAGTTTTCAACTGAGCACTTAAAACCAGCAGGATTCATATTGCTCCATTCATAGAAATTGTTTCTGTTGAGAGAAGTCAAGGAAGTAACAGGACACCTTAAAAGCCGTGCGGTGGTCTTTCATGAGGGTCTAGCAAACCTATGTGGGAGCTGTGAATCTCTAGTCTTCCTTACCCGTGTTTTGCTGATCCTGTCAGCAAGGGTGTGATTACTGAGCGAACTCAACTGGCTGCACTTCAGAATTAGGTTGATGTCATGGCTTGCCTTGAGCGCTAAAATACCAAAATTTTATCTGACTTCTTAAGATTCTTCAGGCAGTAAGTGACGACATATCAACAGTCATCCCAATAAATAATTTTTCTGCAGTTAGGTATGTATCTCTTACATTTAACCTTCTGTTAATTAATTTAATCTTCTTTTACCTTATCAGTGTAGAAGTTAAAATTTTGACTGTTCTGAAATATGAACTGTATTTATTTTTTCCTCAGGGTTTCAGGCAGCCGTGTGAATGCTGTGTCCCTTTTCTGTCTCCCTCTCATTACTTTGCCTGATCTAACTCCATTGCTGGAAACTCTCCTTCTTTACCAAGGAGGTGCACCAAAAGAAATTCTCAGTTCAGAGTTTCTAGAGGCTGTGAATGATGCCTTTTTAAAGTAAGTATCATGGTCTGTATGACTTTTACGCTCTTTTCATAAAGATTATTAATTCAATTAAATGTTTTCACTGGGTTTGTGTGCTGAATGCACTGTACTTCATTTGCCTTGTAGCAAAATATTTCCCTTGCAGTTGAATAGCAGAACTCAGGTTGAAGGCCAAAGCTGACTTTTAAATTGCTGATGTACAAAGTGTGACATAACAGCTTTAAATATTGACTGGGACTTTCTCCCATCTTTTCTCTAAAATGGAGGTTAAATTCTTCAATAGATTTTAGGAATTTTGTGAAAGATATGATTACTTTTCATTGAAATGTTATTTACCTTTCATATAAATGTATCAGCATTCCTAACTTCACATTTTGAGAGCCATCTTCATTTTTCCATGCACAAGATAGATCCTTATGTTTAAGTGGTTCCATATTTATCTTTTTTTTTTCAGTGAAATTGGTTCTCAAGGTTTTAAATTCTCCTGGTTTTCAGCAGCTTATTTTTAATGAGCCTGATAGGAGTAATTTGTGGAAATATAACTTTGCCTCTTTTGCTGCCACTAAAACCACTTTTTAGATAAAATCAACCTATGGATAAAAACCAGCTGAGTGAGGCTGAACATCAGCAAGATTGGCTATGCCACGGAAGGAAAGACGTTGGGGAAAGCACAGCCTACTTTTGGTTTAGAGTTGTTTTATTCAAGTTGTAGCTGAGGGGCTGTGTTATGAACAATTATTTTTTTTATACTATAAAAGGTCCTATATTAACACTTTACCTCAATTATCCATTTGTCTGCTCTTTAATAAAAGTTTAATTGCTTCCTTTGTACTCAACATTGTAATTTTTGATGTATTTCAATGAAGATTGTTATATTGCTCCATTGAGGGCTCCAGCAAAAATAAATAATTAATAGAAAAGCACAGTTACTAATTTGTACATGTTACTAGAAGGTGAGGAAAACAAGTGAAAAAGGAATGTGAAAGCCTGTAGAGAAAGATGTGCCCCAAAATGAGAGAACTATCTTGCATTTGTCCATCTTTTGTGGATTCAGACTGGCTGTGTTCCACAAGCAGTAACACAGTTTGGAAAACTTCCAGAACAAGTTCACAGGTTCAGCATAGATGGTCTATACTGATGTCAGTGAGCAGGCTATCATGACATACTTTTGCAACTCCATAACATGAGTCTGAGTCCTTTAGATGGTCATAAAACGTTCTTCTGACTGAAATAAATGTCCCTTTGCTTAACTTTTGAGCTACTTGTTTATCACAGGGAGCAAAAATAATTCAGTTCGTATAGCTTTTCACTAAGTGGTTCTTGCAAGGTCCTTGACAAAAGTGGTTGGTTTCCCTGAGAGCAGATGTAGGCTCACACATGCTTTGCATGGTATACTCCTGGCTTGCCACTGAAGTTCATGTGATCTTAACATGAATGTGCTTATATTTTTATTCCCCCCCCCTTTAACAATTGAATTCTCTGTTCCCTAACTCTGTCATTGTGTTCTGAAGACTTGTTTTCCTTCTGAACATGGGAGAAGCCTGCTCCAGGAAACAGAGTTATTAAATACTGGGACTTGCAGTGCTCCACAGAATTCAGCATTGTTCTAGTGAGACCATCTGCAAGTTCAGTCACATAACGATAATGACTACAGTTTAATTCCTATATATTTTTTAAGTCTCAGAGTTGGAACAGAGTTGGAACATCTCTATGTAAGCTTATTAGATTTATTTTCTTGGTGTAATATCTGTAATATCTACCATGCTACCACAAAAACAACAGCAAAGAGGACTGTGGCAAAATTAAATGATCTTTTGTCATTCTTAATTTACTCTGATGTACATATGTGCTTTAATATTGATCCTTAATCAAGCAGCATCTTGAAATTGAGCATTGCTTTACAAATTTGAAATTCTACAGAGGTACACATTTAAATTAAGCTATTACATAGTTTTGCATGGCAAAAATACAGCTTTTCAAAGGAAATCAGAATTCTGAATTACAGAATCACGGAATTGTTGGAGTTAAAGGGACCTTCTAGAGATCATCTAGTCCAACTCACCTGCCAAAGCAGGATTGCCTATAGCGCATTACTCAGGACTACTGAAGGCTGATATTGAGACAAATGCATGGTAAAAATAGATCCTAAAATGCTGTTAAATCTTTCTTTCTACTGATATTTTACTTTTTTTTTATCAGTAGCTTTAGTTTCTATGTACTCTCCAGCCCAATTTTAGGTTTTTTAATCTTAACTTGATTTAAGATCAAGGCACATATTTCTTGTTAATTATGTATTTTTTTAAAAAAATACTTTTAAATTTGCAATTATCATGATAACTGCAAATATATTCCAGGATATTTTGTGCTGTGATATCCCTTCTTCTTGGATGGTTACTTTAGTATATTTTGGTTTGTGGTGGTCTACACAAATTATGGTGGTGTCTCAAACTGTGCCTTTTATTTCCTAGTGATACAACACTATACTTCAGCTGAGCTATAGCTGAAAGCTTTAGGTGAAGAGATAATTATCTTCTTAACCATTTGTCTTTTAAAAGGCTCAGGTCACTGTGAAAACTTACCTACCTCAACCTCTTTTTTTAAAATTAATTTTTGGGTTTTTTAGTTTCTCTGCAAAGACAGGTAATCCTTTGATTTAGCCAGACTTTGCTGCATATCTGTCAGCTGATAACACTTTCTGAGCTGACTGGTCTGCAGGAAGCAGTCTGGGTTTGAAAGAGCACAAGTGTGGGGCAGGACCTTTCTCTGGAGAGGAAAGGAACTTCAGGCTTAAACCTTCCATTTCTTTTTGCTGGGATCCATCAGAACCAAATTTTTAGGTTTTAAAGACGTGGTAAGGTTTTATTTGTAGATGATGGTGACTCTGTCATTCTTTGCAGTTATTATTTGATATTGAACAGAGTACTGTAAACAAGTTTTCTCTCTCTTCCTGCAGGTTGATCTTTGTATCTTCTTATTCCCCAATGTGCTTTAAAAAACAACAAAAAAAAAGGTACATTTTTGTCTTCCTTCCAGTTTCTCAGGAAAACAGTATTTTTCTCTCTAAACCAGGAAGAAGATCTCTCTCCCTGAATCAGCTGTCTTCAGCCTCTGGCTTCGTCACTTACCAAGTCTCGAAAAAGCTACATTACATCTTTTAGACCAGCTGATTTCCATTCAGTTGAATTCACTGGAAGAAGTGGCTTGTGTCATAAAAGATTCACTACTGGTATGGTGCACATACAATACATTTGATACTGCTCTTCTATGCTTCAGGAGTTCAGGGAGTTTTCAAATACATCAGCGTATTTGAGGCAAATGGCTGTCGTAGCATGTAACTTGCTAGTGCAAAGGTAAATTTTGAGTCTTACAAATGTGACTAAATTTTTAGGTTTTACACTGCACTGGTAGAAGACAGAAAAAAAGTTTCATCTAGTGATGAAGAATGGACAACGAGATGAGAATCTGACTGGTGGAGGTGCTGACTACCTGCCTCTGTCCTAAAAAAGTTATAAACTTTGGCCAGGAAGGATTTGTATCTGTTTTTACTTCAATCTCTGTGCTCTGGGGAGTTTAGCACTTTAAACAATTGAAATTCCTTGTAGATCATTTTATTATGGACTGCTTAGTTACTTGGTTTTATTTGCAAATCTGGACAAAATTCTTAACACGAAACATTCCGTAAACTGTAATTAAAGTTTGTTTTCAAATGCTGTTTTACGCAGTGGACTAAAAATCTTTTGTATAAGAAAACATGACATAATACCTTTTTTCAAAATAATGGGCTAGTTTGCACACTAAATGTAAACTTAATTGTTAATTACAGTGTGAAATAGCATGTGTGTTATACACCAAAATTATATATTTCATTAAATGGATAGAACTAAAAAATGGCACGTGGTGCCTTATTTTCAGCTTATAAAATTTCTTACAGGCTACATATTTTAGATAGGAAAAGAATGATATCTTTAAATATTCTTCCTTCTTAAATGATTCTGCAAATTTCTATTTTAGGGATCCATCCTAGTACTTGCAAATCTGGTGAATGCTTGGCATGTACAGCATTTCATATGTCAGCTGAGGATGTAGGTATTCCAGAAGACAAGACTGTATGCAAGGCCTGTGCCTAGTTTTTCTGTATCGGATACACTGAATTGAATACAGTATCTGGTACCATGTGCGGCTAAGGGAAAAAAATAAATATCTAGGTTATATATAAATAGACGTAAAATCTTTGTTTTAATTATTGGTTTATTGTTGTTCATTAACAATGTTTGTATTGTCTTCACATTCCAATCCCTGAAAAGAATGGAACATTGCTGTGCTAGCACTCTTAGGTTGTCCTTACTTCCCTCTACTCCAAAGACTTTGTGCTGTCAAAATAAGATGTCCACAGAGTGGAAAGGCCAGTGCAGCAGCTTTGAATGCTGGTTTAGAGAGGACATCCTGTGGACAAGGAGTGGAATGAATGGAGGCATAAAGAAGAGAGCTGTTGGAAGATGGATATTGCTGATTGATAGGCATAAATAAGAGGGAGGGTGCATAAATGGAAGATGGAATGCCAATTAAAAAAAAAAATCGGATGAGCAGCTTCAGAGAGGCGGTACAGAAGGAAAAGATTGGATCCAGATATTGTGATCCAGAAATGAATCATATTTTGTACAATTAGTACATGGTACTATAAATATATTAGTGTGACATTAGATCAGTCAGCACTTTGAGTCCAACAGGATGATTACTGTTAGAAAGACAGTAAAGACATTTGAATATTTGACAAATATTCAAGTGAAAGACATCTGAATATTTATTTAGGAATATGGGCGTTCATATTTTGGCTTTTGGATTATGGTACTTGTAGGATGTAACCGCTGTTTGCCTTATGGACATAGTAATAAAAAGTGGAATCATGAGACAAAACTAGATTTATACTTTTTTCCTATTTGGAAAGAAAACTTCTAGAGTACAAATAGGCAGAAATATGTTACTGATTTGGTTATAGTGTATGATAAGAAGGACATTTCAGTAAGCTATTTCATAATTGTATTTTCAGAGTAATTTATCTAAATAAAATACAGTAACAAACTGTACATAAACTTCATAGAGATCTATGGTACCCAGATACTTATAAACCACTGTGTTTCTATTATGAAAGAAATTTGATATGCAATACTCTTCTATTTTAATTCCAAGAGTAATTGTAGTGTGATGGTGTATATATTGTATGCTATTAAGTTCATGGGTCTGGGGCTAAACTGGAACTAATATTGGAAATTCTATAGTTATTCAGAAGTAATAAAAACAAGTGCAGTGACCATCACAAATGGTCTTTTAGCTTCTTTGGAATTTGGTTGGTGACTGTATGTCTTCCTTGCTGAAGTAACTTTAAGGTTTCTATGTGTGCATTAACAACTGAAATGTAAATAAATACACATACTAGAATTTTATGCTTTACCAGAAATGCATAGGTATGTATATAAACACTAGATTTTTAAAGCACACATATGTGAAAAGAGGTGCGAATGAATCAGTGTCAATTATAATTTCTGTTCAGTTCTTAGATAACTTTCCAAAGTAGTTTTATTTCTTTCAAAGTTATGTTAGAAAAGTGCAATAGGTTGAGAGGGCTTAAAATTTCTTGCTTCTCCTTTCTAAACCATCTGTTACTGCTGCATTTATTTTTTCCTGCTTGTCAGCTTTCCCAAGCCCAGCCCATTATCTAAGTTATGTTGTGCGCTGCAGTTAAAGCTCTAGCTGTGGGGTCTCCCTTGTTATTTTCGCTCCAGCATTACAGAGCAAATACCGTTTTAGTGGGTGATATGGTGACTCTTGCATTCACTGACAGGATACCAAGCTGGAGACTGCTCTGGTTCCCATGCCCTTGCATTGCCCTCTTGCTGTGCCTTATCCCCAAGTTTTGAGTCTAGCTGGGTCCGCACTCACCTTTCACTGGGAGCTGTGCCAATGACGTTAACAAGGGAGAATGGAGCAAGGATAGAGAGGGAAAACCAGAAGCTTTTTTTTCTTGTTGTAATACACTCCAGCTAAGTTACAGTTAGTCCTCTCAGTATTGCCTGTCTTCAAAACCTGTGCAGTTGTGGTAAAATTTTTTAAATAGTGTACACTAACTTATTCATAATGTTGATGAATTCAGGAGCTTTTTAAACCTCTGTAAAAATATGTTTGTGCTTTCAAAATAAGTGTATGTTTCAAAAAAAATTACATTTGGCACTTAGTATTAGAAAAAATTTGTGACACTTCTTATTTTTAATTGGTAAATATAAAATTCAGGAATGCAGGTAAAGATACAATTTGGAAATACAGATAACATTTGAAATACAGCAATGTAATAGTTTCTTAAAGCTAGATGTGTTTAACTGCAGAAATGTTGTGTGCAATTAATTGCATTTGAGTCTGAATGAAGAGAACCAGTATTTGTGGTGTTACCATCTCAAATCTGTTGCAGTGTGATCTTGGGCACAATTTGTTTCCCTATGTTTCCTCTTACTTGTGGTTCTTACACAGCATTCTATGATGCGAATAAAACACAGTATATGGTTATTAGTATACTCCTCTTTGTGCCATTTACTTGAATCCTGTAGATACAGATGTATTTTTCTTATGTCTTTATTCAATTCTGGCTTTGTATTATAAATTAGTTGTTTAGGATTCTTCATTCTGATAACACAGATACAAAAATTGTGTAGTTCTATAGAACTTGTGTATGTTATACTTTATGTTACAGTGTGTTTTTCTATTTTATTTCTTTCAAACATCCCAGTGGTTTTGTGTGTTTATTTTTTTTCCTGAAGAGGCACAAATTCTTAAAATAGGTAATCATGATACCACACTTGCAGCTCCAATTCCCTGTATTTGGCTCTTCTTGATTTAGTGTGTGTTGTGCCATACGTATTGTGAATGTTTTAAGTGATGGAACAAGCTACTGCTAGACAGTATGTTTGGTTTGCTGAGCTTTCTGTGAAAAATATTGCATAGTTGCAGACAGTTATTAAACTCTAAAATGCCTTTTCATTTTCAAAAAAACAAGGAGATAATGTCCACAACATGAAACCCCTATGAGAATCCCTCCTGAAATTCATAATCCCCCCCCAGACTCCAGAATTGCTCCTGGCCACAGCAGAATTGTGCGACCTGCTCTAGTCCTGCTACTCAATAGGCACATCTTCAAATTGCCTTGGAGACTTTTGCGCTATAATAGCATTCTTACATTGCGTGCTTGCAAATTAATTCCATGCAGTCCACTGATCAAGGTCTTGTGGAATTAGGTAACAGTGGTGGGGTTTGTGGGGTTTTTTTGGGGTTTTTTTGTTTGTTTTCCCTTTTGAATACCAGTGATTAAATTCGTATTGATTTCAGTAGCGTAGCTTAAATACTAACAGCTATTAACTATGGTTTCTTCTAGTGAGTACTGTAGATTGCTGCGGTCTGGCATGAAAGGGTGGAGGGTTTTTCATTGTTGCATACAGTACATTTATTTTGCTCTTGTTCAAAAGAACTATGATTTGATCTTGATCTGTGTGGCAATGATGGACATTTTGTAGTTTTCACTCAACCTGTCTTAAGCAACAGTGGGTTGGTAGGTCATCGTAGGAGTAAGTATGCAAAGGTAGGCAGAGTATCTGAAAAGACAGTGGAGAAATGGCTGAATTCAACCATTTGGCCCACAGGACTGAAAAACATACTTTTCATTTTCCATTGTTTTCACAGAATTGCAGAATGGTTGGAGTTGGAAGGCACCTCTGACGATAGTCTAGTCCAAGTTTTCCTTTTCAAAAAAAAAAAAAGAAGGAGGTGAACGTGTCCTTTTTGTCTCAACCAGATAGCTTGCTTTCTCCTTCTAGCAGTGGAAGTTTGGAGACCAGCTTTCCACCAAGCTGCATGGTGTTCTTCACGCCTCCAAACCAGCGGCTGCAAAAACTCTAGAACACTAGATGGCATACGTTCAATAGGACAATTTAGCTACAACCATGTGACAGAGAAAAAGTGTGGTAAAACATGAAAATGAGGTGCCACCTAATATTTCCAGTATGGCAAAGACAACTGTGAGAATCAAGAAGCTTTTCTAGACAGTTTGTATTAAAGGTTGTCTCTTTATTTTTTGAGATTATCATTTAGCGATCATATAAAGTGAAGTTCTCATTCTGCCTGTGTGCAATTTAAAAAGAAAAAAATCAATTCTATTTGGTACTTTTTAGCTTGAAACAAATGCATAAATGTTTTCTTTGGAATAGTGTGTCAGGCACTTAAAGCCGTTAGAATATATGCCATTTTTAAACACTATTCCTTCCATGCCTCCTGAAGTTTATCGAATGCATGCTATTAAACATGCATTACTCTGGATTAAGAACTATATTCTTATCAAATTTTCAGGTGCTAACTTCAGAAACACAAAATGTGAATTTGTTTTTTAGCTTAGGCACATATACTTTGGGGAATGTGTAAGTAGTTTTTTATTCTCAGTGCTCTACAAAAGGCTAATAAATCTTAGAATTTTAGAATATGGGATTAAAAAGTAGTGTGATTACTAGTGCATGTTTAACATAACAACTTTCTTAAAACAGTCTTTTATGTTGTTTTGTCACGTGATAAAAATCTTCACTAGTTTAAAAAAAAATAAATTTATGCATTTAGACGTTTAGCTTGTACTAGCAACTCTGAAATTCACAGAAGATAATACTGTGAAAAAATGTCTTGGACCAAAGTGTGTAGTGTTAAAGACAAAGGTGATAAAATAAATTCAATTTCTGGAATTTAATTTTGAAGATGTAGCAAGAATCTCAAAGCATATCCAAAAAGGATTGTCTGTGAAAAGGAGAGAAAGGCTTTTTGTAAATCTGCTCCCTGTCTCTTGCCTCCAGCAATTGCATGCAGCAGCCTGTTCTTTCTATCTGCCACCTTTAGTTTTTTTAGTGATCATTGTCATAAACAGTTTGGGATCCCAGGTGTTTGCATTTATCAGCTGTTTAGCCTGCTTGGTATCGCTGTGGATCTCCTTCCATGACTTTGACATAATTGTTTTGAAGAACCTCATCCTGAGAAAATCTGAAGGTTCAGCAAGAGTTGATCTGAAATATACAGTTTAATAATAGCAGTGTAATAGCATCCATGAGTTAAACTGTAAATTATATAATGGCAGTTGAGTTGCGTCTTACTAATGACTAATTTTCTTTCATTTGCTTATCAACAGCCACAAGCAGCAAGCCATCCTGCCATTTTCAGAATTGTTAATGAGATTTTCAAGTAAGTTTTGAAATTACAGTGGGAAGTGTTTCAAATGATCAGTTTAAACATTGAGGTTTTCTTCATGAGAAGAAGCAGTATTATAATCCGGGATGTATTATAATTTCAGAATGTCTTTCTTTAGCTGTATGCCTTACTGTCCCCTTCTGTGTAATATACTGCAAATAATGAGAATGTTAAAAATCTTGTAAACTTTACATAAAAGTTACATTATAATATAATTGATACAGTTGACTACATTATATTGTAGCCTTTAAAGATTATAATTTATTTTCTATTTCAGTAGAGATTTGTGGCTGAAATACGATTTTGAGGTGTAAAATATAAATGCTGAAATGGCTTGGCCCATGCCGGCATGAAGACGGAATTTAGCTAAAACTTTTGCACTTAGCAGCCAGATCTCTTTTACATCATGTTAATACGTCTTCAGGACTGATATCAGATATGCTCTTAATGGCATTAAACTATTGATCTGCCTGTTAATAATGAGTTTGGTTTTGAATGCATTAAGATTATTTTGGGGCAGTAGGTATTGTTTACCACGTGGGGGCTTCCAGAACTTTGTGCTCAGTTCTCAGTGGTTTTCTCTCCTCACTTCACCTGACTTACTATTTTATCATTCTTTTAAAGAAAATCTACTGCCAGGGTTATCAGTGTTACAGTTTTGATACGACACTAATGTGCTTAATGACTGACATTGTTTGTTCATCAAGTGCTTTCCCTTTTAAGAAAAAAGGGCTCCCAGATGCAAGTGTTTGGGAGCATGCGTATGCCTGTGTGCATGTCTTTACAGTAGGAAGTGTAGACTACCGTACTGGGAGAGAGGAACCACCGGGCAATCCTTTCTGCTGCGGTGGTCCAGTGTCTGAGCACAGATAGCATTTTCTGAAGAGCTGAGACCAGTTGCTTTCCCAAAGCAAAATGCACTTGAAAACTGATGAGATTCCAACAGATCTGTACTAATGTCTTATGCTGGAGGCCGTATGTTGTGATGGTATAGGGAGACGAAATTTATTTAGGGCCATGGTATATAAAATATTTTCTAAAAATGACGTGAGACTGCATAACTCTTTTGCACCCTTTCTGTTGGTAGACAGTAGAAAGGGATGCGGAGCTGTTTCTCAGATAATGCAGGGCTTTGTCTGGCAGAGTATTTCCTAATAAAACTTTGCACTTGTGTTAATGTTCCAAATCGTCTTAGAAATTTGTCATGTTTTCCTGTTGCTCAGTCCTCATTTCTGCTGCCTTATTTGCTTTCCATTATTTCTACTTAATATGCTTGTTCCTTTACATTGTTGATATTAAACCCTTAATATGTTTGTACAGTGCCTGGTGCAGTCGGGCTCGGTTGCAGATGAGGGCTAATTTCAGATAAATCATGGCCTCAAGTTGTGCCAGGGAAGGTTTAGAGAGTTTTTGACAGCAAGAGTAGTCAGACACTGGAATAGGCTGCCCAGGGAGGTGGTTGAGTCACCATCCTTGGATGTGTTTAAGAGCCGTTTAGATGTGGTGTTGGG
>JAOXNO010000020.1:46522679-46545865 GCA_028565335.1 Limnodromus scolopaceus | reverse complement strand
CTCCTGGATGCAGTCCTGAGTAACATGCTCTAGCTCTGGGCAATCCTGCTTCAGCAGGGGAGTTGGACTAGATGATCACCATGGTCCCTTCCAACTCTAAAATTTCAGTGAAATTGAGTGAAATAAGCATCAACCACGGCTAGCATCTAGATGAAATATCTTGAAAGGATGCTCCTGTCAGATAGCAGAGAGTCCCATATTTAGGAGCAGCAGCTTCTACAAATAATTCTAGTGGCCTCGTATTATCTTTTAATTACATTTTAAGAAAAATACACAGTACTGCACAATATTATTTGCAACTTAAACATTACCTGTATTTTGACAGTGCAATGGAAGATGATGAGAAACCAAAACTATCCTGCTTTAGTCTGTTTTCAGAGAATGCAAGCTGCTGCATGAGATTATATGCAATAAATACTTATGTAAAATATACTAATAATCCAGCTCTAAGACAGCCTCTTTGTTTTAGCAACCTAGGCCAAGACCTTTTGGGAAACCGTGCTTGAAGCTGACTGACTAAACTCATCTAAGGCATCAAAATTGTGGCTTGACTTCCAAACTAAAAGCTTCCAGTGACATACCTTAAAAACAAGATTTTTAAACTATTTTGAACAAGCCTTATTTTAAAACAAAACAAAAAAGAATCTGACCCAGGTGATAAATTGCTTTGCCTAATCCATATTATTCTCCCCTGCCCCATACAAATGACCAGACAAGCCTAAAACAAACATCTTCACAGAAAGCTTTGTGTGTTATATTGTAATCATCTAGCTTGCTGATGTTCTCAATCAAATATATGCAAGCAAAATTTAAATATTTTACTTCTGAGGTCTACAAATAAGATTTAGAAAGCAAGTAATTTAAACCCTGCTTTTATTAAAGGGAGAAGAAAGCTGGAGTTTACTAAGCCTTTGGTCTGCAGAACGGAAGACTAGCTTCAGGGAAAATGAGTACATTTTGCTAATAGCTGGATCCAATTTAAAAGGCGCCACGAGACAACAAATCTAAATCACTGAACAAAAGCAACATACTTAGAGATCTTAGGAAATGGGGTAATTTGAAATACAGTAAGAGCTATTGTCCAACAAAATGGAACCTTTCTAAAAGGTAGGAGGCATATGTGATCTTTATAAAACACAGGTTCAGACTCTATTGGAAAAAAAATTAGAACAACTTGAATCTTAAATGTTAATTTAAGAGTCTCAGAGGCCAGACTCCAGTCTAATTTGTAACAGAAAAAATACAAAGAAACTTTTTCAAATAACCAAGCTATGCTACTACAGATTAGTTTTAATTAACAAGAAGGAAGCTGGTACCAGAATGCTGTTGTGTTCCATCGTGAAAGCATTTATCTCTGGTCTCTTCCTATCTACACATAAATCGAATTCAAATATTAGATCATTTTCCTAGATAATTAAGGAACAATGCCACATATTACACGGCAATATTTGGGCTAAAACCCAGGCTTTACAACTGCTTAACATGGAGGAATTACAGTTTAAGAATTGCCAATTTTACAGTGCATTTAATGATCAATTTTTTTCCCTCTGCCTTATCTGAAACAGTTACTCTTTAATACCCCAGCCAGATTGCATTGACTTTTCATTCTATATAGTCTGAATTTCAAGTGGGCATTCCTGTCTTTTATGTCACAGTATACGCATGCTTTAGCATGCAAATTTGGTTTCATGAACATTTACCCAAGTAAGATGATCAGGGATGCTGAAGGAGCTCAGAAGGAGCAGTGAAACAGCCATGTGTGTTACAACTGTGCTGTCACAGTACCACTTTGGCAATCTGAAAAAATGTACTCAATAGCCAAAAACCTACTGGATGCGAACAGAATGGATTCATCATTCTGACAACGACTCTGTAATTGTGATTACAGCCTATGCCAAGGGTTTCTCAGCAGACGGCACAAAGAAGCTCTCTAACAGCTTAAATGAGCTTGTATTTTGGACCAAAAACTCCTGGACTTTTCAAAGCCTAAGCTATCTCTCATGTCATATAGCACTTGCTCTGACAACACTGCAGGACCAAATAAACCATGGCCCAGATACAGCATCACAGCAGCAGGCATCTTTGATAGCAACCTTTTTTCCTCGAGACCCTCACAGTGTCAAGGTTCAATTAATGCTGTTTCTTAAAATGCAATGCTCTTTTTCAGTATTATACACTTAATTTTCCACAGCTACGGTCAAAATTATGATAACACTTTGAATTTTAAAAAATGGCTTTTTGTAGCCTTACTTGTGCTGCATTTTATTTTGAGTACTGGGAGGAACTGCTGTTCAGTGGGGATAGGGGCAGCTGGACCTGAGGCCGATCGAGTTCACTGAGCCCCATCAAGCTCTGCACGGGACATCACTGATAGTACAGGCAGCCCCATGCCAATTCCTGCCACCTCGGACAACCTCCTTTCCACTGAGAACCCAGCAAAATGTAGCATGGTCATTCAGGAAACCCTAAGGTAATAATGGTCTGGCTAATCAAAATAGCTTTTGTCAGGAGCTAATTCATTTTGAGGAGAGCTATGTAGAGGTCTAAATAGTTTAAAACCTGGTGTATGAACTAGTCATTAAAAGGCAACTTAAAATCTAATTTTAGCAGGATACCAGACTTTAGATTTTGGTAATATTGGTAGCCATATCCTACTTTCTTAATTCATTTTACTCTTTCTGATTTGTATTTCTGCATAGATCAAGCACTATGAGGGGTGCTGGCAACAGGGAAGAAGGGTTTGCAAGCCCTACCTCCCCTTCCTCCATGCAACGGCACTGATGGAGTGCTGTGTGTAGAGCTCATGCAGCAGCTGCCTCCGTTTAGTAACAGGAAAGAGAGGTGTTGCCCA
Source organism: Limnodromus scolopaceus (assembly GCA_028565335.1). NCBI lineage: Eukaryota > Metazoa > Chordata > Aves > Charadriiformes > Scolopacidae > Limnodromus > Limnodromus scolopaceus. The sequence continues at coordinate 46,543,014 of JAOXNO010000020.1, read as the reverse complement.
ATCAAGGTTTTTAAGAAACAAATTGTGTTGTTTAGTCAATGGCAGACTGTGGAACAGCTGGCAGCATCTGAAGCTGTAACTGCGCAAGTGTGCCAGCAGGTCAGGCAGTGTGCTCCAATAGCTTTGCAAGCCTCAATGAGCAACAGATGCAGGCTTGAACCTTCCCACCCTTACAAATGTGATTTATGGGCGTGTATTTCCTTCCCAACCTTTCCCCTCCACAGTTCTACGTAATGAAAATCGAACCTTACTGTCAAAAAGTTTCTGTAGTACCACAGCCTTGCTCAAGAGCAACCTGATCAGATCCCTCGTCTCCAGCTCCCACAGACTAAACACGTGACCCCACTTCCACCTTCAAATAAAACACACGCTTCTCCACAGCCAGTATGGAGGCCCTTACCTACATAAGCCCAGAAATCGCCAAACATGCTGCTTATGAAAGCCTTAGCAGAGCAGAGGGCATCCCTGCTGCTGCCTGTGATCAGAAACTCATAGTGACTGAAGGGCAGAATTTCAGGAAAAGATTAATTCCTGGCAATGAAACACACACTGAGCACTTGTTTGGAAAAGACAAATGCCATTTTTCCCCACCTCAGGCTCATAAACAGAGAGCTCCCAATTAGGGACCAGACAGTTTTCTCCCCATGTGGGCCCCATCTGTGATCAATGACATCTGCATTAGTAGAAGAAGATTTTCCAAAAGAAGTCAGAAAAAGCAAGCGACTAAGAAGCCATGTCTAATCCGTCTTCAAAGGTGGCACAGGCGGTGTCTCTCTTCTGGTGTCAAAGCTGTCACTGTGAATAAGTGACTCGGTCAGGACGCCTAATTCTGTAATCCCAGTGCTCCTCAGCCTGCTCTCCTCACCCTGTCTAACAGGAGACGGACGTGCAACAGGATCTGGCCTCCAGTTTCTGTCCTTCTTTTACAGCGGATGAAGAAAGCGGTGATAGGACAGTGACCCACAGCACTGTCAGATGAGAAGAGGGCTACCAGCACCAAGGCAGTGTGACAGCTTCAACAACCTCTGCTGGGAGAGTGTCTCCCCGCTGTGCCCAAAGGCTTTTCCCACTGCATTCTCTGTGCCAGCTGGAGCTGCTCCTATATCATAGTGCATGTGAGGTAAGAAAACGTTTAACACAGCATGCAAACTCACTTAATTTGAAAAACAAAGGTTTTAAAAATAAGCCTTAATTAAAAACATAAATACAGTGCTTATACTGGAACCAAATGCTTCTCCTTTCCCCTGCCTTTTCATTATTGCCCGTTCAGCACGCCGGAGCGTTAGTGCCACTCACAGCTTGCAGCAAGATGGAGGGAGATGGCAGAAAAGACGTCACTGCCTGCCTTTTTAACAATGTCACCAGAGATGTGGGCTGAGCTTTGCTTTGCTGTGGTGCTGCTGGCTCTCAGGAGCAGGGCTGCCTTCTGGCTGGCGGCAGCCCCAGCACTGGGAGAGGTGCTGGTGTCCCAGTGGGACTCTGCACCAGAGCGGGCTGGGTCCCAGACCCTGCTGGCGGTGCAAGAGCTGTGTCTGCCCCTGACCCTGCAGCACCTCACACCTTCCCCATCCTCCCTGGAGGGCAGCCAGCATGCTCCCATGGCTTTGCTCCCGCCAGCCCCACTCATCCCTTCTGCCAGCTGGGTTTCCCGCAGGCGTGAAGGCACACCAGCTCTGGGAGAGTAAGGAGAGGGTGCTGGGGGGGGCGAGGAAATCCTGTACCTCAGAAGGAGGGGATGGGAGACTGTGTCCCAGCCTCAGGTACATCCAACCTCACAGAGCAGCCTCCACCAAGAAGAACAGTAGGGACAAGCCCCATACCTTCAGCAGGGGCCTATGTATAGGTCCCTACCTTACTTGAAATGCATCGCCACAATTGCCTCTCCATCTCGTAGAACACATTCCTTCTGACACCCTACTGAAATGCCCATCTACAATAATGGCTAGAATATCTCTGGTATCACCGCAATTTTTTTTTCATATCAATGTTGCAAGTGATTCAAATACTTCCCATCACCACTGTCTCTCCCAGCTGTCTCTGGACCGAGCTTGCCTAGCATTTTTACCCATACAGTGTTTATACATGTATTTTAACACAAGCTATTTATACATGCACATAAAAGCGTGCTGGGCTTATAAAACCAAATGTTGTAGTGGGAAAAAGCACATAAACACCCATACATCTGAAGCAGAAATCCAACTCTGAAAAGTCTGAGATCAAGCACATCAACAGTCTGTTACCAATTATTATTAAATTATAGCTCCCGTTCAGCAAAAGGAAAGGCTGTGGCAAGTATCAAGGCAACAGTAAGCTGTCCCCTTTGCTTATGGCCCTCTCTCCACCCCTCTACTTCCATCTCCTCCCTCTTGTAACTAGAGGCAAAAAAAAGTGCCTGTCTTTAATCTTCGGTCTCCTACAGTGACTGTGGTCCAAACATTTGTGATTTCCAGGCAAGATTACTGTCATAGAGAGAATCTGGAGCTCCATATGAAAATGAGACTCAAATTCCAGGCAATGAACAATGTTGCTGCCTGGGTTTTCCGCAGCTTAGGCCACAGTCAGCCTACGCTCCCATCCTTCCAATTTTGCCTAGTGTAAAACTTTGCTTCCAATTTTCATTATAATTAAGCACAAGATTTTGACTCTAAGACGTTTCACATCACTCTCACACACCCTTCTTTCCCCAACCCCCAGCAAAAATTCTTAAGTGAACTACATATCTTGATTTTATAAACTCAGAAGAAACATGCTCATTCCTGGAATGAGAACATCTAGATTTTACTCCATGTTTCAGATTTTTGAGTCATCTTCTCCTCTTTTAATCCCTGCCCCAAAGAACACAGTGACCGTTGCTGCTTAGGATGATGCTTACCCCACGTGGAACACAAAGAAATTCCTCTCCAGGACACTGCAACCCAAAAGGTATTTAAATGGCACAGAGTTGAAAGGAGGACAGCCGACTTTTACCCACACATGATTAAGTCAGTGACTCAGGGGTGGGACCACACCAGTGCGGGTAAGGTAATGACGTCAGTTAGCTACAATTAGCAGTTTTGAATTGTCCTGTTTCTTGCACTATTTAGACCTCACGGGCTTATGGCATAGCAGATTTTTTCCAAATCTGTGGTCCTATCCAGGCATAACCTGCATCTGCAGTCAGCCTTTATACAGGCGTGAGAAGTACCAGATGAGCTGTTTGGATGATTTTAAATAAAAAGTATTTGGGTTGGGTTGGTTTTTTTTTTTCAGAATTAAAAAACCCAACCAAACACAACAAACAAAGAGTTTGCAGCACACAAGCACAAAAATCCCTACAGCTTCTTAATGAAACAAAAATACCCTACCACTGATAGCTGGAGCTTTTGTTTATATTTTTAAAGCTATGCTGTCCTTGATATCCTGACTGCTGTGTCAGTGCTATCATATATATGCAAACAAACAGAGCAACCTTTTAGATTTCATGACAAGGCCAAACAGTTTGTATTACAGTGCTGTTTTGTATTGCCCTACACAGAAATACTGTATAAAATTTCATATAAAGCTGTCGCACCCAATTCAGAGCACCTTTGGGATTGATTTCAGAAGCCAAGAAGACTCCACCACTTCGGTTTCCTGTCTGGACAATAGCGCATAGAAAAGCAGGAGCTATCTCCAATCCCCTTCCTCCATGGATTCTTTGGATAAAAAAAACCCAAACCAACCCGATTCCATATTTGGTCGCCTCTTACCAACAGCTCTCCCACTTTCCAAGTCTTGCTAAGTTGTTGGGCTCCTGGATAAGGACAAAATTAATTCCCCAAACCAGTTAGAAAAATAAGGGGCTATAAGTCAACTGTGCCGGTAATGGCACCAGTCCAGAGCTTGGAAACTCCTGTTGATGCCACCCAGCAGGGAGTGAGATCACTTGGAATAAACTTGTTGCTGTTGGCTCCTGGAGGGGTGCGGGATCGGGAATGCTGACTGGTGCAAAGCTATTTCCAGCGGTCCATAAATCTTGTGCTCTGATCATGCCCTTTGGAGAGCTAGTGCTGATGGAGGGATTTTCTGTTCTTCTCAAGTAGGGGGGAAAAGCCCCCGTACTTTGCATGTAGCAACAAAACAAACCTGAAAAGCTACTTGAGATTATTCTTTGGTTAATCTTACAAATTCATCCTAACACATCCACTCTGTTACAAGTCTGGGTCGTAACTAAGGGCACATGAGCCAGAGCCAGACGTGGGGGGACGGCTCCCATGGCTGTTACTAGAAATGTTTTTCCCTCAGCCTGTTCCCATTTTCTTAGCCTCACCCTGAATCTCAGGCCTCATTTTTGGGAAGCAAGTGCCATATTCCTAGAAGCTACCCTTTCGAAGTTCCTTTCGTTGGGAAAAAAATCCAACTCCTGCAACTGCACGCTTGTGAAAAACCATCTTTACTAATAGTAATATTAGTACCACCTGTGCCAAAGAGCAAAGAGCCTGCAAACTGCATTTAGCTGCAACACAAATAAGAACATGAAACAGAGTGAAAACTCAAAATATATCAAGATCACAGAGGACCTCTTGACAAGTGGCTGCTGCTCTGATTGATGCATTTCCCTTGTAGGACATGGGGATAATCCACTGTACTCTGAAATAAGCCCCTTAACTCATGAAAATGGGAATGATTTCCATGACAGTGAGATATTCTTTGCTAGCATTTGCTAGGGGAAGTATCAGGAGAAGAGCAGGGGGGAAAAAAAAGTATTTCTGTGAGGATGAGTGTGAAAAGCATGAGACCAATGATTTGACTTTGTAAAAACCGAGTACAGAGATTTCAAGTTAAAACATTTATTCTCTCTTCTTTCTTTTCCATTTAACAAACATACTGCCTCAGTTATGGTTGTGTATACAAACCTCAAATCAGATTTATCCCAGACACAAATCTGGCATGCAGGCTGACTGCCCTACAGAGCTTTCTCTATGTTCCTAATTCCTAAACACTGAATTGCTAATTGCAATTCAATTGCAAATAAAAAAATAGTCAACGTAATCTTACCTATCTCCAGCGCCACAATAATGCTCTGAATATAACAATAAGGAAAAGGTAGGTGAAATTTATTTTGCATCCATGATAAATTCCCAGAGCAGCTTTGTAAGTCCCGCAAAAACATGTTCTCATGTACACAATAAGGCATCTCTTTCTGACTTGAGTTGAAATTGAATAATAAGCTGTATGTTTCAATATGGAATAAATACAGAAACTATTTTTACTGTTGCAGAAACAAAAAAATTATTGTATTTACTTATCTTCGGAAGAAAGTAGTGTCCTGTAATATGTCATCGGCTCACGCTGTTACCTTTTTCATCTATTGAATTGGTGGTTCATGCCAAAAATTACATAGGTCAAAGAAAAGGATTGTGTTCAGTTGCACCACCGCTGTCTGAATCATGCCGATCTGTTGCTCCACGGTCCAGTCAAGAAGGACTGGCAAGCCTGTGGAGGTATTTGCAACACATTGCTGATTTTATTCAAAAGCTGAAGACTGCTCCTGAGCCCCTGCCCCAGGGGAGGACTAGCCTAGTGGCTACGCTGAAAGGAAAGCTCACCGAGCACCATGCCTGTGAGCATGGACTGACCTTTCCCAAGCAGTTCCCTTTTCCCATCCAGTTTTAGAGTGTGCTCTACAGGGCTCTGTTCCATGAGGATGCCTTCCAACAATGCCCAGCCACAACTGGCAGGACAGCTGGATAACGCAGCGCGAGAATGTGCTCAGCTCAAGGCGGTCCCCATCAGATGGAAAGCGGCAAGACAGACACTGCATTGTGACTCATTTGCACCACCATGTCTGCCAGCTTTTCACGGGCTAGGAAAGATCAATGAATCAAAGTTATTTTGTCCTAAACACAATTCTCACCACTTTTAGGACGCCAAGCACCTTATATGGTTTGTATTAGCATGACTGGGTTTCTGTCAGTGAAATAAGATGCCACCGCTTTATAGCCTCGGTCTCATAGGCAGCCCTCATGCACAATGAAGCAGTTGTGTGAGAATGGCTTTGTGCCACCCACATGACTGACGATGTTATGATCTTAACTCATTTTACTCACATTTTCTGCAGAAACAGTTACAGTCGCTCCTCTCTCCCCAAAATATACCACATTATGATCCTGAATACAGGGAAAGCATTATGTAAGTGAAGAGCATTTCAGCCAATTTGCTGAGACAAGGAAAACTAACAAAGCAACTTTCCATATGCTGTGCAGGCGAGATATTTTATAAAAAAAATTAATGCCTGCAGTGGGAAAGAAAGAAAGCTAACTACAGTGAAAATCCTGGGGAAATACACCATAAATCCTTCTGCTTTATCCGCAGTCTGTATTTTTTATCACCAGGTCTTAGATAATTCAGCAACAACTAAAATACACTTGCAGAAATAGCGTCAAGTCTTAAATTGGACTGAAAGGGTCACATACACCAACTGCCCTTCTCCTATGGCCTTGGTGCTCTTTTCCCTGTAGCCTTTTTTTACTATTCTGCAGGCTACTCAGCCATCCTGCAATCTTGTGCACACGTTACAGGCCTCTCCCAGACCAAATGAAGATGTTAGAACAGAAATAATGGCAATAATCACAGGGTTCTTCTAGTTAACAGATTCACTGAATCCCATCCCCAGCTCCCAGTATTGTCTTTAGGTATTTGTAACTAATTGATTCCAATTTTTTAAAATGACAGTCCTCAACAGCATATGCTCAAACAAAATAAGTCCGCATAGTTATACCAACTGAGGTGTCATCAAGGTTAGGCAGACCTAAAAAAATACTTGTAACCAGAAACTTTCCATGTAGACCAACTGTCCATGTCCTGCCAGACAGTCGTTATTGCATAAATTAAATATCTGCAAAAAACGGCCACCTCAGAAAGACACAAACCAAATGCCAACTCCAGACCCTCCTTCAATTCTATTATCCTACTGTAGCTGCTTTATAACATACCCCAGTTCTCCCCAGTCAGCTGAACTTCCCAGCTGGACTTTGTCATCTTCAAACTGCAGCCAGCTTCTACAATGCTTCTCTTGGACACAGGACATGGTACATCATGGAGAAGTAGCCTATCTATGAGCTACCTTATTATATAGTGGGAAGCAACATAGCAAGAAAATAGGAAACAGGAAGAGAAAACTGAGGACACAATCATTCTTCCATGCAATTGCCTCCAACTTGTCTGATGATGGGCTCAAGGCACTGAGAAATGATGGAAAAATGGCTTTAAACTTTGAAACCTTCATTGCTCCCAAAACAGTATTTAAAGATATATTGGATGTGCTCAATTCAAATAATTCACATCAGTGAATTTAATATCTGGAAAAAACTTTGTTGTTTTGTGCCTTCGCAGTTGTTCCAAGGTTTGAACAGTGAATGGAAAATTAAATGATGATTTGTTATAGATATGGACTCGAAAAAAATAGGGAAGAGTCACAATTTCTGCAGTTAGGCAGATGCCCTGCAACCCTCTTGTAGCATCCAAGACTGGGGGCAGATTGGTTTGAAATGGGATTAAGCCATCATGATCTCATTCCCGGGTCTTGCAGCTCAAAGGTTGCTGTCAGAGATGTGTTACTTATTGTGAATCACAAATATGTGACCTAACTTTTGATTTTTTTGTTAGCTGAAGCATTCAAAACAGTGTCTGTCTTAATAGTGAGAGGCTAACACTGACCTCCTACCCACCTCTGAAGCTACGTATCTGTTGTGAGACCTCATTTGAGAGAGGACAGGAACTATGCTGACTTGCTAAGGAGATCCCAGGAAGGACACACCTTGAGCACTCCTTGGAGACAGACCAACAGTTAAATTCCAGGCAAAGGCTGACTCACACCTCTGTCCTCTCCTGTCTGCTACGAAGGAATCAAAAGAAGGCAGATAACCTGCTGCGAACTCTCCTCTCCTTTCTGAAGTACAGTGTGCCCTTACATTGGTAAGACTGGACATGCATGTCTTAACAAGTGGTCAGGAGTACCAAACAGTGCTGTTGGCAACCTTCACTGACTGAGGACAGACCTGCATGTTGCCATGGGCAAGCGCAAACACTGCCAGATGCACGCCGCTTTACAACAGGTGTGCAGAACTTTAAAGTCAAAATAAACACACTTCAGAAATACAGATATAAAGGCTGTAAGAAACATGAACCAGGACTTCCCATGCTGTACTTGGGGAGGACAAAACGACCCCCAATAATGAACTCTCTTGGAGCATTTGTGAAACTTGAGTTGGTGAGCTGCGTGGTGAGTTGCAGTGAACTGCAAAGTAAGTCCAAGACAAAACAAGCCCAACGCACATGGATCTCATTTCCAGTCAACCCAGCTCAAGCAACCTTGGGGAACATTTCTCCAGTACTTTTCCAGGGCTCACTTTGGTGTGGTGGTTCAATGTCAGCACACGACAGGTCTGAAGTGTCCACACAGAATATTCAGGTCCTTTAAAACGGGCAGAGACAGGGGGGTGGTTCTCTACTAATTTCATCCCAACAGTAAAATCTAGTAGCTAACTGTCCCCTTTACTTCCCCCAACACACTTATCTGATGAGGTGAGATTATCCAAATCCTTCACTTTTTCCATAGAAGTACTACAAAGTGTGCAACATTCTTGCCTTCAGAAGAGTACTCAGCAGGACATATGCACGCTATTAGTTACATTCCCTCTGATGCTGTGAAAGATACAGCATCACACCTTTTAGATAGCTACAATACATACAGGGAAAGCCTTCCAAACCTGGAGTATGGAGACAACTTTTTATGTACAATTTTTAAGGCCAAACTTTGTTTAAAATACAAAAAAACTTACTTTGTGTACCAGTCTCATATACTACTGGCCATATCATTGCTGATCCCTACTGGGAGATCAATGTGAACTTAAACACTCCTTGTCAAAAATAAGAAGAAAAAGTTCTTATTTCTTAACTTTCTCCTGTTGGATGGAACACAGGTGACAACGTTACTTACAAAAATTCCTGAATGAAACCTCTGACACTGATAGCTTTCTTTTCTTATTGGCCTGCCTGTGTTTTTTTCTGCTTGTATTTTTAATGATCCGTTTCTGACATTCAGCTACTGAGAACACTTGAACTCCAGTAACACAACAGGATCACTCCAAGTGATTAATGTCTTCACAAATCAAATCGAGATAAGAACAGCTTAGCTATAGGCTTGGACTGTGGTTCTTTGTCCCTGGGTCACGACAAGAAAAATCCCCTGTGCACATACTGGTACCAGAGCCATTAAAAAGTCCTCTCCTCAGGTACGTGAGGGCATGTAAGCTAACATTCCCTTTAAAGGACTGCAGGTGTCTGGCGTCTGATGACTGGTAAAATGCTCATGGTAACGTTATCTTAGTTGTACTTCTCAACGTCTGTTAAGCCCTTGGTTTCACCTTGTAAAATAAAATTGTGATTATGCTCCTTTCACTGATGCTGGAATTGTGTGGGTTCTTTTTCAAAAAAAGAAAAAATTCTGACAGGTCACTTGTGTATTTTTATGTGACACCACAAGGAAAAAAGAAAGCATGAAAGCGGAGAGAAAGGAAAAACCTGAGAAACCAAAGCTTGTAGCCTGGTGCTTACAATTCAGAGGCACGAAGCAGCAACACCACAGCTATTGCTTTGATCTATCTCCCTATTAATTCCTCTTCCCATTATAGAACCCCTGACATTTCACTGGTATTCAGATGTGATTAAAATATATTCTAATACCTATAAATAGAAATGTTGTTTCAAGTAGTAATTAAAAACAAATCTGGCATTTGGAAACCTGTATCAACAAAAAAGTAAAAAGGTGCAGTATATGCAAGAGTTGAAATGTCCAATTTTTTTTCTGAGAAAAAGGTACAGCTCTGTTCTATCGATCCTTACGTTACTGTTTGGATTCCCAAGTCTTCATAAGCATCCACCCAGCAACTTCAGCATGAGAGTAAGAAGAGAGATTTTGCTCTCTCCTTCAATTTTAATTATTGCCATGACGTTCCAATTATAACAGGGTAGTCAGGCACACTGACTTTTTCCACAGCCTTCACAGTAGTTTTTAATTAAACAAGAGTCAAATGTCATGTTAAGTTTACCCTGCTCCCTTACCGTGCACATTAGTTTGATCATATGCTACTTCATAACTACCCCTTGTTTATATATAAATCCACACATCCTTTATTCTCACAACTGATTCTATCGTCTTACCTCCCCTCCTGAATACTTTGTATTCAAAGCAAAGACTCATTGCAAGGGTGCTTTCATCCACAACTTCTGTTCCTTTAATTGTCATAACTCTCCCATCGACTCTACAAAATAGCAAGTGCTGCATGTGGTAATAAAGATTTAATGGTTTGCCCTCCAAAGACACTAAGCTCTTTGGAGCAGGGATGCTAGCCTCATATGTGCCTGTGATAGGGAAGGCGTATTTACAATATCATATAAAACTGTTTTCCTCAGGGTCTGTTAATATCCCTGGCACTTACTAGGAGCAGATGTAAAGAACTGATTCCCCCTTAAACTCATGCCTGAAACCAGAATATACTGTAGTCTCTCTGGAGAGCAAACTTTTCTAAATCCCAACTGAGACTTTGGAGCACTCAAAGGGGAACAACATGGGCTGACCATGGGGAAGAATAATTTTAGACCATAACAGACACGATTGCATTTGGAGACAATACACACAACTAAAATGACCTGCGCTTTAATACACAGTCACCACAACATAGTGACAAATTTAACGCTTGAGCAAAGGTGCTGCCCAAGGTACATGGACTGTAGTCATGGCACCTAGGCTGCACTGTCTCCTACTACCATGGTATGCAAATGCAGCTGAAGATGCAACAATATTGGAGTTAAGAATATCCAATTTCATATTTAGACACAGAAAAAAGCCTGGATCCTAGTGGGACACTATCACTCCTGGTCAATGGCGCAATGGCGTATGTTAAGGAGATTTTTTTAAAGTGAATTACCTCAGCATCTTGCTCCCGGAGTTGATATGTTTTCTCTAAGTGCTGCAGTATTCTAGGACACAATGTCTTCTCCTCCAAGAGAGTCTCCAGAAGTAAGACCAGCTGGTCAGGGAGAAGCTAAGGGGAAAATAAATACCATTGGTGAATAAAGATCTCTACTGAGTGAGTGATTAAATGGAAACAAACCAAAGAGGATGAGATTGTGTTAACCTGTGTACTTCCAGCATCTGCTTGAAATACAACAAGAACTTCCAGATGGTTTCTGAAAAACCTCAGGGTTTACGTGTCTGTGTTCTGAAAGACTCTGAGCTGGGGCCCAATTAAGACTCATTTCCATGGTTTTCATTACTACAGTTAGATCCGATCTAAACGATGCTTATCTTGTTGAAACATAATCATAGCTTATTAGGTAAGAATTTTATGGAATACATATGCTAAGTAATTTCACTTTCTTTGGGATTGGAAGAAATAAAAAAAGAGAATAATTTACAGTGCATAATTTCAGGGGAAAAACAGTCATATGCACATATAATTTTTAAGAGTGGCGTTTCTATCTGTTATATGAGCAATTGCACAATATTCTTCCAGTGAACAAAGAAACACAACACGAAGAAGTGACGCAACAACACAAAACAAGTGATGTAACAACACATTTTGAGGCGCATTCTAGTGCAATGAGTCACAAGCCATCTCATTACATGATAAAGATGCATGAATGTTATGTTTGTGGCATCTCTACCTATATATTTATATATATTTAGTATTTACTAGTCCGACTCCAGAACCTATCATTTTCAAGCTGAACCTAATGTAACCTAAAAAGAAAACGCACAAGAAGTCTGATGTGGCGAGTGCTTAAGTGCTCTGTTTAATAGGCTTATTGGATGAACAAATAAATAATTCAAACAGAGCTCAGAGAGAAATTACACCAGCTGCCAGGAAACAGCTATTGGAAACTGAGAGTTCAGGGTGATCCATCCGAAGTTTGTTATATGCCCCAAAGCTTTACCCACTATTCAACATTGTGGGGCATCAAAAGATGAAGGAGGAAGGAAGAATGTGAATTTAAGCTTTTCCACACAAAAAGAAACCAGCACTGCTTTACTTCTAGTGTTCTCCAGACAGATTAATGAAAAAAGATATCCTGCTACTTTAACAGTACTTTGAGCTTTTATCACATTTGGTGATTCTCTGCTCCCATCTTGCTGCCCATGTCCCCTTCTGCTGCGTCAATGTGGTAAGTGGTTACAAAATGAAGTCAGCCCTAGAAAACAACACACTCCACAGCCACGGCTGTTTACATGGACTGAAAAAGTCTGTACCCCTGATCTCTGATGGTAAGTCCATGAAGATATCAAGGATCTTCTGATAAGCCTTAATCTGTACAATATCGCTGTTAACAACAGACTAAGCAACATGACATTTTCTTCCCTTTTATTCTGACATAATTTAGCACTAGTACCTAAATCAGAATAAAGAGGAAATGAGATCTCTAGGATTTTAATGATTTGGTTTCTCTGCATTTTGATTTCCTTCCATTTTTTTATTATTGAAGTTGCATTCTTGGAAACTGAAAAAACCTCACCTCTTACTGGAACATTTTCTAAGACATACTGAAGCCTACCAACAAAATGGAGCTGTTAAAAATAGTCAGACATTTAAAAATATCGAATATTTCAATTTCAGGACAACTACTAAAATGCCATCTCGAATGTTTATTGGACAGTCCAACAGCAGCTGCCTGGGGGGTGGTGAGACACTCTAAAAGTAAAACAGGGAGGGCTTCTGGGAAGTTGCTCTGCTTGGCAACTGAATTCATTCTGAACACTAATAAAGTCTGAAATGTTGCAGATCACCACACACAGGAAGGTAGCTTCTGATTTAGAAAGCTTTCTCTGCTAACTGCAAAGGAGCAGAGCAATACTTAATCTGTAGAAACTGTAGAACAGCTGCTTCCATACATAGGTACAGAACTGCTGAGAATTATTATTTTATAATATATCTCCAGTATAATTGTATACAGATTCACCCACAGAAAGCTATTGTTTAAGATAACATTACAGAATCTCATTGAAGCCAACAAAAGCACAGCACAGCCATGTCCTTAATTTACCTCTGCCTAGTGCTGCATTATGGGTGAAGAGTTTTCAGAATTACTGGTTCAATTCTTTTCAGTTTAGATTTGATACTGCAGAGAAAAAAAATCTGAGACCATGGCTTCTGTTATTTTTCCCACGATCCAGCTGCCCAAGATGACACTTTACATACCAGTTTCCAGCTCAGCATTTAATTAAAGTCCTAGGTAGGAGCGAGCAAACACCAGCAGAGAGGGTGGGAGCACCAGCAGAAGAAACGCTGACAGACCTGTAACTAAAGTGGCACTAGTGGGCGCAGCTATTACATTTTGTTCTCCCACTACTTCCAACACAAAATAAGAAGGGTAACATTGCCTGTCATTTCTTACCTTTTCCTTTTAAAAAAAGAGACTCTGCCTATCTGCCTAAAAGAAAAACCCATCCTAAGCATAGAGGCAGAAAGCTTGGCTGAAGTTTCACAACAAACTACTACAAAATTCCTTCAGGGGTTTAGAAATCTTTTTCCCAAACACAACAATATGAACAACGCTATCTCCAAAGCAGCTTTTCAACAGTTATAAATAAACATCATAAAATTGCACTTGAATTTTCAGTCAAAAAAACGCATAACCAAAAAAAACTCCATTATTTTTCATTTTTCCCACCACCATCCTTATTTGGCCCTCCCACCTGTTACTTCTCCTCTTTCACACCATGAGAATTGTTTGGGGTACACGCTGTCGATTTTCCATTTGTTTGCCTTATGCTTAATTCAAAGGGGCCCTTGCTACTGAAAAACATGAAGACTGTAGAAAACAAAAAGTAAATTTCTTGTCAAGTATTGTGAAACCATTTTCCTTTACAACAACTTATATTCTGTCACTGCATATTGAGTATTTAACATACAGATAAAAACCACGCAATGCAGCTACAGCAAAATACAGCATGATAAACTTCACTATGTCAATTTTTATCTCCATGTTGAAAACATTCAGAAAACAACCATAACACCCCAAACACAAAACGTCACTCTTCCTGTTAAAAAAAAAAAAAAAAAAAAGAAAAGAAAATCACACACACACACAGAGATTATATATAAAGATCACTCTCAGGACTGTACTGGAATATATTCAATCAAAATGCTCAAATATATGCGATTATTGAAGTAGATCACTTCAATCAGGAAATGTGGTGAGTATCAAGAAATAGTTTTCCTTATGGCAATGATTGCTGCAACAGCATCTATTTATATTGTAAAGTAGATAGTTCCTGTCCCCACCTATGCCTGCTGCATGGAAATCATACTACTTTTCCCAGGGTTCCCCCTCCCCCAGTTGAAAGCACTGACACTACAAAGAGGGAATACATTAATATATTGCAATGAAGCACACCAGAGGTTTTCTGTCACGTCCATTAAACATCATCCCAACTATAAAGCTCTATCCCAGCACTGTATACTTTATCCTGCTCCTAAGACTGTTAAACCTCTCCTGCAACTTTTCAGTCTTTTCAAAGAGTTCACTTTGTCCTGCCACTAAATAGCCATTTGTCCCCTGCTTCCCCTGTGTTACCTGTTACTTCTAAAACAAACTGCAAATGGTAGGCAGTATTAAAACTAGGGCTGTATTTGAAAAAGGCAAGATGAAAGAATTAAAGAAAATGTAATCAAATTCAAAATACAACTCAGACTATTACAAAGCCACTTACTGGGCCTGAGAGTCAATGTATACTAAATATCTGGGAGCTAAGAAAAAGCATAATTTATATTTTATTCATATCAGTACACAAGACACGCCATTATACTGTGTTACCTTAAGAATATCTCAAGACATTAGTAGGTTTGAAAGGGTTTCTACAAATAACCTTGGAACAAAACTATGAGTTTTCCGAATCCTACTCCTAACCTGTAAAAAGCACAGGGAAAACAAATCTTGACTCGTCAAAGATCTGTATGGCAGCTGCAGAGGTCATCGACCTCACATCCCAGAAGACCACCCATGCCAAGGAGCGTATTTATCAATTCCTACATTAACGCATGCAATAAATGCCAGATTCACCCTTTATACTAGAAAAAATGCCACTGAAACATTTGACTACTGACCTTTCACAGCCATGAAACGTGACAGAGATGTATCTACTTGAGCATCCACAGCACCAGCGCTTGCACTGCACCCCTAAGGCAGGACACAAACCACTATAGTAGTACAGCTGGTATGCTGAATGTCCCATTTGCTCCTGCCTGCACTTGAATGAAGTCATTGAAAGCCTCCTCGGAGGGGAAATGTGCCTCAGACTAATGTAGCAACCGATTGACAGTGGCGTGATTTCTATTATTACTCCATTATCACACTGGGATCTGTGCCTAAAGGAGCATACTTCCTCCCTGATGCCATTTCCTTTTATCCTGGCTCTAGTCTAAAAGCGGATCAATGGGAGTAATATATATGATGTCACTTCAATTTACAGCTACTGCCTCCCTCTCTCACATGCACAGATAGATCGATTCCTCCCAAAAATGGTTAAGAAATGCACGGGGAGACTCTTCTCCCAGAAAAGGGTTCTCTGCTATATTTGTCTGTGTAACCACAGCAAGGAACTGTTTACACTGAGCAAAAACAGGGGGGAAAGGAAAAACAGTCACTACTGTGCACTGAAAAATGCTGGCTGAAATACAACACAAACAAGGCCCAAAACAGAATTAAAGCATTTTGACCTTTGAAAACTACACAGAAAAGTTTTGAGTTTCTAAGTCACAATATATTTCTCCTCTGTTTCTTTGGGAGAAGGTAGTCTCATTCCACCCCTCCCTACCCGCCTCCCCACCCCCCTAACATGAAATGTCTTTTCATTTACATTTTTACAAGATTTTCCAAAGTCAAACCAAATTCCTTGCTCTTAGGAAAGAAAGGGAAAAAACCCACCCCAGAGTTCAATAGTGAATGGTTCCCTTCAGACAGAATTTCCTCATTAATTGCAGATAAGAAAGCACTGCTACTAGTTCAGAGACAGGATTTATAGGGCCAGGCCATCTCTATGCCTATAGTCTGAACTGATCAAACAAATCCCTGAATGAATCTCATGTTATCAACCCTCCACATAGACAATTTGCCTTGAGGGTTATTTTCTCCAGGCTGCAATTAAACAAAAAACCTTTGTAAAACAAATTCTCCCCTTCCTCAAACTGTCCAGAAAATTGTTAGCTTGAAAATTCAAGAAATCACTATTTACTCAACATTTTTAGACAGACTTTGTCACTGTTTACCTCAAACAATATTCTTCAGATGCTGTTTTTGTCTGCACAGTGACTTCTTTTAAATGAAAACAGGGCTTTTTCTTTCCTCCTCCCCTTCAGGGGCTAAAGTGTACTCATATCAAGTAACATATGAACTCAATAAAAATGTCCACACTAACAGCTGTTAACTAGCATAGTGAAATACACTACTTAAGAGAGTCTAACTCTGAAAGAACTAGTCTGCAGTTTGATTAATACACCAAAAAAAAAAAAAATCTGCCGCTGACAAAAAATGCTTTGAACTGGTTCGCAAAATAAAACCCATCTCTGCTAGAGGCTGACATAATTCCAGAAGTGCTTAGAGAAGCAGACTGCTCTGTTTAACTTTATTTGGGTCAGTTTGTTTATGACTTCCCTCTTGCTGAAAAATCAGCTCCCTTTCGAACATTTCTGAAAGATAACTAGACTACACTATATTTAAAAGCAAAATAAATATCTCTGCCTGTAACACATTCTCATCTACCCATGAACTGCACTTCTATGAAATTTCTTTCCATTGGGTGTAGTTTTTCTCTATCTCTGCTCAGACAGTTGTTTCTGTGCTTGGCAACTCATTTTTCAATATCTTTTTTAAAAATAAAAAATGGGAATTTTACTGGGTTTTTCTCAAGGAAAAGAAGTTCCTATGAACTTTTCTTCAAAAAGTCTTTCTTTGAGAAGTAATGATTGCAACAAGTTCATCAGCATTTGATTTGTGTCACACTTCAAAATACTGTTTCTGGGACATTTCCGTCTGGTATCACTTGCTTCATACATAGTAGGACATAAAAATGATAGCAAGAGCAATTCATCGAATAAACAATTACAATGGCATTTAATTCTCAGTTACTTTCCTATTTATAACACCAAAGTTAAGTATTTCTTATTTTTGGAAGGAGATAATCTAAATCAGAAATCATTTTAAGGCCACTACTTGCTCAAATATAAAGGGTTGATCTGTTCTGGCCACACATAATGAACACATTGCTGGATGAAGGACACAAATCCCAAACAATTGCACAAACTTTGATATGCACACAAGTAAAACAACCTGATCTCCATTGACTTTTAACACTCCTTTTCAAATGCAAGGACATTTCCAAGGACAAAAATAGCGATAATCAGAGTGCAACTGTTGGAATGTAAGCAATAAATGTTACGACACTGCTACAGTT
The DNA here is from genome assembly GCA_028565335.1 of Limnodromus scolopaceus. Taxonomy (NCBI): domain Eukaryota; kingdom Metazoa; phylum Chordata; class Aves; order Charadriiformes; family Scolopacidae; genus Limnodromus; species Limnodromus scolopaceus. The sequence continues at coordinate 46,525,544 of JAOXNO010000020.1, read as the reverse complement.
TAGGGTGGGCTTCTGTAGGGTTCAAAGAGGTTTTGTGCATGTGTTTGATTTTAATTCTAACTTAGCCTGGCGTGTGCAACACTAACATGTCCATGAAGCAACAAAACTTGGGCAACTTTTTATTTAGCATTTTTGAAAGACGGGTTGCTGATGGGCAAGCACTTTACAAAACAGGGCTGCTTCCCCAAAAATAGGGATGACCTCCTCAAAACCTGTCCTAAATTAACATTGATTTGACAAGTAATGTTTGCATAACCAATGCCAAACTTCCCTAAATATTACAGACACCCAACTGGGGAAGGCTCTAGGGACTACACACATGCTTAAACTTTGTCATATTCATGCACGGGGTTTTTTTTTGTCCTTTTTTATTTAAATGTGATTTTGACACCGTACAAATTATTGTACTAATCACATCATATTACTTGCACCAAACTATTCGGCACTTATGCATTGAACTTAGAATTTGATCTTCATAACACTAAAAATAGGGTAGTATGAAAGCAAAAGCTGACAGGGAAACTGTGGTTATATGTTATAATACTGTGAGATAAGAATGCAAGGATTTAATTTTATCAGTATTGTAAGCTGACTTTCAATGTGGGAATCAGCAGCTTAAATGAAACTTTAAAGATATATCACGTTCTGTGTCTGATATCCTGTTTATGCATCATCAGTAATGTTTTTAAAAGCCCAGCCATTGCTACCAGTCCATAAACTGAATTTTTTTTTCATAAGCTATAGTAGAAAATATTTTGCATAATTTACCTAAGGAAGAGAAGATCCACTTACGAAGAAATTCAGTATTTGCAATTTAAGTGCACTGAAATGTCAAAATTTTTTAAACCTTTATGATCTAATATACTGCTGAGCCAGCAGAATGAAAACCAGGTGGCTTCTACTACAGGTTCATTCAAGTTATACAGTGCTTTCCCTCAACTCTAGTTTTCTCCAAATGTTTCACCGTAACGTTACCTGCGAGCATAATAATTCCCTCTTAAGCATAATAAATTAACATTGTCTAATCAATGGAGATTATCATCTCTGCCACTTACTACTGTACTTCCAGCGTGCACAGCTCCTGGTTTCAGATGAAATAGCCATGGCAAGAGAAAAGTGGACGTGAGAAACCAGGTTCCACATCTGAAATCATACTCCACAGGATCACTACTTAGACACACTGGGAACAGGCAGCATTGGTCACAAACTAAAGTTGAAGCTGACAACAGCAAGATCATCAGTTACACCTTCCTTTGACCTCAGAAGTCCCCTGCACTGGAGAGGTGATCAGTACATCAGTCCTGTGGTTAATCCTCTCCAACCAAGTGAAAGTAATGGGCACTAAGACCACCTTATCACCTAACAGCAAACACAACAGAGGCACTCCAGGTTCAGCAAACTGTTCATCTAACTACAAAAAACATAGCCAAGGAGAACTCTGGCTTTATTTTCCAGCCTCTACTAAAAATTAAAGGAGACATACCAAAGACCAACAAGTCTCAGTTAGCAACTGGTGGAAATATTTCATACACACATTGTAGCAAATGCTGAAGTGGAAGTATTTGCCTCATCATTTGCCCATGCAAAACACTCTAGGTCTTAGCTGCTCCAGGCTATGTGCTAACTCTGAGATAATATAAACCATCTCAGCTTGAATGACCATCATCTAGATCCTCTGAAAACAAAGAGAGCAGCAAGTGTCCTCTGAGACGTTAAAAGAAAGTTGTAGACTACAGCAGACCCTGAAAACCAGTGTTTCAGTGGCCAGTCTATCAACTGTGAAGAGCTGAAGAACCATTATCATTGTATGCTAGCCTCAGTCATCAGTGAGAGCATCCTCAAGATGAATTTCCTTTACTTTTCTGACTCTGTGTACTAAAAGAAGAAAGAGGGGCAAAAACCTGAGAGCTGACATTTTTCTAAGCTTTGCTGTGTTGCAAATTCCTGGCCAAGTAACCTCACCACCCAGCACTGAAAGTGCCATATCCTATCTCTACAAACTACCTTGGGCAATTAAACTACTTCTTCAGTCCAAAATCCTTGGAACAGGACTGAGCAAGGGCTAGCTTGAAGTATCTTCTTTTTCCTTGAGAAATTGGCACATACATGGAAATTTCTGGAACAGAAATTTGTTCTACCTATGCGTACCAATGCATGGCTCAGTCAATGCCCAGAGTTCATCTAGGATTGGGATCTCCAAGGATCATGGGAATTCACTAAGAGTTTCCCAGCTCTGTTATGGTGTGGGTCAGGTCTTTAGGAGACCATAATTTGTTCACCAGAACATGTTCCTTTCTGATAAGTCAACCACAAAGGGATTGTATCTGTCCCAAACAGCTGGAATCATTCAGAGAAAGAACCTGAAGAAGAGGGATCAGGAACTTTTTCTCTAACCTTTCATCAGCCTGGCTGCTGCTGAAGAAAATCATGTCAATTCCACTTAACTCATGGCTGCAGGATATGACACCATTTCACCAGGCAGGGCTGGCTGAGGTTCATCATAAAGCACAAATAATGTCACAAACCTTCCTGGGGCAAACGACTAAATGCAGTTCCATCACTTGACCTTTTACTCCTGAAATCCGCAAGAATCAGCTCTCTTTTCCACCTTTTTCATTTCAGAACAACAGGTGATGAGTGATTTCACGTATAATTGTGTCCGTTGCCTTTTAACATTTGTAGATCAACTGCATTTCCAGACCCCAGCTAGCAATATTTTCTTCTGACCTGACAACTAGCTTTGATGTATTGTGTGTCCAACACAGTCTGTGCATACTCACAACAGTTTTTCCAACACACCATATCCATCTGATCCTTCATTAGGGAGCTTTTGTTGTTTGGTTTGTGGGGTTTTTTTTTAAAATT
>JAOXNO010000020.1:46490327-46505512 GCA_028565335.1 Limnodromus scolopaceus | reverse complement strand
TTGACAGAGAGGAAAGAGACCACACTGAGTGGCTTCTACATTGGAGCAAGAAGAACTCTCAAGTAGGGAATAAATTGCAAGCTGTTTCCCAAAGTCACTGCAGATACTAGAGTCATTGACATAAAACTTCATTTTGTGTCAGTAGCATAGAGAGGAACAAAAAAAAAATTCACTAATAGGTCTTTGACATCAAAACAGAGCTGGAACTACGAAACACTGTTTAACACTCAAACGCTGGACAGGGTTTTTTTCCAGTGCTTAATTCTAAATACGTTGGTATTGAAAGCACACTTTCTACACTCTCTTTTACAGACATTCCCTATGCAAAAAGAGGGTTGAAATAATACACACTAGCCAAACCATAACATATTACATAGGGGAAAGAAACAGCCATAGAATACAGCGGGTAGTCTTGTGCTGTTCAGCCTACGGGGCAAAGGACCACAAGACATGATGAAGCAGCATTTATTCTCACATGAACAATTAAAATATAAAAAACCTTAGGCAGTTTGAAAAAATTCTAGGGCCATACTTCCAAAGTGATCAGTAGCAAAACTACATTTTTTTTCCCTTCACCTTCACACAACTTTCTCTCATGAAAAAAGCTTGCAAACAGTTCACCTACAATTAAGATCCATTTCTGGATGGCATCACTACTCACTGGCTCCCCATTTCACAGAGGATCTGGCACATTTTTTCATGGCAGAAAAGCACATCAAAAATGAGTAAATTAAAATAAACTGAACAGCCTTTGATCAGGATTGAACTCACTGCTTCAGCACAGATCCCATGTGCTGCAGTGACCAAAGTGCTCTGATCAACATCAAAATGCATGATTAGAGGTATTTTAGCAGTTGGATTTAAAAAAAAAAAGAAAAAAAGATTGAAACAAGAAAATATCGGTGTCTTGCTCTATTTTTAGGTACAAAGACAAAACACTTCTCCCAAAATTTCACTTTCAAACAAGTATAGTGTTCCTTTCTGGTTTGCCTTGCTTTAGTAAAACTAACTGAGAAAACAAATAGGGACTGTGGCGATTAATACGGGGCTGCTGCAGTGAACCCTCACCTAAGCACAGGGGAAACAGATTCTACCAAATCTTCTGTCTGGCAGATGGCGAGTTTGCATCGTCTGCATCTCAGGAGAATGTCCCCAGATCACGCAGTCAGGTTCTGTAGCTCTCCTGGACACTGCTACTATGAACACCACGGCTTCACTTTAGTCCAGGCATTCACCAAGACCAGAGAAGAGCTGTCATCTCATCCTGTCTGAGACCACCAGCGCACTGGATCAAAGTATCTTTTTGATGAGTTTTCCCACTCATTGTTATTTCATCCACCCACTCACCCTACCCGGAAAGTTCTGTCAAAAATCACAAGTCCTAGGACAACTTATTTAGCAAAAGTTTTGGCATTTTCCTCATAGGTTTCTGCTCTAAGCTTTACTACTCAAAACATATGCTGACCATGCTCCAGCAGAGCAGCACCGTACGGTTTCTCTAAACCCCCGCTACAGTATGAATTAGGTAGAATCTTATTTATGTGCCAACTGAAAAGGTGGACATTGTTGGCGCACATTTTACACGTGTCGCAGTGATGCCATTCTGCTATGCACATGCCAAATGCTAGCAGAGATGGCTGGCTGTCAATCACAGTTGAAGCAATCTCTGAAATAAGTTTGTTCTTCTGAACATCAAAGACACTGAGATCTTGCAACTGGACTGTGAAGTTTTGGTATACAACTAAAGCACTGCTTCAGGGTAAAATAAAGATTTATTGTTTTCTAAATGCTTCAGACCACAGCACAGACTCTTTAGTCAGATATTGGATCTTTATACAAAGCAAATAAAGAGTTAGCTTAGATGCCAAAAAAGCCGCCAGGGAAGCCAAAAAATAGTGAAAGGAACTAAAAATAACAATGACTGTTCTTTGCAGGAGGGGTAAAGGGATAATGACAAGACCACTTCTAAGCACCACATTTTGTTTCAAGATATTACATGCCTGAGATTAAGAGATGGTGTGAACATTGAGTAGATCTAAGTATTTACCCGTCTTCCTGACCTGTCTTCCTTCCTTCTTAATTTTCTGTATTAAAACGCTCAGGGTTGTACTTTATTTCCACCTAACCCCCAAATCCCTTCCATTGCTGAAATCAACGTTCCTTGGAAAATGGATACACTTTTTAAAGCACTGACTATTAAGAAATCGGTGGACATCTGTATTCCCTGCCTTCTCTTCCTTCTTAGGAAGGAACCACTGTTTTGCAATGGAAAATGTTCTGGTTTACTGAGGTGCTCGATAGGCTTAGTCCTACGTTGCCTTCAGCTTCTACCAACATGAGAATTAAGAACGCTGCACAGATACTCAGTATGTGAAAGACTTTGGATTACCTTAAAAGAAAAGGGAAGGACTGACACAACCGCTGCTGCTGTGGGGCTGAGCAATGCTACCAAGTACACATTAGTAATACTGGTTATAAGTTTGGCATCAATCCAAAACCAACATGCTTAAAACCTAGTAAACTGGGCTCGCTGCACAAGGCTCTATGTCGTGAAAAGTCTCATTGGGCACTGTAACATTTCACTTCTCCTGCTATGATTTTTCAGAAGAGAAGACAGGACTGTATCAACATCTCCTATCCTAAAACTTTTGTATTTTGAGTTAAATGGTTTCACTGTGAAATCAAAAAGAAATTCCCAGAAGATAGATTAATATATTTCATATCTTCATCTTACTTTGAAGAAAAAAAAGATAATCAATCAGATCTGATAGATATAAATTTTCAACACTTCTCAGCAAAGCAGAGTGAGGACAGCCATATACTTCTCTACAGCAAACACACCAGCACAGTCTTACTTTTAAAATCACAAATTAATGTCTGATCATAGCATTTTCCAGACACCAAATAAAAAGTTATTTGCTATACTTTGCATTTCCCGAGTGGCTCTCTCAGCTAGACAGGTCAGGCTTGTCTCACAATCCACTTGAGAGATCAAAATCTATCCTTCAGTCACTTTATCAGATTCAACTGGAATTGAGTAAATATATCTGATTATTCTAAAATTTAGGTTCAAGGTTTATTTTCTTCTATGTCTTTTACTTTCAGAGGTTATTACACCTCATTCTTTCTGACAAGGAAAATCTTGCCGAACTACGTGGTCAAAGCTAGAAATCTTCCAGTGCATGATGCATCATACCACTACGTACAACAACTCTCTAAACCAGGTGCAACTACTCTGTTCAACAGCACCAAGCACTACCAAGGTTCTCCCTGTACTCCTGAAGATGCACTGTATTCCCTCATTTGCAAGAAAGGGAGTAATTTATAGCCTCTTTCTGCACCCTTGCTCCCTGCCCTGATTTTAGAAAGCTGAGCCTGGTCTTTGAAGGACTCGCCTTCATCAGCTGCACAACAACGATGCTGTACGCTGGGTGGAACAACAAAGATCACCGTCATTGCATGACCTCTTGGCCTGCAGAACAATAAAATATACTGCACTCAGAATCTGCCGGCTGACATAACTACAGGGTGCTTCTGTGATGAATATAAGGATTGGTTTAAAGCAGTCGTTCTTCACATTTTACATGCATATTACGAGGGAGAAGCAGATTAGGGCAGCTGTCCCACCCCGTCGAGAAAGAGAAGCACAGAGATAAAACACTAAGAAAGAGAACAAAAGAAAAAGGCCAACAGAGGACCAAACAGACAGACAGATGGTGACTGCAAACCCCAAATCTTTGTTAAGTTCCTTGTGCCCATCAGATCCTCTGAGAATAAAAGGATTGGATAAGAAGAACAGCCATAACATCTTCCTTCTGATCTTGTTCTTTTCCATTCTTTGCTATTAGCTTAATGAGTTTAATGGTTCATGCCGTGGAAAACCACAGCAAGGACTGGAGGAAGCTAATCAAGCCACTTCTTCTTCTGAGTTCTTCTGAGTAAGGAAACTTGGATGGAAGACACATACTCATGAAAGAACAGTCTGTAAGCTCCGACAATTTCTGAAAGCTTGCTACCGTGGAAAATACTGGAGGGTTTGGGGGGCAGAAAATGGAAGGATCTCAACTGACTTAAATGGTCACTCAGCTACTCTTCCTGAGAGCTGCAACAGGCCATAACAGCCAGAGGTGGGCATCTCGAAAATAAAGAGTAAAAACTTTCACAGTTAATGATGCCATACCATCATATGGGTAAGCCCATACCACCCATATGCACATATGTAGCTTAGAACAAAATACTTAGAAACAGTATTTTCTTCCTCATCCATATGATGCCAAAGAAGGATGTGAATCAGCACACTAAAAATCCTAGAACAGAGTTAATGCAATTGCCAAGCATGAGAATGAAGGGTTTTCTGTCCTTTAAGGTTGTGCACAACATCAAACAGAACCTGCTTCACAGGCCACTGTCATTTCAGGTGGAACAAGAGAGAGTGGCACGCTTGCTCCATCCACACAGATGATATAAGACTTCTAGGTTCCTGCTAGGCTACCAGTTGTTTTACCCAAAGTCACGAAGAATGTTAGCTTGCCCCTGTCTCTTCCTCTTCTCCATTGTATGCCAAAGTTCATAGCAGGGAAATGGAGGACTGGTAAAATTTAGTAAGATTAATGTAATAAAAATACTCCCTGATCAGGGTTTCCCTGAAGAGGAAATTAAGTAAAACAAGCTACAGTTGTCACAGCATTTTTAGCTACACAGCAGCAAACCAGCTGGTCAAGAATAAATTAAAATTTAAATTATTTCTGTTACTTTTATGCGCATTAAAGAAATAGGTTCTTTTTTATTACCAAAGTGTATTTCATCTTAACTAATGGATGCACACACAGCACATTTAATTTACTGTGATCTACTAGACTATGAGAAAAATAATGTACCTAAACAAGCTGGGAGGAGTTTCTACCTGTGTTTTAAATTAGTGTGTAAGTCTGAAAAATACTTCTGTCTAGCTAATAATATTATTCACATGCGCTCTGTGGGAGAGGCCAAGCCTCGTGCTTCAAAATTGGCTTAGGAATCTTAGTCCAGCTTTGGAGCTGGCATGACTTTTATAATGACTGGACAACCTGGGTGAAGCTCAACACTGATTCTGTTTAAATGAATCCACATGCAGTATCACTTACCTTTTGGGAAAACAAAAGACAAAACCTCAGACTCAAATACCCTTTGTCACAATGCTGAAAGAACACCCACCCCACACCACCTGATTTGGCTTTTCTTAAAAGCTTTATTCACAAATAAAAACGAGGAAATATATTACTAGCAGATTTTGCATTCTCTTCAATCCCCTTGCAAGATATTTCAACAGTTAGCCCTAGATCCTAAATTAATCTAAAGTTCCTCATCGGAACGTAATCACTGCCTTAGCATTTGTCCTATCTTGCACGGCTTTGCCTGATCACATTATGTTATCCTGTTTGAGGGTACAAAATAGCAAAATATGTGGTCAGGTAGTCTTGTTCATGAAACACTCTGCAGTGAAACAAGAGCACTGAGTTGTGACCATCACAAGGAATAAAACTGCATTCTCCCCTTACACAGTTTTACACGCAGTAACTGGATGTGTGTCCTGTGGTTGACTGTAAACTCACCTGAAGTTTATTCTGTTACTACTAGGGGCTTTCTACAGAGACATTCCCTGTGTCTAACAAATCACAAGCTCTCTTTCAGTGGCATTATTTACTGACTCTCCTTTCTCTCGCTGGCTAGTGTTTACTGTATTAGTTGTCCTTGACATCTGTCTTTTGTCATACTTGATCTAAATAAGCCAGGTAACTAGAGAAAACATATGGGTAAAGACATATACACTGAAATTAGTTTTATGTGAGCATATGTGATAGCACACAAGATTAAAATAATCTTCAATCCTTTTAGAAGGTGAAAGACAGCACCTATAAAATCTGAACAGCAACTATTAATATCACAGTATCACAAGCTCAACCCCTGCAATTACCAAAGGAATTTCCTGGGAGCTGATCAGCTTTCTTCCTCTCCTCTGAAATCAGATGGGATTGTCCTTGAAGCAAATATATCATTGTAGGAAACAACCATTACGGAAAAGGGCAAAGGGGAAGAAAGAATAACTTCTGTAATTTAGATAAAACCCTCAATGTAAGTGAGCTTGTGGTTGCCATTCAGAGCTATGTAGTGGTGGAGGACTACATTTTCAGATCTAACCTCTTCTCTGGTAATAGTGCTGGAGAAGTATGAGGGAGGCCAGCACCTGAACTTCAGCAGAAAGGAGAGAAAAACCTGTGTGGCACTAGCGTGACTTCTCAAGTCAACTGAGGCATAAACTACCAGTTCTTCACAGTTCTACACCTCAGAGGATGTTAAGGATGAAGAATCTGGCCTAGCCTGAACACAGCCAGCAAGTCCAGGGGCTGTAAGGTCATGGCCTGACATCCTGTATTGTGCATGCAATGCCATCGTCCCTTAAAAAGAAGGAATACAGAATATGGAAAGTTATTATCTGAAGGAATACAGAATATGGAAAGTTGGTATTCACCAGCTCAGAAGAAGACAACTGGAGTAAGCCAAACAGAACAAGAATACTACTACTGAACTAACGCAAACTTTTCTCATAGTGAGTAAAAACAAAAACCAAAAAAACTCAACGAAAAATCCCCCCCCCAATAATACACAAATGTGATACTACTCATTCGAAGAAAAAAATATAAAAAAAAATCACTAATGCTAACATGCATTACAGTTTTAGGGGAAGTCGGTCCTTGTAGATCAATCTGATTTTATTCTGTAAGAGTTGGGAAAAATATCTTGGCTAACAGCCAGCAAGGAACCATCAGTGAACAGAGATATTGCAGGGGGGATCTGTGAGGCCGTACACACAATTTCTCCAGTAGGGGAAAGAAAGCCTTACTGGACCCTACACAGAGCCACCAATTTCACCAAGGAAGTTACATCATTTGGCTAAGGATGCAGGAGCTCCATAGTTGTCCCTCCAAAGCTTACACAGAGCTGCACTGTTTCATCTGAAAAATGTAAAGTCCATGGGAACCCCCAGGACATCCAGGAAAGTTCCTTCACTATAGGTAACAACCACCATAGCAAAACAAACACAACAGCAGAAAACTTCAGAGCCACTGTCTCAGCAACGGTCAGCAGAAGAACATTTGCTAAAAAACAGGAAAGGCAGATTGAGATGGAGGAATTGTTGAGAAGGAAAAATGATTTGTCTAAACCGTAATCTCCATCTTTCATAGAAACCCATCAAAAGCTGGATTAAATAAAGAACAGCATCTTGTGCAGGCCACTGAGCAGGAACACTCTCCCAGAAGCACGCATATCTGGCACACAGATGTCTGATCTGGTGCATGTTAGCCTAAACCTTTGCAGTTAACTTATCCTTTTGTCTCCACTGTTACAGGTGTGAAGCACTAGACATTTTTTCTATGAAAGAAAATACTGACTGTATCTGTAAAGAACTATGAAAAGCAATCCAAGTCACTAGGCATACCTCTTCCTACAGCCATACTATTGTAACACGCTGGACAGACTATCCTCTCTCTGTTATCCTACACTAATCTCTCTAAACTCATCTTCCTAATATTGCTAAATAATGTGATATTTCTGCACCGTGGAAGAAGAACATAAACTGCTGCGTGCAGCCATTCTACCTATACATGCTGCATGGGTCACAGAACGATTTATTACATCGCTTACGTCGAGCCACTGTAATTTGAAAGGCACAAACACTGAATGTACAGTGGATTACTGGAGGAGCTCAGTCACTTCCCTGTTTATGCAACTGAATTTCTCAATAATTTCAAGAAGGGGGAGAATTAAAAAATAAAACAATAGCTAATGTATTTGGACATTTAAATTACTCTCCCATGACCTTTTAAAACAGAAAATTATTTGTCATGCCACTGCCAAAATACGGCAGTTTGACCACTTATGTAGGTGAACTAAAACAGTAACAACTATTGAGTTTCTCTGTAGCTGATGCAGAACACTAAGTTCTACATTGTTCTACACTGTACATCCAGTATAGTGCCACTGCACTCTTTAGGTTACGTGAAGTTTATACCAGTTCACAGAGAAAATGTACATAGCAACATTTGCTTTAAACTAGTATAGATTTATTCCAAGAGTATGGGTGGCTTTTTGTTACACAGAATACTGCATTCTAACTTGCATAAGGTAGCTCCATTACATGGATTATAAAGCATGGAATCACTGAAGCTAAATGTGACATGGGACTAAACAAACCCACTTCATTCAAAACGGATAGTACTTCTCCATCCCAACTGATGGAGAATTACTTTTCAAGTCCTCACATTTAAACTCCAAACTCAAAAGTGAACTTAAAGCCACAAAAAATAATTGAAAAGACCAGATCTGCAAACATTAATCCAGTGGCTGCGTTCCCAGTATAGTAAATGTGCACATACCACTTTTGTAAAAACTTGCTCTAATTTCAGCTAGATTTGGGCTCTTCAATCCTTTTGTCTTTCTCTCCATTTGAAAAACTGCCAGTCCTTCAACTGGGGATATACTAAATGGGGACTACTGTGGACAGGGGCACCACATGCCTGCAAAGAGATTGCTTAAGGACTGAAAGCCTACAAATGGTACATTGCTGCAGAACTATGTTGCCCAGATTTGAAATTGACTGAGTATTAAAATGTCTGACTGACCAACAAAAGACAAAATAAGATTTGGGCTAAAAAGGCTGCTTTTACTCTTTTATGCACTCTGCTTCACAGCATGCAACAGCCTCTGCTGTGCTCCCATTTGTAGACCCCCTTACAAACAAAATGAAAAGTCAAGATTGAGCTGCAGACTCAAAAAACGGAATTTGTTGAATCTTGAATGAGATTAGGTTTTATGATTTTATTTTCCCTCTCTTTTTCTTCTTTTCATAAAGGTCATGGTTTGAAAACAAAAATAAGTATCTACTGACATTTAAGCAGAAGAAGTTTAAACTGGGCCAAGTGGCCCACTAAAATATAACCAAGTTACTATCAATCCACAATGGAGGAGTGCCTGCTAATGATCTATTCTATGAAAACCTACATTCCATAATGTGTATGGCTGATTGACAATGCATGTGTATTTTCGTTGTCCCACGAATACATGCACAAAATATAAAAAGCTTCAGCTTTATGTCTTTCAAGAGATAAAGGGGAAGGGGAAAGGGAAAACAGTGATAGTTTAGGGCCAGAATCTAGGAAAGAGCACACCTGGCATTTTTTCTGGTACTTGTCTTAAAGTTTCCTCCATGGAGACATCCAATTTATTGACCCAATCCCTTCAGAGCGTATAAATTGGTAACACGGGGACTCAAAAAACATATTTAAAAGCTTCCAGTTTCAGCCTTGTATCATTAGTTACAGTGAGGAGCTGCAACATACTCCTTGCTTGTGTGGTACCGGCAGAGCGTGCACTGGAGAACTACTATGGCTACTTCACAGCAGAAGGGGCCAGGCAAGAAGGTTACAACAGGCTGGCTCTTGGATGCCTTCAGAGTCAACAGGGAGAAATGCAGACCCTGCCCACACCCTCTGCATAGCCTCATGCACCTAAGGACGTGACACCTGGTGATCAACCTTTAATCCATCTGAGCTGTGGGATCATGCTGGATGACTCCCCACTCTCTTGAGGAAAGTTGGCTATGCCCCTAGCATACCTTTTGCGCAAGAGCAGCCAGGTTGTAAGTGGAGCTCTGCCCACACCCAGCCATGTGAACCTCCACAGGCAGTCAGCAGGGACAGCTGGCGAGGACATCAGGTGGGGAGGAAGGAAGACTTCTGTAGGTGTTGAGTACATTTACTGTACAGCAACCCACCTTTTCAGAATTAAATCCACATCCTCTGCTGTCACAGACCCAAGTGTGTGTGTGGTCTTACTCAGGCCTAGTTACTTCACTGAAACACAGATGGCACAGGAGAAGACAAGGTTCTTGCAGAGGACCAAGCAAGGGCTTACAAGGGATTAATCATGCTTTCCCAACAAGGTCAAAAAGCAGTACTACAAACTTTTTTTTTTTAGAAAAAACCTCTTTTAAACTAAAAAGGTTATAATGAAACCAATTAAAAATTCACAGTCACATTACATAAAACACAGCATTTCTTCTTGCTTTTGGCAGACGAGAAGGGGGAAAGTCAAATCATACATATAGACACACACGCATACACACCCTGTGCCTTCTTTAAGATGATAAATAAGTTTCCTCCAGTCTGAGATAAGATCAAAACTTGACTAGAGCTCTTTGTCAATCCCATTCCACTAATACAGTTATATTTTTTTAAGAAAACTATACTTGTTGTACCATACGTTCTTTCACTGTTAGGCTTACACCTACACATTTTGCCTTCTCAAGCAATAGCTTCAGACTTGTATTTTTCCACTATAAACTGACACAAGCCCAAAACCTGCCCCTTAACTACTCAAGGGCATGTAGGCACAAAAAAAACATTGTCCTCTTAAGCAGGCAGGGTGTGGTATTTGAGTGTTGTACATTCCTTCAGTTAATTGAAAATTATATCTCTCTTTTCAAAGGTTCAGTAAACAAATGGCTTGGCAAAAAGGCACTGAGAAATAAGCCAGGAATAACTATTTCAAGTAAGTTTTATTTCAAGTATGCCATTAATATATATGTTGATACGCAACAGAATTTCTGATGCTGTGAGCCAACATCCTCCTTTAAAAGGAAGAGGAAGAAAAATCAGAAAGTAGGGCACTACCAAAACCTAAGAGCTTGGCAGCAAGACAAAGCGAAGATCCGTATGTACAGCTTTACTAACCTCAGTGAATCATCATAAAATTGAAACACAGATCAATACAAATTAACAGAAATTCCTTCTTCTGACCCTCTGCTGTTTTTTTTTTTTCTTCTCCCGAAGACTCATTTGTGGCAACCATATTCATTCTCCAAGGCATGTCATATCTACTACTGACATGCAACTGTTTGACCACACAGGTTTGGGGAAATTTCTAAGCCTCTATCAATAGTATTAATATTTCATTTGTTTACCAAGGTACACTTATCTGGGAAAAAAAATCTGTAATATTCATACAAATTGCATCCACATTCAGAAACACTAAATACCATTTCAGGAGTTCTTAAAAGAATACCAAATAGATTACTAAGAAGTCAGTTGAGCATTAAGAAAAAATGTTTTCATACTGAGATATGCCGACTTTGAAACAGCTTGTTTCTTCCAAACAATGAAAAATTATAGCCTTATTTTTAGGGCTTTTAATATTGATTCTTCAGCCTCCTTTTTATGCAACCATGTTACCACTACTTTCAATAAATTTCAACATCTGCTATCAACTTCTCTTAAAAGCAGTATCTCAGACACTTTTTACCTTGTCTTTTGTTGCATTCATGGATTTGCTCCTTAAAAACGTAAGGCAGTCTGCTTTTCAGCTGAAAGAGATGGAAATTTTCAGAACAACAGAAAAGCACACAATAGAGAAGGTTAATTTCAGCTAAGAGCTGTTGGCACAGCTGACTGCATTTCACAACAATATGAACACAGAAAAAGGTACTCGCATGTGGCTGTAAGAACAGCCCGTGTGCTTCAGCTCTCAGAAGCCAGCCCAACGCTCTCATCACACAAAAGGCAAGGGCTACGAACAAAATCGTTCTCCGTGCTAAAACATCCGTGCTGTCTGGTCCAGACTTCAAGCTGCAGGCACGCCTGTTAGTCTATCAGGTTGAAGAAAGAATTTTCTCAATAGTTCTACGTTAAATGGTCAATGAGGAACGCTACCCGTGATACACTGCGTGCTCACTGTGTCCTTTTGGCATCTCCCAAAGCTATTTGTTTGTTAATTCATTTGATACAAGTTCAGGAACTTGCAATAAAGTCTCTGTACTCCCGACAGTCTACTTCCAAATTTAATGTCAGAGAAGAGGGGAAAAAAACCCACAGGAATTGTAACACTACTATTAAAAAGAAAATATGTAGTTCCACTGGTCACAATTACAGCTTTTCAGAAAGGATGTCACCCGCAGAGTGGGAGCTGCATATGTGCTGTTTCCTGGAGGTACTAATTCGTTTCTCTGCGTTACCCTTAAATGCTAGCCCACTCCTTCCAGGAGCTACCATGTTGGTGTGATCAGATTAAAAAGGATTTTTATTCACAGTCACGAGGCTCCTCACTGCTCTCTGATCTCAGCACAGAAGGTCAACTGCATAAATACCAGGCAATTGAGACTGCACAGTTATGACCAGACATCCTGTTTGCTGTTAATTCTATTTTTAATACTTTCTGAGGTTAATAATGGGAACACCCAGTTTAAGCAGTTTGCTTTTTGTTATAATTTATCCTGCATTTAGTTAATCCAAAAACACTTTATCAGAGATCCCAGTGTGTACAGATTCTACTTCTGTCAGTTTTAAGGTACCTTTTCCCCGTCAAGCTCCCCCCTCCTGCATTTCAGGAGCTTTCCAGACTGTTCTGAGACGCAAAGACAGAGGTTTTCATAAAGACTTCAAAAGGGTTCCCCTGTTATCTAATCTTACAGCAGTATTGTCAAAGAGGATTGTAACACTTTGCTTCTGTATGCTAGCCAAGACACCAGAAAGAATACAGAACTCAAAACATTTTGTGCAGAAATTTCCTACTACTGACCTAGGCAGGAGGCCATGAAGGTTGAGAATTGCTGTGCACCCGCAACACCTACCAGGAGATGGATATTCCCATCTGGGACAAAGCCTTCCTTAGCAAGGACAGGTGTGCCTTCCCTGGAAACTTACAGCATGGATCCCATCTAAATTCAGGTTCCCCTCCCATACTGGCTTTTCTTAAACTATTTCTTCCTTCTCTTTGAGGTAACAAGGAGGCCTCTTTTTCAATCCTCTCCCAATTACTTCTGGTGTGCCTGTAAATATTCATTCACTACTTCTTTGTGGATATGCTCTTATACATACTTCAAGCTCATCAGCCCCTGCTGAAAAGCAACCAGCTGTCTCTTGTCCTCCCTCAGTTTACCAGACATCAGGCCAATTGACCTAGAAATGGTCTTAATTTTAAAAGAGCTTTTTGACTGAGCATTCATATTGACTGGCTTATGTGCAACCTATTTCATCCTT
Organism: Limnodromus scolopaceus; assembly: GCA_028565335.1. NCBI lineage: Eukaryota > Metazoa > Chordata > Aves > Charadriiformes > Scolopacidae > Limnodromus > Limnodromus scolopaceus. The sequence continues at coordinate 46,492,442 of JAOXNO010000020.1, read as the reverse complement.
ATCTCTTGCTCAGCTCAAACATAACTTCTCTCCCCCGTATGGACTGCAGATTCCCAGAATGAATCCTACACATTTTAAAAAAGAAATAAATAACTAAAACAAAACCCCCAGAGTAAATGGTGGAAAACTTTATCTTTTTTCTTTCCAGGAGGAATGCCTTTAAAGTCTGCAAAATATACAAGGCTGAGAGAATTAGCCATCAACTTGGAGCCTCAGATGTTGATACGTATCTTCACATCTACCCTATCCTTGGCTTTTGCTGAAACAATTGAAAAAGGATTTTGACCAATACCAACTCTCTTGTTAGCTGTTTTATGAGCCATTCCTACTGAGAAGGAATAAGGAATGGCTTACCTCACCTAAAACACTTATCAACCTTTAGATATAGCTGATTTTTAATTATCAGCAATCTTGTCCAAACTTAAATCAAGAAACAAAAGGCTGTACAGAGGCACTGTTCTCCCCAGAAACTCAGTCAAGTTACCAAAACTCTCAGCATACTGTAAAAACATTTAATCTGAGTAAACACTTAAGAGTGGCTCTATTGCCATTTGGGTAAAAAACCTGTCTATTCTCCAACGGCCTTTGTAACAGAAAGGCCTACTTCAAAAGTACTAGTCCTCAGAACATGACTGCATCTTCCTGTAGTATCTAAAATGACTCAGAAGAGCTATTGGATGGAGCCAAAACATATACTGGTTTTTTGGCCACATGTAATCCCCACTCCTAAATTATGTTCCTGTTTTTACTGCAGATTAAGTGAAGATAGCTTAATGAAGTATCATTCATGTTTGAGCTAAAATGAAACCATCACATTCTTAACATGATTCCAGTTTTTATGTCTTAGCATTTTCTGTACATCCCAAAATGCCTAAAATCCTTCATAAAATTAACACAGGCACATTCATGAAGAAATGGTTCTCTGCAGTTTATATTATATGACAACAGTATCTTCCACAAGAACAGACAAATAACAGTATAAAAAGAAAAGAAAGAAGGATAAGTATATCGGTAATAGCATGGAGTTGCTCCATACAGAAAGATCTATTTGCTTTCCATTCATTCAATTAAAAAGAACAAAACAAGCAGATGTTAACCTTTTATCTTTTCCTTCTTTTTTCATAGGCAAACCGGAAAGAGGTTTAAATCAGGGAAAGGACAGGTATTCGTTATAGTAGTGTATCTATAAACATTCCCTCATTAAAAATGGATTTTCACTCTCATGATAGCCATTTTTACCATGGGAGGAAATAAAGACGTTGCTGAAACTCAAGTCTTCCCAACAAAGTAATGAGGAAAATGAGGGAGGGAACATGGTAAGAAACCATGTGAAAGTGCGGGCAGATGGGATATGATGCAAGACAGGAAATGAAAATAAAAGGGCTGTATTTGGCATGTGGTACTATGGAGAGGCTGACTTAATGATTGTTAGCTCATTTCCCTCTGAGCACCCAGTGCTGCTAACCTTGACACCAGCAAGGAACTAATCCAGCAGAAACCACGGAGAAGACTTAGGCATAGACAGGTGACCGACTGCCAGAATTTTTAACGTTGTTTTTTATCATCACACATCAATCTCAACTTGTCAAATATGCAGTTATTTCCAAAGCATAGCATATTTTGAGTTGAAAAAAAAACCCAATTATGGTGTGGTGATGGGGCATTTCAAAGTTTAATAGAAATTTCTGCCTGAAGTGGCATGGGACAACATTTATTTCATGATTCACATTCATAATGTAACCTGAAATACTGGCAGGAATAGCTGCAGCACCCTGCCATAAAGAATCATTGCAATATAGATATAAAGCAGGCCAAGGAAACAAATGGGAAGTCCATTTGGCCATTGCCACATCACAGTGTATTTCAAAAATAAAACTGAAGTCTAAACAGAAGAAAATGCCGAACAAGCCTCAAACATTGTCTGGTTGAAATACATGGGAAAGTCGTATGAAGCTTCAGGTGTTTAAAAAAAAGGAGGAAGCCCTTTTTGGTGGGGGTGGGAGTGGGTGGGGGGAGGAATCCTCAAACAAAGGAAACTTGAGTAAAGAAGTCTCCCCAGAGAAGCTCCAAAATAGGCACAGTTGTTCTTGCGCACACCTTGGCTGTGAGAGTCAC
>JAOXNO010000020.1:46478313-46490227 GCA_028565335.1 Limnodromus scolopaceus | reverse complement strand
TGAGTAAAGAAGTCTGAGGGGGTTTTAAGATTTAAAAACTATCTTTTTATCTATGTCTCTTCAAGTCCCATACAAAAGAATGTTTTTATCCTGAATATATTTTTGACCCAACAAAGAAAACATACATGAAAATTATTTGCATCCCAGTTGCCTGTTCTGTCAGTCACATGGTTCATAAAAACTTCGAATAACTCTTGTCTTGTAACCATGCCTAATTTAATATTAAAGTCAGAATTTCAGATCAAACCCCCAGGGGAACTCAGCTGGATTTACTGTTAAATCTTTGCCAGTGCTTTGGAAAGAGTCCGTGTTGCAAAACACTGACCCAGTCCACTCTTAACTAAGGCAAGATGGCAATAAATTCAATAAACTAGGAAAAAAAAAAAAAAGCCACTTGCATTATATGCTAGCTTCCAGAATATGAAGGATATCCTTGTAAGGGAATCTTTAACTTGACATTCCCTCCATGTATTTTCTCCTTCCAATCCCCCATGTCCTAACATTAAAAGCAAACATAACGTAATTAAGTAGTCAATTTCTCCTTCCCATTAACGTACAGCAACTTTACTTCTATGTCCAGTTTTGGAGTGTTCTACAGGCCAACTCTGGGCCTATTTGTTATATACCCACAGACTCCCTAGTAGAAAATGCAGGTACTAGCTGAGGAGGGCGACCACAAAGGAAAAACCTTGAGCTTCAACTTGCCTTCTAAAATCCGTTTCCTATTCCTACCTAGATCTCTTCAGCCAACACGTGAGTAACAATGAGTATTACAAACTCTGAAGGATATTATTTGTGTTTATAATGCTTCATAGCTTTGTCACTTCCCATTTTGTGACTTACAAATTTATAAAAATTGTAAATATAATTAGAATCCCAATAATGAAAGTGATGATATATTGATCCAACTTCTCTCACTCTCCAGTTTTTCTTCTGTGTAATTAATATTGAGCTATTTTGGGTTTTTTAAATCTGTAGGTAGGTAATCCAGTATTCATACTTCTGTGTCCGTAATCATGTTTTCATAAACTTTAACAGACAGTCTCAATGTTATGACTAAGTAAAACTCACATAATAGTCTTCAAAAGTAACGTTTTCATAGCAGATTTGTAGTCACAAGGGATTTTTATTCTGTCATGAAAAGACATTTCTATAATATTATAATCACTTGGCGTGTTCTGAATTTTGAGGGTAATAGAAACATTCAGATGAAGATGACTCAGGAAGAGATAAGCTGAAAAACACTAGTTTTTTATTGATGAAAGGAACAGCTAAACACTGGCTAGCATATGATTTGGAAACATCAAGTTGTATTGCAAGACAAATATGGGTAAGATACAGAAAAGTTGATGCCTAGCACAAAGAACAATTAACATTCAATTGAAATTGAAACCATCAGTCATTGCTCTGACACCAGCAACAACAAAGAGGGACTCCCTGGACTCTTAAGTGTCACTACATCTACCAGTCTCAGTGTGTTTTACAAATATTAGCTTGGCATGACATGTAACAAAACACTTAGCTAAGTATATTTTCACATTACAGAGATGCAGAACCTGAAACTGCCTACCGTCTCATTTGTGTGGTAGAGGATGAATAGTAAGCTTCAGTAATTCTGCAGCCTATGCATGTTTGAGACACCATCTCTGTAAAAGTTTTCCAGCTTTTAAGGTTGTAAATGAAAGAGGAAAGATGGTAGGGGTTACAGAAACACACTGATGCACTCAATTTCTGTTCAGTTTTAGAAGAGGGACACGTCGACTAAAGCAGCAGCAGGACCCTGACCTAGGTGTAAAAATGCATTGGGACCTATAGCTTACTTCTCAGCTGAACGCTCAGCAGATATAAGCTACGAAGGAAACCAGAATTCCTGACTCCTAATTGCTCAGCCATCTTTCTGTCACAACAAATGCGATGCCATAAAGACAACACAATTATGGAGCAAGAAAGTGATCTTTTAGATATGATCATCTCACTAGACTGCAAAAAAATCAAACCACTTAGTATGTTTGCATTAGATGGCACAATGAGAAGAATTATGGATACATGAGGGAGCACTTCCTTCTACACCCAACCAGTTCAACTATGACAATCCAATAGAAATGGAAGCTTCTGAGTACTTTCTTTAAAAAAAACCACAGGCACCCAAAATAAAGCAAAAAATTGCAAGCATATGGCACCGTGGAAGAGGAAACAATATTGCTTTCAGGCCTAGCCAAGGGATTACTGTTACATGAGGAAATCAAGGTTGACTTTTAAAAATCTAAAAATAATTCTAAGAATGCTTCCTGTCTCGATGCTCTGTACAAGAAAAAACAAATGAAAAGACTTAGTGTCTACACAGCATCTAGGTCATTGGTATTACACAACCTCTGTTTTTAAAAACACTTCAAACAAATTCTTATACAGGACATTCACAGGCTTTAACTGATTAAAAACAAGTGTAAGATAGGAAATATACCCTGTAAGTACAAAATGGCTTTTTTTGAGAAAAATTCTCCCTGTGTCCTTGACAAACTGTAAGAGAATCTGATAGTCTGACCAGATACTTTTAATTAAATATAACTTGTTAAATATTTACTTACATGACACTTTATACCAGAAGGCTAGATCGCTACACAGGACATTCACGCAAAATACTCTGTATTTCTGTCTTACATAGTTGCACATCAGCACACGTCATTTGGCTAAGCATGCCTCTACAGTAAAGAATTCTGTATGCAATTGTTCTTTATTACAGGTTCCAGCTCTACACTACTTCCAGCTTAATAAAACAGGAACAGACTTGTCCATCATGCCTCTTTCTATGCTGTGCAGACACAACTCTGCCTTCTAAACTAAGTATCATGCCCCCAAAAGCCTACCATACCGTGCCTGAAAGTTTAATAATCAAAACTTTTTGCAGTGAAAAAGTGTGATTTAGCAAACTTTTATTAATTATTCTACTTTCCTTTATGTTAAAAGTTACAGGACTGCATACACTCATAGACAGTCAAAGACAAAGAGGTAAATAGCTGTCCAATAAATTATTACCTTAATTCGTTATCATAAACCACTTAATTCATTACTAGAAAGTATGTTCTATTGGAATATAAATACTGATAAAACAAATGCTCCTGTGCTCAAGTTCATCTTATCAGTTACACTGCTATATGCAGTTGGCCTTTCCTGCCCTTGGGGAGAGGAAGTCACAGTACTAGCTTCTGTTCCCATCTTTGCTACAAGCTGAGGTACCACCGACCTGTCCATGCTTTGATGCGTAGAGCACTGACTGCTTCATGGAAAATTGTATGGCTTAAGCTTTGGTACTGATAACACAGAGAGCCCTCAGGTGAAGGTTTGTGTTAGGACGCCAAACTTGGAAGACTTCAAGTCCATTACCTTGCCCAGCCCAACTTTCTTAGGTATCTTCGGACAAGCTACCTAGCATCTCCATGCCTTGCTTTACCATCTGTAAAATCAAGATAAACATTCTTATTTTGATTCTGAAGGACAGAGAATTTTAAGATAGACATTACATGTTTTTGAGGTATCTCAGGCAACGGTAATGAGGTCCTTACGAAAAAAAAAACACTTTGCAATTGTTTAGTAGAAGGCACTTTGTAAACACACAGTTGCATTAAAACTGTATCTTCACACTACTAGGTAGTATGTTCTGAGATATCTAGAATCTTTCAGCTGCTTTTCTACATCTCCATCCTGCAATTTTGAGCTGCTGTAAAATTAGGAGCAATGCAAGTATTGCAGAAAAGCATTTTGTTGTCATGTATGTTTCCTCTCCTGTGCTGATAAAAAAGCATGATAGTTTTTCAAAGGAGGGCAAATTTTCAATTCTTTGAAAAATAGCACAGATGTTAAAAAATAAGAGGGTGTATTAGAACAAAAGTATGATACATTAGTTGCTTGGACTGGAAAGAGTTTTAAAATGCACCTTCTGTTTACATATCCACATCTTTAAAACCAGGTAAGCTGAAATCACTTTTCTGTGGCTTTCTAGTATCTTCAAGCAATCAGTTCTCCTAAATATGAATGCCTGAGTTGCTTGTGCTCCACAAAGGATAAAATGAAAAATTTTTACTTCCTTTTATTTCTTCATAAGCATTTGAAAACCTAAGAGGCTTACTCAAGGTTACACCTGTAGTCAAAAAAACAGGCCATATTTATCAAGCCACAGTGAAGGTAAATTTGGGTGATAAACTTAGAATTCTATCTTCTGGGTTTCCCACACTAGAAAGTGGCATATGCTCAGAAGGGCACCTACTTTTTACTTTAACAAGTGAAAGAGGGGTGGGGAAACTGCAGGACATAGAAGGAAATTGAGCCTAAGGTAAATTAATTCTACAATTATCCTCCCTCAAAGATTATCTTTCCCCTTCCGGTTTAATCTATATTGTAAGATATTTAAAAAAAAATAAAAATCATACATCTCCCAGTAAAAAGCACTCTGGGCAACTGGGAGAAGTCAAGTCTTGTCTTCAATCAGTAAAGCGGTGACTTGGAAAGAAGATCTTGAGGATAAATGACTAAGGCCTGGTTAAGTAAAGCATTTAAATATAGAGCAGCTTCATTGAATTTGTCAGAAGTACAGCCAAAACCCAGAGAAACCTCTCGAATTTAAACAAAAACAAGACAACCATAGTTACGGCAGAACTGGCACTGAGCTGGTCATCTTTTCTTTGAAATAAACAGGATCTTGAGCATGGAAACATTTAATACTCTCTAGCTTTATTTCATTTCCTTTTGCAATACAGACGAGAGAACGGAAGTGAGACACTCATCAGTCTTCCAAGCTAAGTCCTAAGCGCCTTTTTTCTCAGGTATTTGTGTTAGGAGTGAAGAAGGAAACCAACTGTAAGGCAAATTCATTACGTGGGTGTTCACCGCATTTGGAGCATGCAACCTGAACAGTATTTAGGATACAGTTCATAAAACCAAAACATTAAATTCTGTGAGAAGCAAAAGTAATGAAATCCAATTTCTTAGAAACTTGTGTCTCATGACCAAACGGTTTCAAAGTGTCAATAAAAATGTTTCCTGTGGTTAGGACAGTCACAACATCTTCCCCCTCATGCATCTGTTAGGATTCACGGAAAGGATGGAGCTCACACTTCGGCCTTGCCTTTATGTGGGCTCACATCCCACAGCATCTCATACAGGAACATGGCAGATTTAGAGCCCCAGCAAGTTTTCATTGAAAATGCCCAATGGATGCCTAAATTAAAGGCAGAAAAAGGAGAAAGGCACATACAGAACAATTTAATTGCCTAAGCATCTTTTCCATCAGCTCAGAATTCACTGCATAAAAACTGATGGGGCAGACATTTAAGAAGTATTAAAAACTGTCAAATACTTTTTGTTTTTCTGTTATTTTGCAAAAACCAAAACTGTTCTCACATTTTCCATTTCCTATTTTATTCAACACGAAAGGCATTTTTAAGCTAAGATACAAAGGAGCATGTTTCAGCCATCTTAAATAGGGCTTTATAACTAGAAACAACGAAGACTGAAAAGTTATTGGCATTAATAGATCCCAGTAATGTACTTCATCTTGTTATTATCATACGGTAACATGCACAAACATCCCCTCGTTAAAATGCCTCCAATGAGACTGATTGCCAAACAGTATTCCATCACAGGCATATAACTAATTCTTCCTATAAATCATAAAGAAAAAACCTCTCCACTAAAACTGCCTTTTTCTTTCCTGCACAAACTTGTGTTTTACATTAAAGTGACCTTAATCTTTCACTGCACAGGATGGCTGCTAGCTCGGACAGCTATAATTAACAGTGATGTAATTATCTGTAAACTGTAAGCTATTCCAACATATGGCCCTGCTGGCCTAAGTTTTCCCAGTATAGAAATGGTCATCTGAGTCTGAAAGGCAGTGGGTGCATCATCATATGCGTAGTGATAAGTTCCTTCATTGATCTAAAAACGGGGCCTGAACATGGCCTAATGGAAACCATTCACCCTTTGACAACATAAGATCCACCTGGGAGACTCAATGTGAAACACGCTATGCAACAACACTTCCTTGCTCATAGAGATGGATGTTATGAAAAACGAAACGAAGATCCTGACACAACACTACTACAAATAAGATACAGCTGATACTGAGCTCAGAACTGAACTATTTTTTAAAAAGTTATTAGTATTGCTAAACCAAAATTTCCACTCAAATTTCTCTCTCTATATATATATAGCTTTTTGCATATAGGCATAGTATTTTCTTGTTCTATTACATGTTTCTTAAGTGAACTCTGAAGCAGCACTATCCTAAAAGATAATAGTTTTTTTGGCACTGTACAATTACAGTTTCCAAACAATCCATAAATACAGATATTTTACAGGCATGGAAGACTAAATGCTGAAAATATTTCATTTTAATGGCCTAAAATTATATTCATATGTATTCAGGGGCAAAGTTTTTGAAATGAGAGGCTCTGTTTCTCGGATAGCTTAACATTTACTGCAATTCAGCTCTTTTACATGAGGTGGGTATAAACTTTTCCATCCAAACCCCTGTTTGCCAAAGGAATTAAATGTTATCTGTAATCAGGGGAGGCCAGCAAAGACATTAACAGGTTTCCTAGAAAGTTCTGTGAGATTAACAGAATTTGGAAATGTAAGGTACAGCAAACGACTCCACTGAACACTCCAAAAAATGCTTTAGGACTTCTTACCATGTTTCTTGCAGCTGTTAAGCAGTATACAGTACACAAGCTCAAGAGATGTATTTCAGATTTGATCCTTGCCTTGATTCTCAGTTTGGTGGATTCAAGTAAAAATATTCATTTTGAGAAACAAAAACTACATGATAATTAAATTTTTAAAGTAATTCTAAAGCCTTATATGTTAACATTCTTTTACCTGAGTTAGGAGAAGCACACCATCCTGAATAAATTCCCTAGCTAAAAGCTCTCTTTCACCACACCGTATTTTCTTCTCCCTATGTATTTTTTGCTGAGGCTTCAAAACATTTTCTCCTTGAAGTGTAATATTACAACTCATTTCAATGAATTATAATATTTGCTTCTTGTGTTTCAGTTACACTGGTGAATTCGTTGTTAAAGGACAAAAGAGTTATAAGCATTTACCATTACTCATACATATCACAACTGTTTTGTTTTTTTATTTTATTTATTAGAAACTTAACAGCTATTTCAACAATCATTTTTGCTCAGGTTATAAACAGAGCTTAAATACTGACAATTGTAAATCTCTGGAGTGAGATGAATGTTCAATAGCAACAACCAATAGGAAAAAATCAAAGACAATCCGATTTTTAGTAAGCTACCAGAAAAACTTTAAACACATGAAAACAGTATTTCTGTGAAAGCAGCAGAAATTATTCTGGGGAAGTTGAATTCTTCCTCAAAGTTTCAGTATAGAAACAAACTAAAACTGAAACAGACAAACGCAATTTTGATAATTTGCACAAATCATCTTCCTTACCCAGTATGTATATACACACACATACACACATTCACACACACACAGACATTTTCCCTAACTACTCTGTTCCCTGGCTATCTAGTCTTATGACACTTTTGCTACCACTGGAGTACGTTCAAAGCAGTTTTTATGTTTTAACACTGAACTTCATGTAAAAGTGAATTGGTGTCCTAATAAAAAGATATGTTTCCCCTCAAATTCCACCGTGGATACGGATCATGAGCTTACAATTCCACTAGTCTGATTTAAAGATCGTTTTCTTCTGCCTAAATCTCAGCACTGACATAGATAATGAAATTTTTTTCCAAGCAGGCACAGTCCAGTATAACAACAAAAATAATAACGCTTAGAATTTCTATCACAGCCTTCACAATAAAAACCAACTAATTTTAACCAATCAATTCTTTCCAAGCTCTGTTCTAGCTTCTCTAATTTTCTCACATAAATAAAATTCTGTATCGATACACATACCAATTGCCAGATGTGCTGACCAGCTAAATGACAAAGTGAAGAGACAGTGCAAGATTAAATGAGTAAAGAATGTATGGGAATAGGAAGGATGACAAAAGCAGACATGCAAGGGGTGAGTGAGTTTAAACTTGTGTATGTGCACGCACATGTTATACGAAGAGTACCTACAAAGTACTATGAACAGAAAACAAAGCGAGCAAAAGATAACTTATGACACGTAACAAGTGACTGAAAGTAAATAGAAAGTAATGAACAGTACTGAAGGTGTCCAAAGGAGACGAAGAATAAAGAAAAGAGGTTTGCAAAAGAAGCAGGAAAGATTGTAATAAAAGCTGCTATGAAAAAAAATATTTCAGAGCAGGAAATGGTTTGAAAGGAAAAATAAAGCTCAAAGAAAAAAAAAAAGGAGAGAGAAGACCAAAAAACAAGACCCCTCTAGTCACCTGACTAGAAAATCTTCCTCACCCATGGAATTTGTTACACTGCTGTAATCCATCATGTGTGGGTCCACACTGGAGAGCAGCACCACACCTTTCTACACGAGCTTCCCCACTGGTTCACATGCCCCTTGAGTGCAGTTAACGCTACCAGTTACAGAGTTCTTATCCAGCACATGGTATCTTCAAATGTTCTTTAAATATATAAACGCATGTATAAAGTCAGCTCCTACAAACTTAACTGTTTAGAAGGCAACTTTTGTCAAGAAGCAATTCCCCGGCAGTTGTCAGCAACCTTTCCTCCACAATTCTGTTTCACTTATTCCATACAGAGTTATCTCTCTGTCCTAGATTTTGTACTTGGATGCAGAAGCAGTTGCTTTGATTTGGCGGTGTCTCAGTATAGCAAAGTCATCCATCTTGTATTACAAATAGGGCTTCCTATCACAAAGAAAAAAAATGATAGAGGAAAATCGGACAGCACAGGCACATGAAAGTTTAGAAGCTACATTTAATAAGTTAATGCTTGTTTTGAAACGATAAGCACGATCAACTCAAAGCTCAGTTCTCTACATGTTGCAAAATATGTCAGTGTCCTAATTTTACACTTGTGAAGAGCTAGTACCAGCTCTCTGACTTCTCTGTTTACTTATTTCTCTTATTACTCTGCTTCTCACCTCCCTCTTCCCATGCAATGGTTTTATTCCTACTTCTGCTACTTTCTTCACCGGTGCCTTACTTTTCCATTACATGCTATTTTCTTTCTTGTTCTCTTGTTTACCCCCACAGAAGTACTTAAACTGCTGTATGATGCCATTTCTGCTGCAAGCCAATACAGACACAGCTAAAAATCAAGAATTCAAATGGTTAGCACTATCCAGACTGACTGGGCACCACACTGACTGGTAAGTCCATGTTGGAAACCTACATGGAACCAACTCTGGCACTAAACAATACAATGAAGCTCTGCCAGCACCAGGGAGGTCCCTTGTCCTGTTTTTCTTCTCTTGTCTCTAACTCTATTGGAAAAGTCACCACTGCAATGACCAAACTTCTAAGGAACAGGAAGAATCCCACCCTCGGTGCCTAATCAATGGTTTCCCTACCAAATGTAAGGTTATTGTTAGGCGTTTTCCTTCCCATGAGGTTAATTACCCTGTCAATGCAGTGCTGTGAATCTGTATTGAACCTCCAAGAATTACTAATACTTATGGATATTAGAAGACGATGCGTATACTTGCCTTCAGTTTTAACTCACATTTCTGCTCACAGACTTTACTCGAGAATTACCGTTTAAACTAACAGCGAGTATATCTTAGGTTTACACATTAGGTTTTGCATTTCTAACGCGGCAAGCCTACATGCTTGAAGTCTTCTCTCACAGACCTTGGAGCAATAGGAGGAGAACAACCCCTCCAACAGAAATGGAATTTTATCACTACAAAGGGGTTTTGCACTGAGGAAGCATTCTCCTATAAAACGAGATTAGGAGAGCTGTAACAGCATAAGGTACTTTAAGCCTACCGTTAAGATGTAGCAGGGGACCTACTGTGTACCATTCAAAAATCACTTCAAAAGGTATGCAGACTGTAGCTTGCAGTAGGGCTGTCTGTACCATCACAAATTCACAGAATGATACATTAAAAAATTCTTCTTCATCTTAACATAGAACGACTGTAAATACAAATGCTACGTGTACATGCAAACAAACATTCACATGCAGAAATATAAACAGAAATGGAATTATCTGATGCAACAGTTTGTGCCATCTCTGTTTAGATCATGTCATTCTAAGTACAACAACACAGAACATCTTTCCTAAACCATGTATTCCAGTTACAAAATAAAAACATAGTGAATTAAAGGGTTCTATTTGGTGGTTTTTTAACTCACCATGGAGCTGGTAAATCACCCGCACACAACAATGCACTTTGTAGACATTTGTCATATACTGCAATGCCCATACTAAGGCAACGCATCCCAGGAGTTGGCAGCCATGCTATCATCAAGAATTTGGCTACAGAAACAGCAATGATTCATCATGCATTCTAGAACCACTGTCGAAACAGCAAAACAACACACTGCTATTTTAATCCTTTAAAGGTAACGAGGATTTGAAAAATAATTATGAATTTGTTTGTAAAACCAAAGCAAGCAAAAAAGCCATGGTTATAATAATGCATTTGGAAATGCATCTTTATTCAGATTTTTTTTCTTCAGAGGACAGAAAACAGCTATTTAGGAAAAGTGTCAGCTGATTACTTACCTCTCTACGTTGTAATTTACATGCTGAACTCAACATTATAGAACAAATGTTTCACAATAGCTAAATCAAAAATCACCAGTTTAAAAAACAGCTCAATCTTGGTTGTATTCAGTTTTAAAAATCCTCTGTAGTAATTTTAAAACTAACCATCCGGAAATATTTTCATTAATAGAAATCTATATTGCAAATAGACGATTTTCAGACTCACGCTGTAAATGGAGAGCTACACATGTAGTCAGAACATTTGATTCAATGTACATATCTCATCCATTACTGTCCCAATATCCACCATGAAAACTGTTTTTCAACTACCAGTATCTGAAAATTTGCAAATAGTTGTGCGGGTCCTGTCAAAAAGCTCTCAAGTGCTATTAATTTCTCTGATGAAAGCACTCTGCTCGCTCTTCCTCAGAATGTTCCAGTTAAATATAAACATAGGAAAATTGTGTCTCCTAAATTACAGACAGATTATTAACTACAGAAAGATTATTAATTTCTTTCCATTTTAATTACATGGTGACAATGAAAATTTATCAGTATCACCCTTTTACTATCACCTTGTCGAAGAAGCTAAAGAGTGTCTCTATTACAAAGTTTAAGGTGGTGTCACTGGAAAGCATTTTGTATGTGCTGCCCTTTGTCCCGTTACACCAACGCACATCATGAACCCTTACCTTTTGGAAAACGACTTCATCCTGCTTTCTTTTCTTTTTGCTGCTTTTTCTGATCCTCTGGTTTGTCTGAATCCATTTGGTGACCTGGAGTTCAAAACCATAGTGCTTTTTTAGGAAGAAGATGTGACCCGAGTGCAGCTATTCAGCATTAGTAAGAAGCTATAAACAGACTCAAGACAATTTTTTCCATTGCTTCACTGGAAAGAGGAAAAGCGCTTTTCTCATCTAGAACAACACGGTCTTAGGTAATCTCGTTAGTTACCTGTGCATGGTCAAAGTGAGGTGGTGTTCTTCATCTTAGAGCTTTCAGTTTAAGGGGGTTTTGCACAAAGAACGTGTCTGATGCCAGACTAGGTTGCCAAGTGGAAAGTTATCACTGCAGCGTGCAAAAATCCTGGGGAAAATCTCTGCGCTTTATCCCTTACACTTTCTATTTCAAGTAAGAAATTTATTTCCAGCCACCCACTTGAATGTTGTTCCAGACTACCAATGCCAAATTTAGATGGTGGGTTGTTATAATTTAATGAAGTAATAACACTTGGGGGCTCCCACCCCCCGAAGTGATTTACTCCTAGCACTAAAGCAATTATTTTTTCTCAAGGGGAAGC
>JAOXNO010000020.1:46461839-46478273 GCA_028565335.1 Limnodromus scolopaceus | reverse complement strand
GGTTGTCAGGTGGAGAGCTCAAGGAGCAGGTTTGCCAGGGAAAGCAGCGGGGAGGGGGCGATGTTAGGGCTGCCAGAGGTATTCTCCTCACCTCGCCGCTCACTTGCCGGACGAGCTGACACTCCTTCCACGTCTCACCTTCCTCCAGCAAAGGCTACACGGGGGAAGAAAGCGCACGGTTGAGGCGGGCGAGCCCGCGGAATGTCCCCGCTGCCCTCCCCTCCCCGGAGGGGGGCGGGGGGGGGGGTGCGGATCCGGTACAGAACGGCACCGCCTGGTCGGTCGGTCGGTTCGTCCGTCTGTCCGCCGCCATCCCCCGGAGCCGCACCCCGCCCCGTCCCATCCCGTCCCATCCCGTCCCGTCGCATCCCGCCGCTCCCCGCCTCGGCGAGGGCGCACCGCAGCCCCGGGTAGGAAATGAAACACCTCGGCGGGGTCCCCCGCCCCGCGGTCCGGCCCCCAGCAGACCCGCCAGGAGGAGGAGCCTGCCGCCAAGACGTCAGGGCCGGACGGCTCCGGGGCGGCCCCGCCGGGGTTTCCGCGCCTCCCCCGGTACGGCACGGCCGGAGCTCCGCGCCCCGAGTTAAGGACCGACGGCGGGGACCCCGCTCCCCGGGGAGCGGAGCCTCGGAACCCGCCGGGCCCCCGTCGGGAGGGAGGGCCCTGCCTCACCTCTGCCTGCGCGCCCCGCACCGGCTCACAGCCTCATTTTTGGAGACGGGCTCTCTCTCCCGGGGAGCCCCTCGCTATGAAAGGCGCTTTCCTGTTCACCTCCCTGTGCAGACCCGCTGTCACGGGTCTTCCCCGGCAGAGAAACGGCCTAATGGGTCCGGTTCGAGAGAGAAAGTATCATCACTACTAAGTGCTTCAAGAGTTCCCTCAGTACTTTCTTGACATCTGAAGAATCCCAACTATTAAATTACCTCGGAGGGTCTGGAATGCATCTTAAAAGCAAGAACCGATCCAGTTTTTTACTCCTATGACAGCACAGCAAGCCCTTCACTGAGGCCTCAGTGAAATGCTTTATTCAACAAGAGACTGCAAGCAGGTGATTAAATTTAGGCATGGGACTTCCACAGATGTTTCTGCACCCTTTGAACAGGCTATTCAAACTAATGTCAGCCATGCACGGTCTGGACACTAGGAATTCTTAGGTTAGGATTTTGTTACATGCTTTGTGTTTAGCATTTAAAATGAGAGACAATAAAGGACAGACTGCATCACACCTGGTATAGTTAAAATGATGCTATTTAAAAAATAATTTATACTATGTGCTATATATGGCAATACCCTGAAAGCTTCAAAAGAAAATCTGCACTTTAGTTAAAGAATAAGGCTCATTAAAGCATGTGCTTGAACAAACTCTCCCATATATAGAATTAGATGGACATTGCAAACAGATTTAAGTAAATAAAGGTAGGTCCAATTAGTGCATACTAAATCTTGACAGTATCCCTTTAACTTTATCACTTAAAAAACCAAAAAAACCATCCTACCCTTTTTGTTTTACTCCCACAACATCCTTCTTTCAAGATCAAAAGCTGTAGATCAAAGCCAAGATCAAACTCAATGCTCTAAATAGAAGCAACTTCTTTATGAAGCATTATGCAAAGAAGAACTTTTTAATAGAGATATCACAGTAGAAAATCTTACTATAGATTTTTACTTCACATTTACAACAGGTCTACTTAAAACCTGCATCAGCAACGTATTTTTATTTTGTAAAGCCACAACACATTTTCTACTAAATAGTAATTCTGAAAGCTCCTATAAATTGACTCTTGAACTGTGTGCATTTGAATGAAGAAAGAAGAATTGAGTATAGTCAAAGAGCGCAAATAAGAATATGGACAAAAAATTACGTTAATGGCAAACACAAATTAATGCAACTATGTAAACAACATTCCCTTGGGTCAGTTAACAGGTTAGATTGCACATTCCCACAGAAAAAGCTATGGGAAGCACTGGGTCACAGAAACATTGAAACAGAATTATACTTTATATCCTTAAAAGAATCACACTCCCTCTCCTGTCAAATGTTTGGAGACAACTAGGAGAGAAAAAGTTACACAAGGCATTGATTTCCAGACTTGCACACCCTGAGGCTGTGATTTGCGATGAAAATCCCTGAACACGTAAACACACCATGTGTTAAAACCCAGAGGTAGCTCCTGCTTTCCTGTTAGTAGCTGCACAGCAGTGAAGGAATTGTTATGACTTTTTATAATGGTAATATACCTTGTGGAGCCAACGCCTGGGGTTCCCTGACGCTGGCTGTTGTGCACATCATAACTTGAGTGCTCATCTACTGTAAGCTGGTTGCACTGCAGCATCAGAGAAGAGCCAACATACCCATACAGACAGCCTGCAGAGGAAAGAAAGCAGCGAGAGAAACAGGGTGGGCCAAATAAGCTGTGGTCATAGCACACCAGCTGTGCAGTCAGCTGTTAGCTCTACTTAGTGATGCTTCAGTAAGATTTAGCTCACGACCAGACTAGGAAATTTTGCTGGGAAAACTGGAAGCAGGAGAGAGGGGGAAGAGGAAAAGAGCAGGGCAGGAGGGAAAGGGAGGAAGGGAGAAAAGAAGTTTTTAAGAACATATGGTCTTCTACTGTATTCTTCCATACTCCAAAAGGAAGGAGCTTACTTACACTACATAAAAGGGTGATGGCACACCCAACTTATAGTGAGAATGACTCCATCATGCTCCAACAGTCCTCTTTGCTGCCCACATGACACTGACTGTCATACTTGAATCCCCTCACAACATAAATTAAGACGTTGGTCCATCCTCCATATCCCTCTTGGGAAGACTTTCCTTCCGAGACTGCTAATGTTACATGTTCCTATGTAACAGATTGTGAACAAGTATTTATACATGTCAATGCATGGTAAGATCTTTCACTCTTGCAGCAGCAGGATTAAATATAACTGAATTTTGAAATAGGGGGGAGGAGGTAGCACTTTCTACAAGTTGGGTGAAGACAGGCCCGATATCCT
Source organism: Limnodromus scolopaceus (assembly GCA_028565335.1). NCBI lineage: Eukaryota > Metazoa > Chordata > Aves > Charadriiformes > Scolopacidae > Limnodromus > Limnodromus scolopaceus. The sequence continues at coordinate 46,475,273 of JAOXNO010000020.1, read as the reverse complement.
GGTAAATAAATTAGGCAACGATTTACACCAGATATTCTTCAAGTCAGACCCAATCCCAAGCATAGAATGAACTTTTCAGGATTGTACATAGCCTAGAAAACAATAGGATATTTGTGCAACAGACAACTGTTTCATTTTAACTTGAAACAGAAACTGGGTTTAAATCATTAAGGCTGCAATGGCTACTAATGATATTTCATAACTCAATGAAAAATTATAATCATGCACTTTTCCTTTGAATAAGATGTCTATAACTTCAGCATAATAAAACATTCAATATTGATAAACTACGAAGGTTGTTTTATCTAGGGTGAACACTGAACCAGTGCCATTTTAGCTTGACAGCAGTCCTCAGATACTAGAAGATGAAAAGCATGAAAATGGAGGAATACAAATATTCACTGTAAATGAATTTCAGAAGCGCTTCTGCAAAGCAGAGGAAATTGGTAACTAATGCAGTCGAGTCATTTTCCAGCCTCTCATTTCTACAGATTTCATTTTCCTCTCAGTCACTGAATTTTACAACATGTGCACTAACCCACTTTATATATTCATATCTACGTGGACACCAGCAAGCACACAGAAAAGTCTAAACATTTTACCATCATGTCATGTTTTCTCCTAGAGGATGTAGCTAACTTCACCAGTCTACAAATAGCAATTTTTTACCTTTCTATGCCTTCTCGTGTCACATAAAACAACAAAATGGCCTCCCCCCCAGCTTCGTTCTATGTTACTAGAATGATACTGCCTACTTTTTAAGACTTTTTAAGGCTGATGCCATCACCTCCGTGATGCCAGTAAAGGATAATTTAAAGGAACTATGATGAAATGCAAGATCCATAACTGTTTTCCTACCACACAGAAGATTTATAGGAAAAAAGAACACTGGTTTAAGTTGGAAAATTAACTTACTTGGAAACTGAGAATACAAAGTGCCCTCAGAACACTCTGTGTGACCTGAAACTGCTGAAAAGATGTGGCTTCCAATCTTTTGTAAAAAAGTTCAGAAAATGAAAACACAGAAAAGTATTTTATCCAGTAGTTCACAAGATGATTAATAATGGATCGAAACATTTCACTGTATTGCCCATGGGAACAAATTGCACATATTTTAAACCACTACTGTTATCAGAATTTGGTAGAGAGACTACAGAGGCAGTGGTCTTCAACTGAAAACAGCAAGACGGCTGGTTCATCTGCATTGCAGGAAGCAGTATATCAGCAGCAGATCAAAATCACTGCAAACGAAATCCAGCCCAGAATTTGTTCCTGTAAGAAGCAAGTCCTCCAACTGATTTTTTGCAGTTTTCATGGGGACACCTTTATTCACTGAAATGGAAAACCAAGTTGTTGTGACATCATCGGTATTTTAGGAAAGATGGTCATTTGTACTGATACCATAAATCCAAATGTTCTCATTTTTCCAAGAGTCTCTGTGGTGGTGTAAACACGTGGTTTTTTTTCAGATCAGCATGCTGTGTCAGATATTCTTTAACACCACTACAGAAACATTGTGTTAAAGTCAAACTTGCCTTTTTTGAAAATATCTCTACCTCCCAGATTGAAGATGTACTTTCAGTACACTGCAACATAACTTTCATATACAGTGGCAGGAGTATTTTTTTCAAAGGGGTAATACAAATACATCCTTCATATAGACATTAGCAATCCTGCCTTGTGGAGACAATTCCTAGGTAAAGTTGAATCACTATTCTCCACTATTTAGTTCAAGATCAGATTAATAATCTGATAAACAAAGTATCTCTGACCACATGACCACAGGATCTCTAAATAATATGCTTATTACTTATTAGTAAATAATACTATGTAACATAATGGTATATAATTTATGTATCATTGCATTATATTATCTATGTTATAATAATATTTTTAGAGTAAGCTAAAATGCTTGGTTTTTTCCTCTCCTGATTTCACCAGGTACTCTCACTACTGTACAGATGCCTCTCTGGAGCAACTGGAAAAGTACATTATTGTTTTTATATTTAGACTTTCTGCTTCAGAAGTATTCCCATGTGCTGTGAAGTTTCAACACAGTCCAGACTTCAAATTACAGCACTTTCCTCTACAAGTAGCAAGATAATATTTAAAAGATCACAGAATCATAGAATCATTTACATTGGAAAAGACTTCTAAGATCATCAAGTCCAACCGTTAACCTAACACTGCCAAGTCCACCACGAAACCATGTTTCTAAGCCCCACATCTACATCTAGGTCTTTTAAATACTTACAGGGATGGTGACTCTACCACTTCCCTGGGCAGCCTATTCTAGTGCTTGACAACCCTTTTGGTGAATATAAAAGATAGAACACTTTTTAATACAATCATGTTTGGAAATAAGATCTCAGATTTCAAGTTAGCCCTGCACTCTGTCAATTTAAAAGTAATTTAAATCCAGACATTTTGAACCCAGCGGACAAAGAGGCTCAAGTTTCTTTGACATAAGAGAATCCTCTACAAAATTCACTTTGGCTCCATAAAACACCAAGGTTTTGGAAAGCAGTGGATAGTTGCTGGCTGGCCGAACTATATAGGACTTCGGAAGACCTTTGTTGTGCTTTTGTTGTTGTTGTTTTTAATTAAAGAGAAAAACAAAAAAATCCCATGCCTAAATATGGATACTGGACAGTCCTCCACCAAGCAGTTTCTTTCTTACTTTTCCAGTACAAAGAGATTTAAAGAAAATGAGGCAGACTTTATTTCTTGAAGAAATAAAATACATCTTTCAGAGGTACTGACCTCTGAGTCTTCCTGATCCCTTGCAGAAATCAAAAATCCTTCCAAAAGCTCTAGTAAAGAAATGTATTCAAGGCAAAAGTCCTTTAGTTCTCTGGCCATGAAATTCTGTTGGCCCACATGCTAAAGAGAATAACTGTAAGCTGAACCAAGACCTTCACTGCTTATTTTTTTATTGACTAGTACTTTCATCAGCCAATAGACTTTTCAAACCTGTATTTCTCCAGACATCTTCATTTTGGCATTTAAATTTCACTGAGAAGACAGAAGAGAGAATAGTTAAAGCATCGTGGAAATAAACACCTCTTTCTTATGGAGATGGAATGAGTTTCAGAAGAATCATTTATTTCCTCACTGATAAAACAGAAGGTGATCATCATCTGCATCTTCAGTCTGACTATGAAGCACTGCTAAATGAAAAGACGATGGCTGAAGGTAATATAAACCCACAAAAATCTCAACACCACTTAGACCAACTTTTGTGGAAGACAGCAAACTGATGGAGATGGAATGAAGACCACTGCCCAAATTTTGTTACCATTTGCTCTCTAGAAGTACTTCATCAGCTCAGTGGTTTTTGCAGAATGTGTGAAAAAAAGCACTGGACTCAAAAGCAAGACCTTCCATCTCCAACTCTAGCCAGCTGGGAATACAACGGCAGGATCTGAACCCCCAGGATCACTTTGAGCTTCTGACTGGACCACTGCATGAATCAGCCGGTCACAGTTTTTTGGGTCAGCATTACAGAGGACTACATGGACATACATGGTATGTGTTTATACACATGCATGAAATATATCTTCCCCACATATTCATTCCTTCCATTCACAAACAAGTCTTTCTAAAAGCCTAGAAAACAGGGACATTTTCCAGGAAGTAAAATGTGTGTTTCTTTAAAAAACCATAGACCACTGGGGAGGGAAAATTAATTTTTTTTACCTCAGTTTCATGCCCAACTCTCTATCCTCCCTCCCTAAAAAGATCTCAAATATTTTTTCCTAGAGTAGCATTTGATTTCTCATTATTTCATATCCTGTCTTTAAGGCACTAAAACTACTTATAAGGGCCTCCAGACTGGAGAGATTTCAGCCATTTTGAAGGCTACTCTTTCCTAATTAATATAGAAGAACTGTTTTCTTGCAAGGTAACACAAAAAGTATTTTAAACCTCTATGGATTGTTTCCATTGGGTAAAGAAAACAATGGGCAGGCTAAAAATTAATTGTTTGCTAACTTCTGTGCTTTTTTTAGGATATTTTTCAAGCAATGGATTAAAATAAATGTTTATCGCTATGCAAGCCCAGCTGTGTCCTTATCAGGCAAATCTCAGTTCAACATGTCTGTGTAAAAGAGGACCTGTCCTCCCTCTCTTTGCTATGTTTCCACCCCCTGCACATGTAGGTGGGAGAGTGGGAGCTTGGGAATGTGAACTTGATCCAGCATTGGTCAGCCAGGCAGCAAACTGTTATTGTTCTTTAGATACCAAACATAACTCCTTTCTAGTAGGGATAAGCTCAGTCATTCTGCACATAACACAGCTTTAGTGTTCAGCAATGCAATTAATAGGAAAAGGGAACCAGAACAACTGCTTGAGATTTATTAAACTTAAAAGAGATTTTAATGAAAAAACAGGTAGAATCCAGTCCACAATTATTTTAGAAACTGAACGTTTGTTTCAAATGCACTTAAACTTCTTGAACAAGCTGTTACTCATGCAAATTTACTACACTAGTACTACTGTATATCTGCGCTGGATACATACAATACTGAAAGGTAGCCTGAAGAAAAACAGAAAGATGCTGGAAAATCTGGCTTTTGACTTGAGAGGCAAGCCAATGTTTTAGCAGGTCATTAAACCAAATCTCATCCCTGGAGGTTTTTAAAAGACAAGTTGACATAGTGCTTAGTGACATGGTTTAGTGATGGCTTTTTATCAGAGTTAGGTTTGATGGTTGGACTAGATGATCTTAAAGGTCCCTTCCAACCTAGACAGTTCTATGATTCTGTGATTCTAAACGCAGTGAAGTAGCCTCCTCAGATATAAGTAATGCAGACTGACAGTCGTAGCTGAGAGGGTTTTTTTTTCAGAGAAAAAAAAAAGCATTTTTTTTTCTGAATTATTCAATTAATAGCTAAATTAGAATCAGCCCCATCCAATCTGGTCTTGAACACTTCCAGGGATGGGGCATCCACAAGTTCTCTGGACAATCTGTTCCAGTGCTTCACCACCCTCACAGTAAAGATGTTCTTTCTAATATCTAATCTAAATTTCCCCTCTTCCAGTTTAAAACCATTACCCCTCATGCTATCACTACACTCCCTGATAAAAAGTCCCTTCCTATGTCTCCATCTCCTTTCAGCTACTGGAAGGCTGCCATAAGGTCTCCCCGGAGCTTTTTCTTCTCCAGGCTGAGCAACCCCAACTCTCTCAGCCTGTCCTTGTAGGAGAGATGCTCCAGTCCTCTGGTCATCTTCGTGGCCCTCCTCTGGACTTGCTCCAAAAGGTCCATGTCCTTCTTATGCTGGGGTTCCCAGAGCTGGACACAGTACTCCAGATGGAGTCTCACAAGAGTGGAGTAGAGAGGTATAACCAGCTCCCTTGATGTGCTGGCCATGCTTCTTTTGTTGCAGCCCAGGATGCAGTTGGCTTTCTGGGCTGCTAGCGCACTTTGCTGGCTCATGTTGAGCTTCTTGTCCACCAACAACCCCAAGTCCTTCTCCTCAGGGCTGCTCTCAATCCGTTCTCCACCCAGCTTGTTTTTGTGCATAGGATTGCCCTGATCTACGTGCAGGACCTTGCACTTGGCTTTGTTGAACTTCATGAGGTTTGCATAGGCCCACCCCTCAAGCCTGCCCAGGTCCCTCTGGATGTCATCCCTTCCCTCCAGCATGTTGACCACACCACACAGCTTAGTGGCAGCAAACTTGCTGAGGATGCACTCAATCCCACTGTCCATGTCTCCAACAAAGATGCTAAACAGCACTGGTCCCAGTACCAACCTCTGAGGAATACAACTTGTCACTTGTCACCACTTGGACATCAGGCTGTTCACCACAACTCTTTGAGTGTGGCCATCAGTTCAACTCCTTATCCACCAAGTGGTCCATTAGGCAAATCTGTGTCTCTCCAATTTAGAGACCAGGATGTTGTGCAGGACAGTGTCAAGACCAGGTAGATGATGTCAGTTGCTTTTTCTATATCCATCAACACACCAATGCCATCATAGAAGGCCACCAAATTTGTCAGGCATAATTTGCTCTTGGTGAATCCATGTTGGCTGTCACCACTCACCTTGTTTTCCATGTGCCTTAGCGTAGTTTCCAGGAGGATCTTCTCCATGATCTTGCCCAACACAGAGGTGAGACTGACCAGCCTGCAGTTCCCTGGGTCTTCCTTTTTCCCCTTTTTAAAAATGGGTGTTATGTTTCCCATTTTCCAGTCAATGGGAACTTCATTGGACTGCCATGACTTCTCAAATGCGACGGATAGTGGCTTAGCAACTTCATTTGCTCTTTCCCTCGGGACCCATGGATGAATCAGGTCCCATGGACTTGTGCACCGTCAGGTTCGTTAGATAGTCTTGAACCTGATTTTCTCCTACAGTGGGCAGTTCCTTATTCTCCCAGTCCCTGCCTTTGCCTTCTGCAACTTGGGTGGTGTGCTTAGAGCCCTTGCTGGTGAAGACCGAGGCAAAAAAGTCATTGAGTACTTGAGCCTTCTCCATATCGCGGGTAACCAGGTCTCCTGTTTCCTTCCAGAGAGGGCCCACATTTTCCCTAGTCTTCCTTCTATCACTGACATACCTATAGAAGATTTTCTTGTTGCCATTGACGTCTGTGGCCAGATTTAATTCTATAAGGGCTTTAGCTTTCCTAAACCAATTCCAGGCTGCTCAGACAATTTCTCTGTATTCCTTCCAGGCTTCCTGTCCTTGATTTCACCCACTATGGGCCTTCTTTTGGAGTTTGAGTTTCTCCAGGAGCTCCTCGTTCATCCATGCTGGCCTCCTGGTGGTTTTGCCCAACTTACTCTTTGTTGGGATGTATTGCTTCTGAGCTTGGAGGAGGTGATGCTTCAATATTAAGCAGTTTCCTTGGGCTCCTGTCCCCTCCAGGACTTTATCTCATGGTACTGTACCAAGCAGATCCCTGAAGAGGCCAACGTCTGATATCCTGAAGTCTAGGGTAGGGAGCTTACTATGTGTCCTCCTCGCTGCCCTACGGATCTTGAACTCCACTATGTCGTTGTAACTGCAGCCAAGGCTGCCCTTCATGCTCCCCACCAGCCCCTCTTTGTTGGTGAGAATAAGGTCCAGCATAGCATCTCTCCTCGTTGGTTCCTCTATTACTTTGAGAATGAAGTTAACATCAGTGCATTCCAGGAACCTCCTGCTGTGCTGTCCCTCCAGCAGATACCAAGGTGGTTGAAGTCCTCCATGAGGACCAGGGCTCATGAACGTGAGGCTGCTCGTATCTGTCTACAGAGGCCTTATCTGCTCTGTCGTCTGGTCAGGTGGCCTGTAACATCACCTATCCCTGCCCTCCTGACCCATAAACTCTTGGTTGAGTCCTCATCCATCCCTAGGCAGAGCTCCATGCACTCCAGCTGGTCACTAATATAGAAGGTGATATCCCTTCATCGTCTTCCCTGCCTGTGCTTCCTAAAGAGCTGGTATCCTTCCATTCCAACACTCCAATCATAGAAGACATCCCACCATGTCTCTGTGCTGCAAATAAGGTCACAACCCTGCACATGTGCACATGTCTCTAGTTGCTCTTGTTTATTCCCCATGCTACATGTGTTTGCATAGAGGCACTGAAGTTGGGCCCCCAGTGAATCTACTACTGGCTGGAGTGTATTCATTTGTGCTGGACTCCAGGAGCTCTCCTGATGACCTGCGACCTTTCTCAGGCTCCGGGCATCTATTACTGGCATTGGCATCATACTGCTAGGAGTGGGTTGGATTGAGGTTCCCTTCCCCCAGCATCTCTAGTTAAAAGCCCTCTTCATGAGCTTGGCAAGCCTCTGACTGAAGATACTCTTCCCTTTTTTTGACAAGTGAACTCCATCAGGCCCCAGTACGCCAGGTTTCTCAAAGCAAATCACATGGTCTATGTAGCTGAACCCCTGGCTGTGGCACCAGTCCTGTAACCATTTGTTGATTTGCCCGTTTCAATTTGCCTTATCAATCTCCTTCCCTTTGACTGGGAGGACTGATGGAAAAACTCCTAAGATTTAGACTCTAAAACTCTATTTTAAACTTCATTTTGAGATATTTGAACAACAAAGCAACTGAAATGTTATGGCCAATACTTTCAAATCTAACATTTAAAAATCAATGTAGACACCAAGGTATTCAGTGCTATGTGGGTGTCTAAACTGAGGCAGCATTTTTTTCCAATTTCAGAATGTGATCATGCAATAATTTGTAGCAATGCTATTCAGATCTTCACTGTTGTTTTTTCTCCTAAAATCAGCAATCATATACAATGCAGAAGAAACATAGACCAAATTCTCAAAAATTATAACAAAACTCCAAGCCATGCCTGAACTTGAAGAGCTCTGAAATAAATTTGGGTCCTTACTGACATTTAATGATGCATCATTTCATAGAAGTTATTTTCTTTAATTTTTGAACTATTCAACAAAACAAAACAAACCCCAAACCCGAAACAAAACTGTGCTGAGTCTTGTTTAGCAGTATCTTAAGTACAATTTATAGGAATGGCTAAATTAATTACAAGGACATTTTTTACCACTAACCATCTTTAGATCAACACAGTATCTATTTAAATAATAGCAGACCTTACAACTTAACTTGATAGTTTCACCAAACAAAAAAATCAAATTCTCCATATACTTTAGTCTATCTATAAAGACTTTCAGACAGATAGTTTTTATCTAAAACATCTTTCAAAGAGTTAACAACATAGACAGAAAGTCCGTCTGTGCAATCTATCTTGATTTGTTCCTCTTCAGGATTCATCTGACATTTATGCACACTACAGTACTATACATGTTGCTTGATTACATTTTTATATTCTCTAAAATCCCATCTTCTTTTCTAAGAAAATGGAATGCAATCTTACCAGCACAACTGCTTATTTCAGAAAAATCACAGCACTAATGACTCGTATTCAAAAAGTTTTTCTTATTATGCTTGTTATTATTACAGAATCCATTAATCAATTTATATTGTTGACCTATGCTCATTTAAAATTTTAAGGACATTGGAAATATCTTTTCATCTACCAATCTGCAAGGCTGCTAATATAAAAACAATACCATTTTTCTTGACGGGAAGTGCCTATTCTTCAAAGTATGCTTTCCACATACAAGAATAAGTACTTATCATAAAGTAGCAGTTACGCTTTCTTCAGATTATTTTTCAATTATCAACTCATTAGATTTCAACTATCAATCAGTTATATTCTCTACTTTGATGTCAAAGTACACACAAAAGTCTCCATGTTCAGATGAAAAAACCAGTCAAAGGCTAAGTGGCAAACTTCAGTATTTAGGCAGCAGCATGTTACTCTTGTGACTAATACTTAACATGAACTTTGAAATAATCTAACGAAGTCACCATTAAACTTTATTTCATTAGTAAGAAAATTATATCTCTTCATAGGTCCTTCACAGTTTTTCCCCCAAATCACAAGCTTGAATGAGATCTTCCTACTTAACAGGTCATTCTTATTGCTAGTATACCTACAAATTTACTGTATCTCAAAAAAAAAAAAAAGATTTCATGTGTTTATTGTCTCCATGTTGCTATCCACCGATATGCAATTATTATGTACATGCAGACAGAAAAACTGCAAGATAAGGTATGACTAGCAATGACAGGAAATACCAAGTGTTCGCAAACCCAAGCGTTTAGTTACACTCTGAGCCAATAAGAGTGATTTTTCTGTTGTAAAATTTTCTAGTACCCTCTGTAAAACTTGGGTGAAGAACTGCTAAAGGTAATTCAGAATTTTAGTAACAGCGTTCTTTTAAAAAATATTTGAATGTTGTTGGTTTGCTAGTGTTTGACCATAAGTGTTACCCTGCGATGCATTCTCTTGTAGGGCTACCCCTTCATCTGTATTTTTGTCTTAGTAAAAGGACACAGGAATCCATAAAGCTTACAACTGGGGCAAAAGCCAGGAACTTTCTTAACAACAAACTGCTTTGTCAGAAATCACATTAAGTACTTGATCTGTTTCTGTAACATTCTCCTAAATTTAAGAAACCACAGAAATACGTTACTTGCATTGACTTAGAACACTTTACAAATTATATTTCAGTTCAATTTTTGCTATGACTTTCCTTTCAAATCCACTTCTTCTTCAAGTAGGACAATCCAAGAGCCAATCATATACCAACAAAACCAGAAATACTATGAATAAATGAATATTCACCACTGGAAGATTTCTTTTGACTTTGTATTTCCAGAAACATAGGTGATTTACCAATAACATTAGGAGAAGTAGCTTAAACTACTGTTTTTACACAGTAGCAAAAAGCAGTGCAGAGAGGAAAAAAAATGAATCCATTATAAATGGCAAAATTCTTAGTATTGTAACAGGAGCCTACTCCAACATTCATTTAGAATTAGAAACCATGGAGTAGTATTCTCGCAATACACACTATGAACTGTACATACTCTAAAAGACTTGTTAGCAGAACCTACTTTAGTCAGGAAATACTTTTTAAAGTAGAACAGGGCATAATAATTAAGCTTTAACAGGAAGATTAGGGAGCAAAAGGGACTAGGAGAAGGACACAGCAGTGATATTGCCTCTTGCAATGTTTTCATAATTTTGAAGTGATGTTCAGTGTGTTTGTCCTAGTGCCTGCAGCTATGTGATCATGCAATTACACTGAAGGATCTGTTGGAAAGTAAAAATTATGAAGAAGCAGGCCAACTATCTCCTCCCCTTTTTTCTTTTCCTCTTTTTTCTTTTTAACTCAAGAATTAATCGGGAGAAGATTGTTTCCATCACACAAGGAACCAAATGATATACACACCCAAGGAACATTCAAGATAGCAAGTTTACCAGTAAATGCAGTTTCAGAAGCAAAAGAAAAGGTCATGAAACTGGGATAAGTCAAAAAAATACATGTAGGAGTTAATGAGATGCAGAGATTACCTAATGTTTATTGGGCTACCTCTCAGTTAAACAGTGTACAACAGAGTCCAAAATGGAGAAAGATTTTAAGCATATTTTAAAAAGGTTACTTATCTAGGGCAGAATAAGAAATTCAGAGTAATTGGGCAATATAACACAAAGACAAGTCTGTGCAGAACTAGGACAATCCTCCTCTAGAAGCATACAATCTTTTAGTCTTAAACTCTAACTAAACATTACATAGAAATGTCTGAAAGACAATAGAAACTGTACTTAAGAGAACAAATCATCTGCAGCAGGGATTAAGTGGACTTAAGTGATTTGATAGGTGTTTTCCAGCTCTACATGCGATTTTGTTCTTCTGATTCTACTCCTTGCCAGCTTAACTCATCAACTAAAGTTAGTGGCAAGTCACTACTACTTGCACATGATGAAAAGTTGCTATAATCCTCTGATGAGTCACCTTTGAGACAGAAGTACATGCTGAAGGTTGCTTGATTTGATAAAAGATATTTTCAACAACACAATATGCTTCACTTTATTTAACACCACCACAATTTTTCCCAGAAAAAAACCCTCATGAAAGGTTGTATTTCAGAAATGCTTGCTTTGCATCTCTTATGTTCCTTATTGCTTTGTGTGTGGGAAAACCTTCCAGCACAGCAAGCCTGAAGACTACCACTGCACTGTGGCACTCTTCCATGTAAAAAAGAGTTGGCCAGGCCCTACCACATACTCTTTTTCATAAGATTAACCTTTAATGATTTAGAAAATACAAAATTTGGAAGTGTAATTTGGCAGGCAGAATTATTTTTTCATGGTTCTGTTTTTATTTATCAGTATGACTCCCATCAGTTAAGTTATTCTTGATTACTGATGGTATATATGAGCATGGTATACATGAGCATGGTATACATGAGCCTGGAAACTGGCCCAATATTTAGAAAAGACAGAATTACTTTTCCAAGAGTGAAATGGTAATAGAAATTGACAAATATTAAAGTTTCAATGGTTATAAGTTGCAAGTTTAAAGAGGTTTATATATATGGGGTTCCTTGGACAGAGCTGGAGGCAGGATTTGGGAAGGCAAATGTAATAAAGCGCAGCTAAAGAAGCACAGGATCTTCAGTTAGGCAGATGCCATGACATATGACTGTAACGAATACACAATGCTACTTCCTTTGCTGGAAAGAAGATGGTAACCAACATTGCTTCAGCATTTTGGGGAATGGAAAGTATTTATGCTCACCCATCTTCTGCACAAGTACATTTCCAGTGTCCTTAAGCTAGACACTGCTGTGAAGACAGTGAACTAAGGGGTGGGCTAACAACTCTGTTTTTAAGTGACCATGCTGCTACCAAATTTTAGGGAGTACCAGTTGTACACAGGTTATAGAACTGGATATAACCATGGAAGAAAATCCTTTAAAATGCTTTGGTAGCTAATGCTGTAAATGCACCACAAGTGGCAAACTGTCTTTATAGCTAATGGATGATATTCATTTTCTAAGCATAACTCACCAAAACACAGAAATAAAAGATGCCGCAGGAACAACCACAGTGACTATAAAAAAATAAAAATGCTTAAATGGGAGAGATATAAAGGAACTATGTTCTGACTTGACTTTCAGAATGGACAGCATGATGCATATTTCCCAATCCCACTACAAAGGACAGTCTCTCCAGTAAGGAAGTTTCCTCTCCAAATGCAGTGAAGTCTTAGTATTTGTAAATTTAAAATGTTTAAATTCTCAATCACGTTATTTCTCATAGGTATCTACTAAATCACTAAGAAATGCATTTTGTCCCTCTAAGAGTAGGTGCTGCAGGATTAAGAGTGACTTCAACTATTATGCTACAGGACTCTACAGTGCAGTCAATAAAATAAGGGTGATAAACAGCTGCTTTTCAGTTGCTGTTTTACTCATGAAAGGTAGTCAACTGCAATGGACACTCTGTACCTCGCACTGCTTGACTGGCTGGCTGAGTCATATGACTTGGTGCAAAGCAGCTGACAGAAACCTTCCCCTACACACATCCTACTCCACTCACCTGGAAGCCCCTACGAGAGAATAAATCAGGTTTAGAGTGTTCTTGGGCCACTGTTTATAATGCAGGTAGTACACCTGCATGGAAGAACGTCAGCATGGCTTTCAAGTAATTAATATACCGACAACTGTGAACAATGCTCCTTACATTTAGCAGGGTCTGCCGCTATCCTGTAAAGCATACTTCTATGTGACTACAATACTAAGCAAGGGGGTAAGTTTTTTAAGGTTTGCACCTCAGCACGTTTGTTGAGACAACGGTAGAAGCAAAAACCTGCAACTGATAAAAGCTAAACCCATATAAAGATGTGGAAAGCAGACATCATCGAAACTATTTATTTAAAACAATACCTATTATAAGTTCAGGTAATTATTTAAATAACATATAATGAAATGAGAAATGCAAGACTCCAGAAAGAACAGGGAACTGATGTTTTCTATTTACCTTTGGTATTCCTGAAGTGTCAAGCCAATTCTGGAAGATACTTTCTACAGTTAACCCAGATCTT
>JAOXNO010000020.1:46390760-46412941 GCA_028565335.1 Limnodromus scolopaceus | reverse complement strand
CAGCTAGCACTGAGAAGTGCAAAAAAATTTATGTTTGAAGACAGAAACCTTTGAAGCATAAGATATATATGTATATGTAAGATATAAAAGATAGTAGCAAAGACATTTAGTCACTGACAAGCAACTCTCCTTCCCCACCTCACCATGCTAAATTGTAATTTCAACCTCTGAAAAAATTTGCTCGGCGACCAAGCCATATGGCACCTTTTTTTGGTGGTCTACGAGTCATCTTCAAAAAGACTAACAAGGCTATTCAGAATTACTGCATAGCTTTAACTCAGCATCTATCACCACCAAGCTGGCGATCATACAAAAAATGTCCCTGACAGTGGACTCCCTGACGTTTATCTAACAAGATAGCTCTGTGTACAACAAATAAGAAAGACCATTGCAGCAAATTCACTGTACTGGCTTGTTACAGTTCAAAACACTACCTTAAATTTCACCCTCAAACAATTTAAGCAGAAGATAATAATTTTCCAAGAAATCATAAAGATGCCTGAAATTCTGAAATTATGTTATAATCAAAGGGAAATGAACCTTTTTAAATATCAATGCAGCATTATACCATGAAAGAGACAGACTATTAAATGAGTATGACTTCGTTTGGTTTCAAAATTTAAAAGTTGACTTAGAAGTCAAAATTATTACAAGTTTGTAACATCAAAGCACATATTAACTAACCTCCTTTGTTAAGCAGAGACATAATTTATGCAGTACTGTGGAAAGGGCAGGCAGTCATCACAAACCAGATGCCTGCCACCTGGCAAGAAAACGGACTGGCCTTTAAATTGAAAGGAATAAAACCATCTATTTTCTTCATGCTACCACAGACAAAGAAAATGCAAAAACCACCCCAGAAAACAGAGGTGATGTTTTATTCACAAACCACAGTCTCCAAGCAAATTTTTCATATTTTCAAACCCACTCATCTCAATTCAATTCCCCAAAATGCATCATACATCCAATTCCCTCACAGAAAAAGGAAACACACAGCACCCTTCTCTCCTTTTTGGAAGCACTCTCGGCAGTGTACTTGTCCTTCTGATCTTCCTAAAAACAAAGCATTCTTACATGATTTCCTCCACCAATTTCAACAGTTTAACTCTCAGTCTGTATCATGAGATACCTACTAGCCCCAAAACAAATCTCCAACAGCAACAACCTGGTGGGAAGCATGAATATGTGCAGAGAAAATTCGCATGACAATACTCAGACTGCAGTGTATCACAGATCAGCCCTTGGACAAATGAAAACCAGTGTTTCAAATTTCCAGTCAAATAAAATGATCCACAACAAAACAGGTGCTTCTATAGAACAAGCTATATTATTTTGACAGTACTCTGAAAAATTTTGTAGTTTCACACTTCAGCTTTTCTCAAAAAAACCCCAACTTTTCCTTAGTCTATGTCAGAAATTCAATCAATGAAATACAAAATAAGGCAGCAAAATCTGTTTTTAACCTCATTAAAGGTTTAGGTTTTGACAGCAGTATGGACACTCTTTGGAAAGTATGAGGGAGGTTTTTAATTAATATTTTTCTTCTAAAAATTAGACAATGTTGCAGTTATTTGAATGGAACAGATGGAAGGTGACTTCAGATGAAATTGTTTTGAAAGGGCAACTGATATAGTTTAATATATTTTAAAAGTTCTAAATAAATAGTTACTTTACTCATACAGGTATGAAAATCTGCTTGTACATTTCAAAGAATATTCTTTCCTATGAGAAATGCTTCCAGAAAATCTTTAAGTCAGCTATACATGTTAATCCACTTTTGAAGAGAAGAATTATATTTTTACTTTAAATACAGTAGAACAGACACAAGGGCTACATGATTTTTCTCAGGATACAGATGTCTGTTTTTCATTCCTTCCCTCACACATCAATGAATAAACACAAGGATGAAGAGTAATTTGGAGATGACCAACACGTCAGAGGAATATGGTCTGTATGCAACACAAAAACCTTAACAATTTGGCAGTGGCAGAGAAAGTCCAAAAGCTAGCAAAGAATTTTTTCAGATGTTTGGTAAATAAGAATTATAACAATCATCCTTCATTTTGCTAGCTTTCTAAGTGCATTCACTGCAAAAGTTTCAGAATAGGTATGAACCAAAACATTAATAACTTTGCTGCACAGATTTCCCCCAACTTGCCCTATAATGGCCCCTCTTCCTTTCACTGTTTTTCACTGTTATTTAATGAATGCTCTTAGTTTTGAACCTTTTTAAAACAAGCATGTCGACATTCATGTCATGACAGAACGGTATATCAAGTCAGTTCTAGCTGGTCTTCTCTTATTCTAGTTACAAGTCAAGTAGGAAAACGACAAAAATTAGAACAGTTTCCTACACCTCATGAAAAGAAATAATCTACTGCTGAAGAGACCTAACTCACACTGGTTAAAGCCTAGAATAAGCAAATGATAATGATTAGTTGAAAGTAAGGTTTGTTGGCATACCTGCTTTGATATTTGTGCACTAGTAACAACAGCAGACATCAGCCCTACATTTTTAAACCAAGCAATCTCTCCAATAAGTAGAAAGGGATCAAAACATCAAGAAATCCACACCATTGCTTGAGGTATTTGCTAGATTGATTGTCACTGTGAAGATTAAAATCACCCACCATTAAGAATTGTATGTATGCATCCCATTCAGATGTCAAAAGTCTAAAAATTATGTGATCAAGAGAGTGGTTTCTAGGCAGATAATAAATAAAGGTCAAGCTTACAATACAAAGGTTGAAAAACATCTGATGAATTACATATAAAGGAGTAGAGCCTTGCTGTCATTCCCATTGCTATCAACAGACATAGGAATATGCTCAATGTAGTCGAAATAATAGTAACAATATGTTTTCCCATGGCTTAAGATAACAAAGCTAAGGATAGCAAGATGAATCAGGTAATTTGAAACTACCATATTAAAAGAAATGAACCATCTCACTGACACTTCGTAAGAGTTACGGTGTCAGCACGGGTGTCTCTATGTTCTCAAAGTGCTTTCAAGCCTAATGAGTAAATACGAGGCAATTTCCCTGAGTGTCAGAGAGAGGGGAAAGGGAATCCTCTTGTGCCGTGGTATTTTGATGCATCACCAACACTTTTCTGCCTTTATTTTTAAAGCAGTAAAAATTGCCAAAAAAAAAACCCAACACCAAACCCAAACCTAAAAAGTTGCCAGTGTGTAACAGCTGTAGCAAAGGGACTTTGCAACCACATTTCACATGTATACTATACTAGTACATCTAGCTGAATCTGCGAGAAAGCTTAGCATCTGCAAGCAGATTTAAAAAGTTTTTCTTTTTTAATCCCATCTTCATGACATAAGGGCTAAAACATCTATCTGAAGTTAATAACAGATTACATGGTTCCATCCTTTTTTCCGCAAGAGACAGGTCTCGAAACGTCTTACAGATCGCCTGTAATTCCTCCTTCAGCTACGTTACAAGCATCATATGGGAGCCAGAACTAACACACACGATCATAAACAATCTCTTTACCCTCTGTGAGATCCTTAACTACTAGCTGCTTCTTTCAAGCTCTTAGTAAAATTGTCATTGCAGTTTAATTCTGCTACATTAAGAAGCAGGAACTAATCCAAGACATTGGTAAACTCTGGAGGCCTCTGTGCTTGTGTTTACAACTGCAAACACAAAGTTCTTAGGAGACAGATTGGTATCTTTGATTCTGGTACGGAGCCTTAAACCACACCTCAGAATGAGGACAAGTTTCCTCTCCAATCAACTCTCATTTGCCAGTCAACATCCTCTCAGGAAGATTAGGTGGTATTCTACTTCAAAACTAAACACACTATGTAAGTATATACATACAGGAGCTGACACAGCATTGGGTAAAGAGCTAGCAACATAATGTTCCTGGATGGCTATAATGCTACCTCATATATATCTTCCATATATGATGCCAGCATTGGGTCATATATGTATGAGAAAGCTGGATTTAGGCATAAAATAGCCCAGGAAAGGAAAAAGCCCCAATCTATAATGCTGACTTATTCAGAATATGCAGAATACATTTTTCTTCAAGGAATTCCATACCGTACTATTTTTTCAAGCTGAAACTTTCCACAGGCACGTATCTTGCTTCCTAGGTAAAGATCAGGTAGTGATGTGCAGAAAAGCTGAATTAAGCTGACACCCAAATAAAGTAGCCCACTACTCAATGTCGAGAATCAATCAGCTTACCAGCTCCCAAACTTCATCAGTTTTGTGCATTTTTTTCCAGAAGGATTTTCCTTCTGAATTAAATAAAAAAACCCCACAAAACCAAACCCAAAACACACACCCACACCCCCGCAACAGTAAATATGTAAAGAAGTAGTTAATGTAGACGTCTGCAGACAAATCTTGAACGCATACATTGGACTAGTAAAATGGAAAAATGACAGCAGCCTTAGAGTTGAAAAACAGGAAGAATTTAGATCATAAATATGTTACTGTCCAGCCTCTCATTTTCCTGGCCACTGCTGTGCTGTAGCTTTATTTGAGAATTTGACATAGTTAGAATGAAATTTAAGCTGGTCATGCTACCAAAGCAGAAGCAGCAGTACAAACGCCCTGCAAATGCAGGGGATGTAAGGGAAGCTGCTAACAGACTATTGCTCCCTAGAGGTACAGGGACTGGCTGCATCAAAAGTGTGATGCTCATCTTACTGGGCAGGGGCGAGATTCTGGACAGACACAAAACAGTTCATCAGCTTTGGGTCACTCACAGTCATAAAGCATATCCTGCATACAAATCAGAAAAAGGCAACTTCCAAGATAGCTGAAAAGAGAAAAAAGTAAAGCAAGAAGTGCAACGTAGAAAGCATATACTTGCATGAATCAGTGTTTCTCTGCAGTGACTGTTTTGAGGCCTTTTAGGGATACCCATAAAGAGAAATGAAAGCAAATTATGTTCATATTTTATTTGAGAAAATTCTTAAAGCCAAGTTCAATTCTTCAGATGTATGCATATGACTAATTCAAATGGGAGAGAGACAAACATGGATCTCAGACTAGAATTTTATTCTAATAGTCACACATATAAAACATTTCAAAACATAAAGTTCTGGGCAAGTTTATAATTGAAGTTTTTTAAAAAATATCAGTTGTCTGGCAGACAGCAGGCCTCCAATACCCACACAAGAAAGAAGGCAAACATTCTTTCTCAACAATGGAATGAGATGAAGCACTACTATTTTTTTCCTTTCTTCCTATAAGCATTACCTCTAGCTGAAACTCATCCAACTCCTCTTGATACAAGCCCAGGAATCCCATGAACAGTGGGAAAGCAGAGCCTGCACCATCTGGGTATGACAAGGGAGGTGGTTATCTTCAGCACAGTGATGGCACAGAAGCACAGGCCATCTCAAAGACTCCCTCACTGGCCTCACATGAACATTACAGAAAGGAATTGCCAAAAGAGATCTTTGCAAAGCACATTACAAAACAGACCCCAGTAATAACGAGCACACAACCACCTCATTTTCTGGGATCTCATAAAGGAATATGTGCAACTACCACACAGAACTTCATCAAAGGCTTCTAGGGCAGCACACTGCTCTCTGCAATTAGTACCATGAAAAGAAAACACCAAACCATCTATATTTACAAGTTCCTTGTCCAAAGCACGCTCAGGTCACATTCAATTTAAACATCGTGTGGTAGGAAATAATCAGGTGCTGACCTTTGCCAGAGCTGCTTCACTGTGCCTTTCTGACTTTTGTACACAAAATAAGAGAGCTGGTATTTTTAACTATGTTGTGAACACTAACAATTTAACCAGAAAAAAACCAGCCTATTTGTGAAAGAGAATATGTGGCACTCTTCTATCGACTGGAAAGTTCTAATGAGCCTGTCAGTGGCAGATCCGTATCTCCTGCGTTAGATTCTCCTCGCCATAAATGGCAACAGATTCATCTCAGTTCACAGGTAGCAACTCCCTCAGCAAATCCATGATCAAGAAAAGAAAATTATCTTGAGGCTCCTTGTCTTTCTCTAGCATAACTGTGGAACTATAACTGCAGCCTATATTAGTACATTTCTTTATATCTGAACACTGGCTAATTCCTCCTATGAATTACACACTTCATAAAAAAGGTGGTTGGGTTTTAAAATGCTGCTTGCAATACAACTTTCTGTTTGTCTAATTACTGTGGAGAGAGTGAGAGAGAATCATAAACCGAACAAAAAAAATTGTTTCCTGGAGCACAATCACCTAGATTTTTAACTAACACAAATGTATTTGTATACTACTCATATTTACAGTTTTTGCCAACTTGGTTTATTTAAAAGTACTGGACAAAATGAGGAGGACTAGTTATTTGTAATTTGCAAAATTTTACAAACTTGTAATTTTTTTAAATTTACTTAAGAAACTTAGAAGGGAAAAAACTATGGACTAGAAGCCACAGAATTCTCTACCTAAGCAGAAGCCATAACTGAGAGGTACTAAAGAATGCATTCTTTAGTATTGCCCTCCGTGCATTCAGCGCAGAGCACAAAAGCTAGGTGTGTACAAGCTACAGAATTCTTGTGTGTAGAAAAAGCTGTATCAGCTCAGATGCACATGTGCAAGTACACCCCAAAGTGCAACATGTATATTGCCAGCCACTCAGAGAAGGCACTCAATGTAACCTATTTCAAACCTGTATGGTCTCCAACCTGAACCCTAAGAAGGCAGATACTACCTTAATAAAAGCATGGATGTTAAGACCTCCTTTTCAGTCTCTCATTTAGCAGTCCAAAAACTGCTAACTGTTGTTGTGGCAAAAGTATCGAGACCCACAACTTCCACGGTGTCTAGGAGAGCCCAAGGTTATTTACAGATGACAGCAACGTAGATACCATAGTCATCCAGAGCAACCATCTTAAACAACTCCTGTACTGTCAGACTAGCACTTAATCAACTCAGGCGAAAAGCCTGCAGTACCAAGAAGCAATTCCACTGGCTAAAACAGCTAGTTTAATTTCATGACCGGAACTTGAACAGAAGATGAAAAATCTTAGTCCTACACCTGCTACCAAACATAAAGAGCACAACTAAATTTTCTCACCCACACTTTTGTCAACTCATTCAGAAATTAGAACCTCTGTATATAAACACATCAGATTTTAATTTAGCCCCCTGATTTCTTCAGTGAGGTTATCAGTAATACAATTTCATACCTGTTAACACAAGCAGATTATTTGGACCACAATGGTCATCATAGAAAAATACTCTAAAAATTATTTCAAACGAAATAACAATTAAAAATCTCTTTCTTTTAGAGTTTTACCTTATTCCAAATATCCAGCTACCTGAAGCACTGATACCTTTGGAGAAAGACAGTGATCAACTACTTCTGCCCCAACTTAAAACACTGCACACATAATGTACTCTTTTTCACTGTACATGCAGTACTAGTGGTAACTATACTGACAGTACATATGAAAAGATACGCACAAGTAGATACACATTGCATATTCCAAAACATAAACTCATTTTCAACCAACATTCAAAGTCATAAAACTGACTATTCAAAAAATCACAGGGCAAAGTATCATACACTTGTGGAAAACAGGATGCTAAAATGATGTGAGAAGGTGGCTAGCTATGATTTATAATACATGTCACATTTTCAATCAAGTAAGGAATAGAAAAATAAAAGATCAGTGTGATAACAGTTTATAAACAGGAAGGATTTATTCTTTTATCAATTTGGAATGGTAAAAGCAAAATCTAATCAGAATGAAAAGGAACAAACTGGCAGGCTAAAAAAACCTTAATGTAATACAGCCATTGTTTAATGTGATATTGTATCATTACCTTCACAACAAGATTACAGCACAATATTACATTCAGATCTGGATAATTTGTGCTTGTCTACATCTGGCTATGCAAAAGACAGAAGGTAGAGGGCAAGCTTTTTAGCACATCGATCCATCAACCAAGACTAGTTTAACTCAAGGTTTGGTTTTAGTTTATTTTTTATCCAAAGGAAAGTTAAATTTATAAAGTTATTGGGAATGAGCACAGCTTAATCTCATTTTTTTAAGTGCCAAGATCAACATTTTAAGAATGCCTTGCATTTTCAGACATACTATAGTAGATTAAAATATCTAAAACTATGTGTATATTTTTAGTCATCCCACCCGTGTCCATTTAGGTATTTCTCTGGCTCCTATAATCTTGGTATCTAAGCACTGATCCATATATTGTGTAGTTAAAAACAAACTATGCTCTCCAGATATAAAAGCATACTTCCTACTGACACCAGTAGGAACCCTGCGAAGAAAATCCTATGCCTGAATACAATCCAGAAATCTTTAAAAATAGCATCACAAAGACTATGTAAATCTAGACAAATGGTTATCCTTCCCACTCTTTGTGAGTATGCAATGCCCATTAGCACGAGTTATAAATTTGTTTCAAAAGAGCAGGATATATTATATCTAATAAGTTTTTTAGGCCAGTTATGGTTATGCAATTTCCTAGCTTGCTACAAAGCAAGGTCAGTGATCTGAGGAGGGCTGAGCACTTTCTGTAAAACAGTGAAGACATTCAGCTCCCAATGGAAGCTGAGGGCACGCAACATAACAGCGGTCAGGCCTCAGCCAGACATTCTAGCGGTAATACGTTCAAAAACTACCAAATATATTACTCATTATGTGAAGAATGAAAAATGTGGGAAATGTTGACTTTTTCGTGAGACTGAGAAGATAAGGCAACCTCAGAAAACCTGTGGGAGTAGAGATAATGATGGCTGAACTTGAGTAGACAAAGAGGGAGTGCACCAGACACATGTCCTGACCTCTACAGATGCCAGTACTTCGCTTTACTATAATGCAGCTGTAAGATTTTGGTGTCATCTTTAGTGTGTATAATGTCCATTTCACTAAAAATTAGTTTATATTAAAATTCATTCTAAGTAGCAGTAAATCACGCTTAAAAAAAAAGAGAGAAGGGGAACTGTATCTTTTGGCTTGCAATTTTTAATGGTCTGCTATCATGATAATGTGGTCTTTATGTAACATTAACTGTAAGTAGAGAGGAAATGTAATGATGGAAGTTTGGTATCTTCATCTGGATCACCTCACAGAACTGTCGGCTCTGTTCTTTTCTGTTTCCAAGGTGGTTATTATTGGAAAAGTATTTCTGTTTTGACAGATTCAGCATTCTTGTTGAGCAGTAAGCTACACTGTTAGGAATATGATTTTATATAGGAGTTCAAACACCTGTCCTTTTTAGGTCAAATTATTACAACAGCTGACAAGTAAAAGCTCGTAAACAAATGCAGCTGCCACAAAACAAGAACAAAATACCTTCTTTGCCTTCACAAAGGACCATATTTAAGACAATATAAGACTAAAGAGATAGACACAAGTAAAAAACAATTCACTTTGATATGGAGAAAAATAGTAACAAATCCTGGTTTATCGTCCTTAAACACTGCAATGTTTAATCTGCAATGTAGAAGGAAAATGTAAGAAACCTAGCACATTTCAGTCTTATTTTGCACATGTTGATTAAAAGTTCTTATGCCCTGAGATGCCAGATGTTTTTAAGCATAAGGTATTTATTTGCACACATACTCTGCCCCTAGTGTTAAATAACTGAAAAATACCTCAGAAAAGGGAAGTCTGTTTTTTGCAATAAGTAAAATGTTATCACTGCTATTAGTGACTGGAAAAGTTCTCTGTACATTTCTATCCCCCTTTCTACAAAATGTTGACTCCTACCTTCCCAGATTTTAATTGAACACACAACTACTTTTCATTAAAAGAATAATTTCAAGGTGTCCAGAATGTATTACGCAAGCTTGCACAGTACAGTTTCACACCAAATATGCAATGTATCCACTAGCTTATACCTGTTACTAATTTACTGCATACCTAAGTGCCTGGTAGACACACGTATAAAAACAAAAGTAGAATACAGAGTTACCTTAGGACACTCCTTACTGATTTAGTTCTATTAACTTATGTTGTTTATTAAGTTATTAACAAAAACAACAACTTACCATTAAAGTAATTTTCTAGAGTTCTTCTTGTTAAAGTACTGAGTTACCTATGAAATTACTGGAGGGTATTATATACTCTGCTACACATGGAGTAAGGTTTGTTTCAATATGTCCTAGCTTTGACTAGCTTTTGCAGCACTTCCCAAGTGAATGTTAATGAAGCACTAAAAATGCTTTGTCTCATGCTATCAGAATGAAAATACTGTGTCATTGGAAAAGAAAAACTAATAAAATATGAGTAATTTTCAGTTGACTATTGATGGAATAGCAAATACATGCACTGGTAAAACATGCTTTTTTCATGGTTTTGATAACTGAAAAAAATGCATGTGTAGACTGTAGAATATAAAAAGCTTACTTTCCTAAAGCTTTAAAGCAACACTAATAAAGAAATATAAATCCTAAAATAAAAACAGATTGCTGTAGGACTCATTATCTCAGAATCTTTCAACAGTCTTTACATGTTTAAGTACATAATTCCTGAAAATACACACTGTGTATAAACAAAAGCTCATGACTGAACAGAACTGTTTTAACTAACATAAACACACAGCAACATAAAGTTTCGGAAAGTCTTCTTCAAGCCTTAGAATCTAAATAAACCATATGTGTGGGGAGGACTAATTCTGTTCTCTCATACTTGCATAATGTGGGACTACTTTAGATTTCAGTTGAGCTAATCTACTAACAACAACATAACTAGAAGCAAGTTTGTATTCTGCACAGTTTTATAAATCACACTGCATTAAGCCACGTGACTAACATCTGTTGCATATTGTTCCTTCTTTGATCCTTCCTCCAGAGAAAAGCAGAAGCAAAGATGTTTCTTGTTTTGATGGGGTTTGGGGGTTTTACATTATGTATGTATGAATATATGTAGTATTAAATATTTTTATATATATACACAAATACACGCAGTATTAAATATTTATGCTACACAAGCATGGGCAACATTCCCCTTGCTCCTGACAACAAGGTGGTACAGTATGTGCTGTTTTTTACTTCCTGAAATAATTCACTTTGCAAAATTAGATCAACCCCACTGACTGTTAACCACTGGATAAATCTCAGTTTTCTTCGGTTTTCCCCTGTGTTGCAGATCTCTACTGGCTTCACCATGGTGAAACCTTACATGGCCTTTTAGGTTTTTGTGCCCATATGACAGAGTGGTTTTAAGATACTCAGAGCTTTGAAGTTTAATGTAAACTCTGCAGAAAGCCAATCTGAAAAGCAGAGGTTTGATATGTTCTGAAAACAGACTCGCTTGCTCAAGCAAATGCACTAAGCTCCCTGTTTTACACAATTTCCTACATACTGAGTGTTTGATGCAGGTGGATTGCACTGTCCAGCCAGCAGTTCACACAGATATGAACAGCGGAAACTGTGGCTCCTCTGGTCAGGATAGGATGGCATCTCCAGGCCAGCCAAGAAAGGATTCCAGCATTGATGGAAAATGCTTTTCAGAAGACAATATAGCATCAGCAAGGAATGATGCACTGAAGAACAAAGTAACAGCCAGAACAGGTACAAAAAGGAATAGCTGTACTACTCCAAACCTGGAAAGGGGGACCTGAGAAGAAACTGAGACACTACTTTGTACATACTGGACTTGAGAAAGGAAAACTCAGCAGCTCTGGTTTACCAGCTTCTTGGAGCTCATTTTCACAGCATTTTTATTCTCTGATACTAGGGCAAAAGTCTACCTGGACTTATGCAAAGGTTTGACACTGTCGCACATGACATCCTGGTCTCAAAATTGGAAAGGCATGGATTTGATGGATGGACCACTTGGTGGATAAGGAACTAGCTCAATGGCTGCACTCAAAGCGTTGCAGTCAATGTCCAAGTGGAAGCCAGTGACAAGTGATGTTCCTCAGGCGTTGGTACTGGGACCAGTGCTGTTTAACTTCTTTGTTGGAGACATGGACAGTGGGATTGAGTGCACCCTCAGCAAGTTTGCCAATGACACCAAGCTGTGTGGCGCGGTTGACACGCTGGAGGGAAGGGATGCCATCCAGAGGGACCTGGACAGGCTTGAGGGCTGGGCCCCTGCAAACACGCAGGCGCAATTACAGGTTGGGCAGAGAATGGCTGGAGAGTAGCCCTGAGGAGATTAGCAGGTCATCAAGACCCCAGCTCACCTAACCTTCAAAAAGACATCCAGATGTGGGGACAAAGAGCAGTGATCAAAGCCTGACCACTCACAAAAGGGAAAAGAAAGGAAGCACTGATCACTGTTCACTCAAAAAGGGCAGAAAAAGGCATATCCAGAAAGGCAGATCCAAAACCTGTACATGCTTGCCAAGCTAAGAAGAACCCAGGAGACATAATGACTTGAAATATGTCTGTCCTTCCTGTCACAGCAACTGATAAGAGCCTAACATCTGGACAGAAACAGACTGTTGGACAGACTTCTTGGACACTGTGCATATTCTGGTGTTTGTGTATGACAGAGAGTGAGTGAAACCTATTTTGTTTCAGGTTTTATTTTAGATAAAAATCACCCTTCCTACCTACAAGATGGGTACACTGTTACTATGCGCAATTTAAACACCATTCCACATAGTTTGTACTCAAACTACTTAGTAAAACAGAGAGTTTACTGCTGCAGGGAGATAATGGTTATGCCCGGATTAGTGCAGTATATTTTTAAAGCAAATCCTCCAGTTATTCACACTAACATTCCAAACCAGTTCAGCTCTCAGGGAAATTTCGGTGCAGGCAACCCAGATTATTTCTAGAGGAAGCTGGAGAGTAATCTCTGTTCCAGTTGTGCACCATTTCACCCCAACAGAAACATAAGGGTATGAAAAAATAAGCACTCCTCTGAAAAGCTTCAATGCTGAGGAAGGGGACTATTCAGTATTTAACCCAGGGGACCAGACCAGATCAAGTACAAAGTACATATCTCAACTGTATGGACTCTATTATAAGTAGGGGTCTCCATACTGACTACTTCAACCTATTCATCCACTATAACAACCCTATATTACTTGCTAGCATAGTCAGTGCCAGTAACAGCATTTAAAGTGGACTTTTAAAGACTGCTTTTTGTCTAATCTTTATTTTGCTTGATTTTTCCTTTCAAGTAGAAATACAGAAACATGTCCAGAAGCATTTGTAAAGTTACTGACTTGTATCTCTAAGCATGCTAATTTCTTAACTATAAATTAGCTCAGCACTGTGTCCCTGTAAAATTGTTTATTACATTTGGCTTTTGAGTCTGATTTCCATGCAAAACAGGGACATAATGTACTTACTACCTAATATCTGGAATGATTGAAAGAAACTGACTATGTGAACTCACTTAGCTCAACTAAATTTCTCAGGTTTACAGGCCTCCCTGGCAAAACACCCATGACTTAAGTCAGCATCCATGGAGTTCATTTCAAGCAAAAGGTCCAAGGCACTACTAACTACTTCCCTTCCTGGCTTACTATAGGCAAAAAATCAAAAGAGAAGGCCAGCCAATCCCCTCAACAAACACATTCCAAGAATAACACTGAAGAATCGTAAGATCTTTCCACAGCTGCTGGATGCAGTTTTTCCTACAGTACCTACCAAAAACATGTAGTTTGCTGAAAATGTAATACTGCCTAAGCTGTACTTAGCAGTTCTGACATCCATCAGGCCTTGTAAACAACCAGAATTTTTCATCTAAAAATAGACAACTTTTTTGTGGAAGGTATGGTAAACCCTGAAAGCTTACCTCCAAACATTCTTGCCCAAACCAAAGAAGTGGAAGGCTATTTAATTTTAAAGAAAGAAACATGATATGACACTACAGTGGCGTGTAAAGTAGCTGGAAGTGAGACACAGAGGAAAGCTGCCAGAAGGAAAGAGGAAATTATGTTCCTTGGCAAAATGGCTCCAAAGCTGCCAGCATCTGATGGTGGCAGTGTTGAAAAATGAGTTCTGCATTCTTAGCCAAACAGCAGCAGCAGCTTATTGAAGGTGGTAATCACAGCTAAGCAGTGGATTCAGCAGCAAATTTAACTAATCAGCATTTAAATGTTAGAACTGTAGCATTAGTGAAGTAGACTAGATTAACTACTCTAAAAGCACAGAACATGTGACAGGTGAAAATGATACCTTTTGATGCTTGTTGGACTCTCCCAAAGATTTCCGTCGAAACTCAGAATTGCAAAGGCCCCCTAGATCAGCTTGCAGCCTATTGCCGATGAAGTTAGGGAGAAAATTAGACCTCACATAGCATGGGATGTCAAGAGCTTTGCTTAGAAAAGTAACAATGGATCATGAAACACTAAAGAAGGTTTTGGCTATTCCCTCTCATCAACAGTAACTGAAATTTGACCTAGGCTCTTTTGAAGCTCAATGCTAGCAGATGTGGGTACTGAGCAGAGAGAGAAATGGATTAACAAAATGTCCACAGGAAAAGGATTACTCTAAGGTGAAATAAGCTGCTGAACACTGTGAATTTGATAAAACTGTCCTTCAGGAATAAAGTCTTCCAACTGACAGACTGTTAGGACCGTGAAGAAAAAAGAAGAATAGCAAATACAGGAAGTGTAGGATCCAAGCCATTAAGCAGAGGAAGACTTAACTGAATGGTCATGATCAAAGCTAGTACTGAATTACAACAAATATGAGGAAAAGAGACTTAAGTATACAATAGTATAGAGTTAGAGGGCGTGAAGGTTATGAAAGAAAAGACTTGCAGCAGCTGAAAGAAGTGGGAAAAAAATCCCAAGTACTAATGCTATTCAAAAAGACACCTTGAGGTAAGTTTTCAAAGAGGACAAGGATAAATAAGACCAAAAGCTAAACTGAGGTCTAGGAAGATAAAGTTACCTTGCTCAGATGCAACGAGCATATCGTAAAGGACTTGCAGAAGGTCTGAAAGTTTAAAAAAAAACAAACTCAAAACAAAATGAACACAAATAAAACCCCAACTGTGACCAGAAAGGCATTCCTGCCTCCTGAGTCATATAAAGTCAGAGCTTTTGCCACCAGATTTTGTTTATGTAAGAATTTACTGGAGAAATTGTATATTTTGGGGAACAGAAACTAGCCCTACAGCACTGTAAAACCATGAAATCCAAATCCTCACTGCAAAGGAGCATAGTGCTGAAGGCCTCATCTGACCCATATCCAATCACTTGGTACTCAGTGAGAAAAAAATCAATAAAATCATAAAATGATCTTACAAATTTTGTTGGTGGCCATGGAAGAGGAATTATTCTTAATGACCAATAAATGATTCCGCTAGTTAAAGAAGACGGCTGTGATAAGTTGATTTTTTTCCTGACAGAGAATGTGTCAATATGAATGCTGGCACTACAAACAAACCAAAGTATATGTTTGGGAAGGCCTTCCTCTTGTGGAAGAAACCCATGCTTACAAGAAGATGATTCATTGCAGAGAAAGACCTAATCTTTACAAGTTCACAGTCTATGTTCTTAATGCTCTGTCTGCATTATTTTGAGTTTATGCTATTTTTGCTTTTAATTTGTCTTTCTGCCCAAGCTTTCTTGAAGAAAAAATAAATCTTGAGTCTCTCCCCCTAAGTGAATAATTCACTATCTATCTGTGTATTTCAAAAGATCCAAAAGCCCCTGTCTGTTGCTCACTTTAAATTACCTGACAAACACACTTCTGGAAAAACACCAAAAAACAGCAGAAAGAGTTCAACTCACAGACTAGGAAAAACATACAATCTTACATGGAGATCTCTTTCTCTTTGTAAACATTCTGTGGTCCTTGCACTTGCTTCACAATCAAGTTAAACTTGCATTTCCTCATATCAAAGATTCTATTCTGAACCTTAGTTTGGAGAAGGAAAGGAAACAATATGAAAAATAGGCTCTTTTATCACCAGTTCATAGGAAATCCATTCAAACAAGCATTTCTAGCAGAAATGGGAACAAAGATCAAATCAGTCCAAAAATACATATAAGGACTTTGAAAGCCACCTTTCACAGTTTTGGGCAGGTTGTTGGTTTTGTTCTTACTTAAAAGAACTTCCAGGTCAGTTTGTTTGAAAAGACCCACAAACCAGGACACAAACTATAACAAATTCCAACAAATAGTAAAAGCAATCAACATGGTACTGGTATCCTCACAATGGACTCTGAACATGCTCATCTTCCTTGTCCACCATTTACTTTTGTCACTTCAGAATGCTATCAAGGATTCTCAGATCCTTAAAGTGCACTCCTAACATGTAAACATTTCCAAAGAAAGGTCAAAAGAAGCCTTCAACAGGGTACTAACCCCATCTTGAAGCCTACAGAAATTATGCACTAACACAATGAAAAAACGTAAGTTTGAAGTCTAGCAAGTTTCAGAAAAATATTGCTGTGGTCTTCACTTTGTAAAACCAACAGGAAAGCGTTCCACATGAATTGTTTGACAGGGCTACACAGTCTCTTCCCTAATTAGATACTTTTGGAAGACTTACTCCTTTACCGTTGCTTTTGGTCACTACACAAAATTAAAATAATAACAGACAGAAATAATATTCACAAAGGGGTACTGCAGCAACTTACTAAATTAATAATATCCTTCACTGATGTCAAATACACAATTTGATTTTTATTTTTGAAAGAAATTTGCTATTTTTCACTAAGCCATGCAAAACACAACTATTAATCTGGTTGTTCTTGGAATATGTTCACCAGCTACAACATTTTCTAGGTTGTTCCCTCGCAGGTTCCTATGTCATTACTTATTTCTATTTATTTTTGTTCATGTTATCACTGCTTAGCTAAGTCACTATCTATTCTTCACAACATATTTATCCATTTCACAATCATACCTATGCCTTTCCCCACACTCCCTCCTGGCAGTTTTTATACACCTGCAGCTGAAAACAAGAGAAAGTCAGCAATTCGGCCTCTGTCACATAATTAAATAAAGTGCACTCAAAACACAGTCTTTATGCACAAATCTGCCTGGCAGAAGGCACCTCAGTATAGATGTACATAGTACTGAGTACTGGAGGTAGTCTACACTTGTGAGGATTAACATCACATGCCAAGTCTCCCTCCTTCTCAGCCAGAAAGCAGTGAGACACACTCTGCATAAAACACACTGCAATTAAAACAAGAAGCAGTGAAAGGATAATCTCCACTTTTTTCTTTTTTTCCTTTTCTTCCATGTGTAAGAATCAGTGCCACAAATTACTAGCCTTGCAAAAGAAACGGGCAGGCAGTCGCAAGACTTTCACTTTCCCCCTATCCTGCCCAAGGATACCCGTAACTGACAGATGTAGCAGAGAGTCCCACCTCCGTTCCCTCTTTTTATTTGTTAGACCAAAAATGTCTCAAGCAAAAGAAGTTTAATTGCTGTGTTCACAGAAAGTGACTTTGTGCACAACTGACTAGTGGCCCAACCAAGACAAAATCTGCCTAAGGCACAGATAAAAGAGTGAATTTCTCCCTCTTCCAGGGTTCCAAAAGTTTTAGTTAAATTAGATGAGAAAGCCACCATCATAATCTGCTTTTTGTGCAGCAAGGTCTAAACACTCAAGTAAGCAATCTTGATTTGCTTACTTACAAGATCTCCTATTTTCAACGATATCACAATATACCTCAAAAGAAATAGGAACAGCGTTTAACACCCTATCTTCATTAATAGCTAAAAAGCCCAACTATTTACAAAAGTACCTACCTCTGTGTTTTTTAGGATTCAGCTGTAAACTTGTTAAGTTTCACAGAGAAACTATGATCTCATGCACATGGGACGTATCTACACAAAACTTCAGGAATTTTCTCACTATTATGATGATAGTCATTAACGCAAGTGAGCTAATCTGTGATGTCAAGATTGCAGGCAGTTCGAGCTGCAGTGATCACGTGCTGGTAGAGTTTGCAGTCCTGAGGGATATGGGTAACACAAAGAGTAAAGTCAGGACCCTGAATTTTAGGAAAGCAACCTTCCAGCTCTTCAAGGAGTTAGTCAATATGACCCCCGGAAAAATGCCTTCAGAGAGAGCAGAACAGACCTGGCAGATATTTAAGGACACTTTCCACACAGCGCAAGAGCTCTTGATTCCCAGGTGTAGGAAATCAGGAAAGGAAGGCAAGAGACCGGCACAGCTGAGTTGAGACCTGCTGGTCAACCTAAAGGGCAAGAAGGAAATGCACAGGCAGTGGAAGCAGGGACAGGTTGGACGTAGGGACAGGTATCCTGGGAAGAGTACAGGGATGCTGCCCACTTGTGTAGGGATGGGGTCAGGAAGGCCAAGGGACAGCTGCAGCTGAGGTTGGCAAGGGATGCAAATAGCAAGAAGGGCCTCTACAAGTATGTCAGTCAGAAAAGGAAGGTCAAAGAAAGCGTACCCTCCTCTAATGAGTAAGACTGGCAAACTGGTAACAATGGACAAGGAAAAGGCTGAGATTCTCAACAACTTTTTTGCCTCAGTCTTCACTGGCAACCTCTCTCACCACACTGCTCCAGTGGATGGACAGCTAGACAGGGACTGGGGGAGCAAAATCCCTTCCACTGTAAGATCGGGTTTGTGACCACCTGAGGTACCTGAACATAAGCCTACAGGACCTGGCGAGGTGCATCCCAGAGTCCTAAGGGAATTGGCTGATGTAGTTTCCACTCTCCATGATATTAGAAAAGTTGTGGCAGTCAGGTGAAGTTCCTGGTGACTGGAAAAAGGGAAACATTTTACAATTTTTTTTTAAAGGGTAGAAAGGAGAACCCTAGGAACTACCAACCTGTCAGCCTCACCTCTGTGCCTGGGACCATCATGGAACAGATCCTCCTAGAAGCTATGCTAGGGCACATGGAGGCCAGGGAGGTGACTTGAGACAGCCAGCATGGCTTCACCAAGGGCAAGTCCTGTCTGACCAGCCTTGTGGAACTCTATGATGGAGTGGCTACAAGAGTAGACAAGGGATGTTGTCTATATGGATTTCTCTAAGACTAAGAGAGTAAGACTCTCTCTTAGACTTGTCTAAGACTATACTGCTGGTTCACTCTGAGCTCAGCTTACATCATCAGAAGATAAAAAGAAAGACTAAGAAAAATAGTCACACTAGACACTTTTGCATGTAGCCAGTAATGAAATTTTGTCAGTCATAATTCTACTGCATCTAAAATGATTTCTCAGTGGAAAAGGAAACCAAAAAAGAAGTTAAGAAATACATCTCTTCATTCAACAAAACCAACCAGTAAAAATTAACATTAGATGAGATAAACTAGCATCACTTATCCTGGAAAAAAACCTAGCCACCACCCCTATTCACAGTGGCTGATACGCAATATTTTCTTAAACTGCACATTCCATCTAAGATGATGCCACAGGCAATAGGACTAATATTAGAACCCTCTGTCAAGATATTAGATCATCTGTCGCTAAAGATCCCATCCCTTACCCCAAATTTCAATACCTTTCACTATTTATAACATACTGAAACTTCTACATGTAAAATTTGAATTTTTCCAGGATTAGAGGTAATAGTGAAAATGCTTCCAGTGTTTTTAAAAACAGAGTAAAAAAAACCAAAGCACTACACCTTATTCCAATTAAAGACTGATTTTTTTAGTACTAGTAGCCCAAAAGTTTGGAGTAAGCATTTCAAACCTGGCAGATAGCTAGTACTTACTGTTACAAACAAGAAAAAGTTAGATAGCCTAGTGCAATGTTAGAACATTGGGTTTGGATCCAAACAACATGGACTCAGTTCCTTACTTAACCTTGGCATAGGATGGGAGAGGAAAGGGGAATTAGGAAATTTTATGTGTCTTTGAAATATTCTCCTGTAACAGCTACAGACACCAATTAGCTATCTGTAAGATAAGAATACATTCCTACTACTTACCAGGATTTTCTGGAAACAAAATATGAGAAATGGGTTAGGTATCATTGTAATACCACTGATTGTGAATACAATATTAAACAGTAGACAGACTATTTTACTATGATCTGCAAGAAAAAAAACTTTTTCCATCATCTTATACAGCTCTGTCAGTAGAAGAAAAATAGTTGACAAGTAGAGATAAAGTAGGATACAGAGAGGAGAACCCACTCTGAAAATTAGTTTCAAAAACTCAACAATAGTATTCAATAATGACAATTAAGTACTATTTTCATCTCTCCATATTTTATCTCTCTATACACAGGTCACTTTTGAGGGAAAAGAATACTTTCTCAATGTCATGCTACTCATACAACAAAAAATGCCTAATTAGTATTACCTACACGCATATATACGCACATATATGAAGGGCAGGCATGGATACGTATGATTAGGCATACACATATATAATCTGTGTAATATATAACAACTATAATATGTGTAATCATATGCCTGTCTCTCATATATGTGTGTACAATATATACATATACACACTGTTCCTGAGCCAAACCAATTTATGCCAGCTTTAAGCTGGGAACAGGTCTTTACAGCCAGTTACAAACCACTGAGATACAAGTTTATATTGGAACTGCTTAGGCACCCTTAACTATAATGATGCTAGTAGGCTCTGCAAT
The DNA here is from genome assembly GCA_028565335.1 of Limnodromus scolopaceus. Taxonomy (NCBI): domain Eukaryota; kingdom Metazoa; phylum Chordata; class Aves; order Charadriiformes; family Scolopacidae; genus Limnodromus; species Limnodromus scolopaceus. The sequence goes on along the minus strand of JAOXNO010000020.1, from coordinate 46,392,467 downwards.
AATTCCAATCCTAGAATTTTTTAACATGCAGTCACTATTCTACAATAGCATCAGAAGAGCCCCATTAACTCTCCAGTCACTACAAGAAGAAATTATGGTTTTTGTAGCTAAAGCCAAGAAGGGGGGTGGAAATAAAAGAGGAAATCCCTTCGTGTTCCAAGTTAAGGCCTCAGTTTAAAGTAATGGGACATCTTATGAAGTTTATTCTAGGCAACATAATGTTTACTTTGCTCATTTGAAGTAAGTTAATTTCTGTACAAGAACCAATTTTAAGAATGTTTATTTAATAAAGAAATATACATATTGTTTGAGTGCTTTTCTAATTGCAGTGCAGGTCCTACCTCTTCAATAAACTCAGAGGCAGGTTTCACTGGCCAAGATTCCTTTTAACAATTCATGTCCCATACAGCAATAAAAGTAAGTGATTTTCAAACTCCTAAAATAATTTTCTTTATTAGTCTCATAAAATTATAAATGATAACTATTTAAACCTGTGTATTTGAAGCACAAGTAAATTCACATATTCTAAAACATCCCTTTTTGTTTTAATTTTGGTCAGTAATCTGTGACTGAGATGTTATCTTCTTGTGGTACTATCCAAGAAGTAAAGCATCTTCGTACAGGTAAATATCGTAATTTATCTTCTGAAAGCCCTAGGAAAGTTCTATAGACAACTAACAGAAATGCCAAAGAAACGCCCGATACTGTAGAATACAGATGTGGCTTGTTTATTAATACATTCCATAGCAGAGGCTCACTTTAGGTGTTTATTATAAGGAAGGACATGTTTCAGAACTCCAGATAGGACTGAGGGTTAGTGGCAGAGCTTGGAGAATGAGTTGGTTTTGTTTTGAAACACAGACATAGTCTGCACGTGCAAAGATGGACGATCAGGTTTGTGTCCTCTAAAGTGGCCCAAAGGCAGGACAGTGGGTTTCAGAGACTTCCCGTCATCTTTACCATCATCAATGATACTCAAGGAAGACAGTTTTGCCATTTTCTTTTACCAGTTTTGCCATTTTTTAATATTTCTCCATATTTACCATTATACTATATTTTTGAAAAACAAGGAGCAAATAGTACTTTACTCAGTTTACCTACTATAATACTAAGATTTGGAGATAGCTGCTTTCTAGATTAGCAAAGTGCTCAAGTTAGTCTTTCTGCCAGATTCCATAGAGAATGAATGACCCAAACAACTGAAGAAGTCTCAACAGAGACAGCTCTGATGCAATACTGTGAACTCAGCTTCTGCAGTTTTGTGTCCGTGAAGAGACAGCAATCTTACAACTGAAAAACAAGGAAGCAATGACTGACAGATTGATATAATACATAGGCAACAAGATCATATATGGATCTGCTTGGGTCCTGGTGAGTGACTGATGAGGACCTGTGAGTGCTCCAGCACAGACTGCTGACTGTACCAGGCAGTGTGGCTGAAATTTGGTTTCAGTTCAAAATTTAGTTTCCGAGTATAGAATTTACATTACTGTGGAGCCTTTTCAATCCAGCTGAAACCGTAGCTATTGCTTCCACAGTTTTAGAAGATTAAGTTTTTTTCAGCTGTTGCTACTGGAAGGAAAGCAATATACACTCTTGCACAGATGTTACATAGAGATCACAGAATCACAGATTCACCTAGGTTGGAAGGGACCTTTTAAGATCATCCAGTCCAACCAATGGACAAAAAAAAAAAAACAAACAAAA
>JAOXNO010000020.1:46373563-46384732 GCA_028565335.1 Limnodromus scolopaceus | reverse complement strand
AAAGTGCCAAACGCTTGTAAAGCCCTGATACTTCAGATAATGACTAGAATATATGACTGCTTCCTTCCCTGGCAGACAGGAGTACAATTAGAATTCTCAAAACAACAGCTCCTTTGTGCTGGCATGCTGTGTTATGTTTATACTGCTACAGATAGACTAGAAGATAAAAAAATAAATACTACAGCACCCTTTTTAACCCAAGATAATAGCTAACTTTTTTTTTAATGTGGGTTTGGACAGGGTTTTGCACATAGCTTATTCTTAACTGAAGTCACTGAGCTAATTATCATTGCATGCACAGGAATTAACTGTTTAAGCAGCTTACTATATACATAGAAGCCTCTATTTGAAAAATCACACGAAACAAGAACAAATGAGCTATTATGAGTCACTTAATTTCCTCTGCTGCGCAAATACAGCCTGACATTTAAACAGCTTAAATTATTCTTTTATTTTATTTCAAATTTTAAAAATTTGGATGTGCTTGGCTTGATGAACTGTTAAATGAAAAGCATCAGGAAGTATGCATGCCCTTTATTTCATCCTTTACTTTTATTCAATACTATGGATCTCTGGGAACTTACGGTGGTTAGAAGCAGCATAGGGAAACATAAGCATAGGTTTTTCTCATCTCCTTCACAAAGAAAGTACAAGTACTATATTCCGAACACGCAATCTGGACTCAGATAACCATAGGTGGTTTTACCATAGAATACCCTGCAGGCATCTTTTTCCTATAAATGCTGGGAAAGGTACATTCAGGGGAAGCTCTGACAAAGAGCAGTAGCGTATCAACAACTGAATCTTGAAGATTTCTTCTACTGCATGCTGTCATTTTGGCCTAGACACCTCTCTCCCCTGTCTCTTTCATTCTGAACTATTTGTGCGTTGTGTCTTTCATGGCTTCACTGATCACTCTTCTTATCACACAGCTAAGTAAAACGGCCAGCTTCTTCCTCAATTACAGTGATCCATAAGGACCTACGTCAACATTCTAGTACCAGGCCTTTGAAGTCAGAGGAAATTGCTAAACAGCTCTACCAGTTTCATACAGCTTCAAGAACATGGTGCGCAACGTCACACTTGCCTCCAAATCAAACCACTATATGAAACATGAGAGAATATAGTCTGCGGCAAGTGCCAAAAAGCAACCAAGACTCGTGTAACTCAATGCTTTCCTTTAGGAGTTCATTGAATGAAGAGCTATCATTGAAAACTCAGGACTCAGTACAAGGTATCCACAAAGCAATGAGGCTTATAGGACAGAGAAGGGTCACTAAACGCCTAAGTTTTAAATTTTAGAGATCTTAATAAATAAAGAAAGCAAACTTATCCTAAAAACTATCCAACATACCGCATGCCAGCATAATTTTCTACTTTTAACCTTAAGATGGATTGCAAGAGGAAAGATGTAGGGAAACATCTATGTAAATAAGAAACACATGTAGCATGAAACAAAATGTTTCCTTATCTGATTAATTATACAGTTTGTAAAAAAAGAAAAACTTCCGGTTCATCTAAGCGCTTGGACTGGCAATTTGTGCAATTTGTTGAAGTTACTTCAGATATCAAACCTACTTAGTAATTGTCCCAGGAGCTTCAAAATACAAACCCAACAATCTGGGAATACACCTTTCCTTTCAGTCCTCATCATTCTATCAGAGCTTTGCCTTTAACTCTTCCCTTGAACATTTTGTCCATCTACCTAAATGGATCCACTCTACTGTTGGCACTAGGCAAACAGTTAGTAAAAATAGTGTTTCATTCTCTGCTATTAATAAGCACTATCTCATCACCAACTTAAAAAAATACGTATTTTATAAGAAAAATAAAAAGCAAATAGGGAATTTCAATTGCTAGGCATTGCCTTACAACTAATAGAGCTAAAACTCTATTGTCATTGTACAACTGGAATATACGGTAAAACAAAAAGATTTAATTAAGCTTTTTGTTTTCCACAATTCCATGAAAACTTGCTAATATAATCCTTATGGTTTGCCTTACTCAGCTTCCAAAGACCAGTATTTGACAAGAAACTGGTAAGTCGCAAAAGGCTTATGAATAAACTCTAGATCTGAATTTTAACATGCTCTTGTTCTGCCAAGATATAATGGTAAAATCAACACCAAAAGAAAACATGACAAAATGATAGCAGCATCAAGTATTCAATAGAACCAATAAAAGAACTTCAGTTTGGCAAATGAAGAAATTCAAACCCACATGTTCAATGAGCTTATATTTTCCTTTGCTGAGCCCTGTTAAAAATAAAATTCAAGATCATAGCATGTAAAAATAGCTGATTAAAAGGAGTTCAACAAAATACAGGAGATGAGCTACTAAGCAGTTTCTTTACCTAGCCATTCCCAGGCTGGAGAAGTTGGAAGGAACGATCAAAACATCAAGCCTGGAAAAGGGGTGGGTACCCAGTGTGATGTAAGCTGCTGAGAGGCACTGAGGAATGAGCTGAAGCAAACGTTCTTTGCAACGTTCCATAAGACACCAGGGAGCAAAGACTCTGTATGGAATGACTGCCTGCAACCTGGCAGCAGGATTTTGGAAACGGCAGGGATACTCCACATGACGACAGATTTCTTCATGCCATCTAACAATAACAAAAAAAAGAAAAAAGTTTAATGTGATACCAAAAATGTGCTCAGTTGAGTATACTAAAACAAGAATATTCTCTAGACATCAGAATGACAGAGTTAGTTCACAGAAAATCATCTCATTTGTATTCTCACACGTGCAGCACTGTGAAAACACTCATGTCTGATTAGAACTGATAAGGTCACTCATAACTAAAATAAAAAGAGACCAGTCAAACGTTTTCATAATAGATATGCACCAACACGCCAAGTGCTCAAAATGTACATAAAGAAAACTAAGTAACAATACAAAAATACTTATTTATTCAGAGAATTCCTATTTGTAGTTGACTACAGAAATAGAATTTCATACATATTAACACAAACATATTAAGTGCAAGTAGAATGAAATTCCAAGGAGTTTGTTTTGGCGGGTTTTTTCTGTTGTTGTTAGTAAAATTCTCCAGGAATTTTTACTGATTTTTTTTCTTAAGTAATAAAGAACAGTAGATAACAATTAAGGCTTATCACCATGGACCTCTGAAAATTAGGATCAAGCTTACTTTACATCACTTTTATGGGATGTAAAGTCTATTCAGAGCTGTGGCTGGAAGGAAGGAGGTGTAAATAAAATCTTTCCTAAGCACTGAGTCATACACCTTCACAATAATTTATCTGCCCAAATAGACGCATATCTAAGCAGAAATCAGCTTCAAGTTTTCACCTGCCAGCCTGCCTTCTGTACAGTGCAGAGCCTCTCCTCGGGTTGAGATTTCGCTTAGGAAAGCTGGTTCTGCTATGCCTGGACAGGCAAAGCACTTATTGTTATTACACCCAGCATTGCCCAAAGCATTTTTATTTGGAAGATCATGCTCTAGGTGAGTGCTGACACAAAAAACCAAAATAATAACACACAGACAAGGACTACATTTTGCTCAAGTGCCAACACTTAGCATCTTACATAACTCTGTGACAGAAGTGGACTCTAAGCTATTTCATTGATTACATGTGCAAAGAAACTACACCCATCATTACATATTTTTTGTTCCAAGGGTGGTCTAACCCAGTAAAGTGTCACTTTGTATTTAATTATCAGAGTTGAGATTAGGCAAGAACATGAAAGGTAGCATCCTATCTCTTGTAAAAGTTGCCAAGTCCTTAATGACCACAAGGAGACAGGAAACATTTAAAACCCTAGCTCCATTTAACTTCTTTGATAGTTTCCTTATGTGAAACTCACTGGCATCTGACATAAATTGAATTACACATTTCAACAACTTCTTTCAGAAACCTTTCCATTTCCTGCTGCCCAAGAGTTTATCCCCATTATCTTATCTGAGAGCTACCTTAACATTTGCTTGTCTACCCATTTCACACCCTTTCTAAGAAATGTCTGCTAATATGTTGGTTTGGTTACCTAGTCTTAATGACTAATATAGGTCTAATTAAAGACTAATACAAGTAACAAGTGTCTGTTGTGTTAACTCCCAAATAAAGATTTACTGGATATAACTGTAAGAGCAGATTTTTAAGGACATAGATTTTTATGTCCTGATTAACTGCAAAACAACCCTGTACACTTTGGCTTTCCATTTTGGTCTATGCATAATTGTCACTGCCCTTGTAGAGGATGGTTTTTTTGTCAGTTGTTGGGTTATTTTTTTGGAAACACATTAGTTCTACTTCTTCCACTATCCCTAATGCAGCTGCTGAAGATACATCACACTACCTGTGCCAATTAACTCGTCCAACGACCATCACACCGATTGACTCATAACAATGACCATCATACTGATTAAAACTTGCACTAATTTTTGCTACAAAAAGCTACAAAACTATTTCCCTTTTCAGAAGTTTTTTTTAAAAAAGCAGAAACATTCATTTATTCTATCAACACTCTGCCAGACTAATCTTTTGCACCAAATCAATAAAAATTCCTACTACTGAATGTGCTGTACATTAGAGAGGAATATATACATTGAACATCCGCAGTGTATTCCTGTAGAGGCAGTTAGAAACACATAAATAGTAGAGGAATAATCACAAAACAATTTCTAAGAGCTGATCAACTATTTTAAATCTCGAATAGGCATGTCTTACATTAACATCATGACCATGATCTTAGGTCAAATATAAAAATTCCTACTATCAAGATTTAGTACAATATTTTTAAACCAAAATTAGCCAAGCTGCAAGCCATCAGAATCCTTTCATTTTAAATTCCAATAAAAAAACCCTATTAGATCCTTAAGTTCCAAAGTCTCACTAGCTTTACCAAAACAGTAAGGACTTCCACTGTCCCAGAGACGGAGAAGTGACCATCTCACTCTGCTCTGCGCTTGCCAGACTGCACCTGGAATACTGTGTCCAGTTCTGGTCCCCACAATTCAAGAACGACACAAGAGAGACAGGAGGGTGTCTAAAAGAGGACCACAAAAATGAACAAAGGGCTGGAGAACCTGCCTTGTGAGGAAAAACTGAAGGAGCTAGGTCTGTTTGAGGAGAGAAAGGGAGAGAAGAGGAGGAGAGGGGAACTCCATTCACACTACCCAAGCACTGAAAGAGCATCTACAAAGGGCACAGACGCTTTCTCTTCACAAGAAGCCATACGGAGAAGACAAGGGGTAATGGGTGCTGGATAACCACATCTAAGCTCTCCTTCCCAAAAAAGACTGAACCAGATGATCTTTCAAGGTCTCTTCTAAACTGGGCTGTTCTGTGATTCCATGACTACAAATTTGAAAAGCTGAGAGCAATATGTGAGGAGATCAAGTGCCATGTCTGAGACTTCTGCTAACTATGGTGAATATACATGGAAACAATTGGTATTTTTCCAGAGACTTAATTTTTAGCTTCAAGTCCCATTTGCAGGCCTATATAGTATTATTCTATTCATCCATCACTCTGTAATAACTTAAGATCAATAAGCAGTTTTGACTAGATTGGAAAGAGGAATAGATGTATCTGAAATAATTACATTTCTACATGTTTGGAAAGACAGCTAAGTAGTCACTGCATGTACTAGACAACAGGGCATTTTTTTATTGAAAGAATTATTGGTCCAACAACTTTATTTTACGGGACCCTTGCAACAGGGCTTTCATGTACCCAGTCAGGACACATCACCACTGGCAAACCACTGCACAGGCCAGCTCTGGGATGGGAGTTGACAGGAAAAAAGAAGCGACTCAGTAGGCAATATTGTAGTGGGGGTCATTAGGTATGACGAATGGACCGAGTCTAGTAACACAAAAGATCTTACAGCCAGGCACTGTAAGAAACAAGGGAGGACCTGGCATTTTTTCAGCAGGGCATTAAGAGTCACAGGATGCAGGATGCAAATCCAGATGATACTGGAATTTATTAACCCTATTGCTCACTAAGAAGCTTATTTTCACATAAAAAGAACCACACCCTTACCCATGAAATAATGCCGTTGGAATCCTTTTCCTCTCAAGATTTTTCTGCTCAGATTAAACAAGTTCTATTTTGATTCCCATGCTAATATGACTCATTTTCACATTCCACAGAGTAGATGAAAATGCTACCCATATATTTCATTGTTCAACAATATTCTAAACACTAACCTGAAATCAGCTTGTGAAGACGGCAAGGAAAACACAGTGTTTGTCTGGACAGCAGCCGTGAAGGACTGCTGTTTAACTTCCTGCCAGCACCCCACAGCAATGGTGAAGGTGGATGCGGGCATTGGCATGGTCACATAGTAGTACCAGCTCAAGATACCTGTAAATAAAAAGAACATTTGTACAGAATCATCAGTCCAGCACACACTTAGTACTTGGCATTTTATGTACTTTTTATGTACTTAAGATTTTGAGCCAAACCTCACACCTTGCATCCTGGCATTTTTGTCAAGGAGAGAAAAATAATTTCACTGAGACACATAAAAGCAGTCATTATTTGGTCATTATAATCCAGGAGCTGCTAAAACAAGATTAGAGAGTCTATTAGATGGTAAAAAGATAGTAACTCATCATTATGGGCAGACAGTGCTGGAAGACAAGGAGTACAGTATAGGATAACTGTATCCATGAATAAATGGGAGGATGCTTTAGGACACCATACTTTCATTAATCTAAATGTTGCTAGGTTTTTCTGTTTGTCCCTTTAAAAAGAGTATAGCTTAAGGGTCACATATATAAGTACTCACTTATGGTCACAAGTACAGGTACCACACCATACTAATAGGTTAACTACTCATGGAAAGAGCCTAGCATGAGTAATAACCTGCTGAATCATGTGCAAATAACTGTAGCTGTGGCAACTGTGGAAACATATAAACTTTGGTTATTTTAAGCAAACATTAATACTTGTTCTTTTGCAATAGTATTCTGTCCAGGGCTGTGGAAAACTATCAAAAGGAAAATAAGGAAAAAAACCAATCCAGTGGAGGCCACAAGACTTAGAGGAAAGGAAATAAACAACTGCAGGAAAGTATCTCTGGGTTTGCTACCTTAGTGACCACAGAAAGTCAAGCTGTCCAAAGGAAGGACAAGCAAAATCTTTTTGCTTAGCCTCAACAAACTTTCCACCTACTATTTAGTATGATAAAACAATACTGTACATGAAGTATTGTAAGAGGCAGACAAAGTCTCTGCCTCTTATACACACTAGCAACCACTTACACTCCCTCACTCCATCCAGCTTTTGGCAACATCCATCATTAACACCAAAACCCTTTTCTCTGTACTGCAAGGTGAACAAATATTACTGCTGTAATTTTACAAACCTCCTGTTAGTTTTTGAGCAGAAGGAACTTATTTGCTCCAAACACACTAGGAACAAAGAGGATAACTGTTTTGCCAAATTCCTCCCCAAACCCTTTTTTTCTTAAATTAACTTACCAAAGCTACAAATGAGCCAAAGCAAGCAAATGCCACGTTGAGAGAAAGAAGTCACCCAGGACAGTGATAACTTAATATTTTGAAACACCAAGAGAGTTTCATTGAGACAAACTGTGCTAGAGGCCCAAGTCTGCAACCAATGAAGTTAATAGCAGCTTTACAATTGACTTAAATCCTTATAAGAGAAGGCTCATAGGTAGTCTACAATACTTCACTTTGTATAGCATCTGTTATATACACAGCATTACAAAATGATCCATGCGGTTACGTTAACATCAGGAGAAGAGTGACAATTTGAGGAATCATAATGGAAAAACAGTAATGAGTTCTCAACTGGGTTCTGAAACAGGCATGAAAGTCTAAAAGCAGTCACAGAAAACTCTTCCAGATCACAGCAGGTGTATAGAAGAAGGCTTTCACAACAGTGAGGAGACTGTGTAAAAGGAAAGGGTGTCTGTTTGTGCTATGCAAACAGAGGGAACAGAGAGGGTTACAGAACCAAATTCACCAAGACAGGCTGGAGCAAGCAAAACCATGGAGTATTTTAAACAGATAAGGGTAATTTGAACAGAATGTCAAAATGAGAGAAAGAACAGAGAGAAGAATAGCATGTACTGCATTCAGAAATTTACATGAATTAGCAACGAACTTATGTTATTCAGAGCTGGAGCAAACCTTGCAAAAGGGTGAAGGCACCAAAGACAGTTAGTTTTTCTTGGTATATGTTTTCAGATTTACCTAAATTAGGACTTCCTGAAGAAAAGAAAACCAACTAACACACAGATCCTTGTCTTTTTTTCCAAGTCCCTTATACTTTACAGGCATTATAGAGACAACGTGAACCCCCAGAACAAGATCCAAGATTTATACTGTCCTTACACACCTAACTGGGGGTCAATCCATTTCCTGCAGGGCTTTTAGATGCCTTCTGCTTTCAAACTCTAGAACTGTGTAGGGTAATTATATATTTATCCTACACTTTTTCTGTCTTGAACAACTGAAATCACATGTACTGGCATTACAAGTTGAGTTGTCTCTATACTGCATTCACTGATTGGTGACTGAAATGGTCCTTATGTAGGCAACATTTCTCTACAGCTAGCACAATGAAGTACCGCTTCAAACAGTCTAACTCTTATCTTCTGTCTTTTCCTCTCACTACTGGTAAGACTGTCTCTAAGCCTTGCCTTTTCTCCCATAACTGCACTTCCTTTCTTTAACTTTCTTCAGGTCAGGGGATTTGGTCTTGTTTTCCTTCATCTGTAACCTCAGATTTATCGCAGGGCACAGACTGGGATCACAAACTCCACTCTACTCGCTTTTCTTTCTCTGCCTTTCCCCTGGCTGCTCTCTGCTTTCCAGTGGCTACCTTGGAGATAGCACCACCTCTAGGGTAAGAGAAAACTGCAGCTGAAATGGGGAGACGGCTTTCTTTACCAAACCCAGCATTTTGCACCACAAAAACATTTTCAGACTAAGCAAGGTCACCTTAGGAAGGAGGAAAGATTCGGCTGGGGTTAGTCTATGGGAAAAATAAGAGGAAGAGCACCCTGGTCCTTTTATTTGCAATGCTTATACCCTCTCCTTGCAACCAGACTTAATTTAAAAGCACCTTGATTCCTCCACATTATTACTTTAGACAATTATAATATTTTCAAAATATTTTCTCTACAGGTAATTTTTGAAATAATTTTTAAATTTTTTTTTAAGATCTACAGAGCAAATCTATAATGTCATAACGGCACAAACTATGCACTGACAGTCACCTGTTCTATGAGGTATAACTGGAAAATATCCCATGCAAAATTTAGGACCACATTTAACAGGAGTAGGAAACTATAATCTATTTATAATTGTCCAAAACAACAATTTAAAGGCCATTTCTTTCTTCCTCTTGATATAATAATGATGAATGATGTAATTACTTCCTAGAATGTTTAATGCATTTAGTTGTCTTTGAAACCATTAAAATTGTTTGAGTCCTATGGAGTCCATTATAAGATACACCTGAGAGTCAATATCTGTTAATGCCAGATGCAAGAACATTAACAGTATTTTTACTTATTAGGATATTTTCTCTCAAATAGTTTGCACTAACACAAATATAAACATGACAAAACACAGATTATGTCCGTGATTTACTAAGCCCCACAAAACTCAGCTGCCTCTAGGGAGAAAGACAGATAGTCCCAACGCAGCATTTAATATACAAAGTGAGACTTAGCACTAATACATAAAACTACAGCTAAATAAGCAGTTTTGCCAAAAGTACTATTTGGCTGGAGCACCAGGATTAAGAATCTCCAGCTTTCTGAAACTGTTTGTAACTTGTAGAGATCTTTGATCTCATCGGAAAGCCAGAATTTCCCACAGAGCATCCCCACATTCCTGCCAGAGCATTAGTTCAACACTGGCTCAGAGGGATGAGTAGCATGTGATGAGGTGTCAACTCCCATGCTGTAGTTCCTGATGTGTGCTGGAGATCAATCAACACAAGAACTGGACTCTTTTGTTTTGCCTTGTGAAAAGCAAGAGGAGCACAAACAAAAGCAACTGCTGTTGCTGCTAGCTACAGAGCAGCAGCAGTGTCCTCCCTACCTAGAACCATATTTCCTCTCAATAACAGAATACACCTTCTCACTGAAATCAGAGATGGCAAAACAAGATCAGGGACTACATAGAGCAACCACACAAAAAGCAAGCCAGTTGATTTCACACTTAATGGTTCAATATCTACTTTTTGAACGTGAATCAAAACAAATATAAAGGTGTCTGTGTCTACATATATTTGCACCTTCTATGTGTTGCAGTAATATGCTGAAGCAAAGTAAAACTGACAAGTGTTGAAAAATAAATCCAATGGTTAAATGGCTTACATCACACACACGTGTTCAGTGTTCCCAGTAAAGCTTTCTCTCAAAATGCGTCGTCAAATTGCATTTTTCTAATAATTTTTTCTGCTCTAAGTACTCCACAAAGAATCCACAGCATTTTTAAGCACTTTTAGGTCATACTTTAATTGTACTTGAGTAAGTGACGTATCAGTATTTTCAAACAAATGTGGCCCCGCTTTATTTCAAAAACTTATTTCAAACCCATGAGCCTTGGGTTTGTTTAGCTTTTAAGACAATCCTCACAACAGTGCTCCTTTCCCTTCTTTCCTCTGTATCTGTTTTGTAAACAGATTCCGAACAGCTGCCTAACACTGACTTGTCATTTGAAACTGTATATAAGTACCAAGATAATGAAGGTCTCATCCACTATTGAGTCTTTGAGAGTTACTGGAGTACAATACCTACTACCTTTAAAGAAATCCAGCAAACCTTGCATCTTGAAATCAAATTTAGCATAAGTAATTGTGTGTGCTGCATAGATCTGTAAGCAGAATCCTCCACACTCTTCGGAATTCCATCTTGGGGACAGCCAGAAGGAAAACTGCAGTAGGTGCTCCCGCTGCTTCTCTTCAGTTCAGTGAAGTTCAGCACAAAACTTTGCCATTGTCTCATGGCTCCTAAAGGAACCAGCTTTAATGATACATTTGGTTCTTCCCAGTTCATTTCACGCATTTCACTCAGCACTTCATTAGCACAGTGAAGCTAAAATGAGTCATTTCCTCTCTACTGGCCTTTCCATTAAAGACTTCTTACAGTATTTCTTGCTTTCATAGAATTATTCAGAAAGGAAATATCACTTTTGTGGGGTATAGACCCACATCAACA
>JAOXNO010000020.1:46321247-46333243 GCA_028565335.1 Limnodromus scolopaceus | reverse complement strand
AGAATTACTTTACTGAGAGAGTGGTCAGGCACTGGAACGGCCTGCCCAGGGAGGTGGTGGAGTCACCATCCCTGGAGATATTTAAGAACCATGTAGACGTGGCACTTCAGGGCATGCTCTAATGGCTGAGATTGTTGGTTTGTGTCTGTCTGTGGGTGGGTGTGGTGAGTGTGTTTGTTTTGTTGGGGGGGTTTTTGCTGGTTTTTTTTGTGGTTGGACTGGATGATCTCAAAGGTCCCTTCCAACCATGAATATTCTGTGATTCTGTTATTCTGTGATACAAAGTAGGACTCGGAACAGAAAATTCTGGGGAAGACCGACATAGGAAATCTGCAGTGACCACTTATAATGCCTGTGCTGCCTCCTTAGGATGTGACAGTGGTGAGAGAAGAAGGTTTTGTCTGTTTAGGCAATAGCAGCAAAAGTTGGCATCTCCATACTTCAGTAGTAGAACACTGAATAATTAATGTAGATAATATTTATTTTCTGTATTTTAGCCACATGCCTATAAACTCCCCAGAATAAGTATCCCTGCTTCCACAGCCTGTGCATTTTGCTTCTGTGTTCTGGTTTGGCTAAGAGGTCTTAGCCCAGCTGGCCTCCTGCCTCCCCTGCCCAACTTCTTGCACATTGGGATTGAGAGCTCTTGCACCCTAAGAAAAATGTCTTTAAGTATCTCCCAGCTCTTGTTCTCTCCTTTCCCTCTGTGGGCTGTTTCCCAAGGAATCCCGTGGACTAGTGCCTTGAACACCCAAAAGTTTGTCTTGCTGGGGTTTAGGCTCCTGACTCTACTTTTTACCCCTCTTGTATCCCTCAAGATTGAGGATTCCACCAGAGCATGACCACTGCAGCCCAGGCTACCTCCAGTCTTGACCTCTCCAATAAGCTCTTCTGCACTAGTGAGCAACAGCTCCAGCAGTGCCTGTCCTCTGGTCGGGCTCTCCATCACCTGCGCTAGGACTGCTTGCAGTTGGCTGTGCTGCTTTTCCAGCAGACATCCAGGGGGGCTGAAGTTCCCCTGTCAGGATCAGGGCCTGTGAATGTAATTTAGAACCCCTTGCAGAAGGTTCAAGATGCATACGTGTAAACCGGCACGAGAGTTCCAGGTGGAAGCTCAGCCTGAGGGCGCTGAGTCTCACTAAGGGCTGTGGACACGACTGGGGTCTTGAAAGGCACAATGATGCTGCTGCCACCGGGTGCTCCTCGTGGCGTTGGAGCCTAACTTCATGGAAAGCAAGCCCGAGCTTTTCCCATTAAGATGGAGCCAAGTGATTGGAGACTGAATTGACCTGGCAGCTCTGGCTGGGCAGGGACCAAGCGAGAGATACCGCTGATGTGCCTCGGTGTGTTCACTGGGGTCCAGGCGGAGCTTCTGCCCATCCCAGACACTCCTCAGGGAGTTGGTACCTCAGAAGAGAACATGCCAGATATGGAGAAGCCTGTGCTGTGTCGGCAGAAGGAGTTGCCCACTGGGAAATCTCCACCCGCAGCCCCAGCATCAGCCTTGGGAAATATCTCTTTGGAAGCAATGTCCTCTTGCAGTGGTATGGCCAGAGCAGAGATCCACCCATGGACACGCACCATCTGCCCCATCCACCCTGGCATAGACACCACCACCCACCCATCAACATCATGAAGGCACCAAGAGCACACCCATGACCACAAGCTCAAAGGCCAGCACCAAGGCAGCAGATTCTATTCCACAGGATGGGATCTCAAGGAGCAACCAAAGCATCCATGGGCCACAATGCCCCATCTTATGTTTGGTAAGGGTTTGGGGGTGCTTCTGTGGTGGTGTGCTCCCCCCCAGGTGCCAACCTGACCTTCATCTCCCCTATCCCTGCCCAAGCAATAACCACCCATGGGGGTCACAAGGGGTGCATCTAGTCCTGATGGTGGCATCTGGAGCTCCAAGGTGGTTTTGGGAATCAGATAACAACACAATAGCCAGGGGAGAACTTGAGCAATGCTGATACTGTGGTCAATATGCAAATATCACTCTGTCTCTGAAAGAGCTGGCTGATGTTATGGTGGGACCTCTCTTCATTATTTTTTAATGGTCTGGGGAATCCTGAGAGGTCCCAGTCAACTGGTTGCTGGCAAATGTCTCAATTTTCAAGACAGGAAAGAAGTAAGACCCTGGTAATTACAAACTGGTTCAGAATCACTTCATTGTCTGGTAAAATCATGGAGAAGGTTATTCAGGGACTTATTGAAAAACACTTGAAACCCAATGCAGTCATTTTGCCATACACAGGTTCACAAGGGGGAGGTCGTGCTTAACTAACTTAATTTCCTTTTATGACAAGGTCACCCATCTAGGTGTCCAAAGGATTCCAGTAAGTGGGCTCCTTTCAGTAAGGGAAGGGGGTATTGACAAGGCGATTGGGAAAAAAACCCAAACCCTCAGCGTTTGGAGGTGACTGCTGTCAGGTGTGAGGGGAAGATATCCCTTCAGTGAAGATGTTGTATGTCATCCAGTCAAGTGGACCACCATGGAGAGAGGTATCCGGTACTCGAGAGAATTAGCCAGGAGATGATTTATTGTGACCTGGACAGTTCACAGTTACCCACAGATCCTGATGAGGTCCAATGCACAAAGCTTATGTGGTGGAAGTTTGTACAGAGTGCACCATCATCATGTGCCAACTCATTGGCAGTGATGGAATGGAAAGGCGAAGAGGGCCCAATGGTGGATGAGGCCTCCTTTTTGCTTTTGAACTTGTCCAGAAGCTCTTTGTTCATCCATGCAGGCCTCCTGGCTTTTTTGCCTGCCCTTTTCTTTCTTTCAAGCTCCTCCTGAGCTTGGAGGAGGCAATTCTTGAATACTAACCATCTTCCTTGGGCCCCTCTCCCCTCCAGTGGTTTATCCCGTATTACCTTACCAAGCAGGTCCCTCAAGAGGCCAAAGTATGCTCTCCTGAAGTCCATGGTAGTGGTCTTGCTGCACACCCTCCTCACTTCCCTGACATCTTGAACTCTACCATTTCATGATCACTGCAGCCGAGCCTACCCTCAAGCTTGACATTCTCCACCAGCCCCTCCTTGTTGGTAAGGACAAGGTCCAGCATGGCTCCTCTCCTCATTGGCGGCTCTACCATTTGGAGAAGAAAGTGGTCATCGACAGATTCCAAGAACTTCCTGGATTTCTTGTGCCCCATTTTGTTGTTCCTCCAACACATATTGAGGTGCTTGAAGTCCCCCATGAGGACCAGGGTCTGTGAACCCAGATTACAGTCTGATTGTAAGCCCTCTATACCAAGTGACCGGGAATAAGAAAGATTTTAAATTGGGTCCTGATCAACGACAAGCTTTTGAACAAATTAAACAGGAAATAGTCCATGCAGTAGTTCTGGGGCCAGTCCGAGTGGGACAAGATGTTAAAAATGTGCTCTACACCACAGCCGGGGAGAACCGCCCTATCTGGAGCCTCTTTCAGAGAGCACCAGGGGAGACTGAGGGCCAACCCCCAGGGTGTTGGAGTCAAGGATACAGAGGATCTGAAGCCTGCTACACTTCAACAGAAAAAGAGCTATTGGCAGCATATGAAGGGGTTCGAGTTTCTTTAGAGGTGGTTGGTACATAACTGCAGATCCTATTAGCACCTTGGCTACCAGTGCTGGGCTGGATGTTCAAAGAAGGGGTCCTTGCCACACATCCTGCAACAAATGCTGCGTGGAATAAGTGGATTGCACTGATCACACAGCAAATTCGAATGGGAAGCCCCAGTCACCCAGGAATTCTGGAGGTGATCATGGACTGTTCAGAAGGCACGGATTTTGGAGTATCACCAGAGGAGGAGGTGATGCTTGTGGAAGAGGCGCCACTGCATAACAAACTACCAGAAAATGAGAAGAAATATGCCTGTTCACTGATGGTTCCTGCTGGATTGTGGGGAAGCATTGAAAGTGGAAGGGTGCTGTGTGGAGTCCTACACAACGAGTTGCAGAAGCCACTGAAGGGCAAGGTGAATCAAGCCAGTCTGCAGAGGTGAAAGCAATTCAGCTGGCTTTAGACATTGCCAAATGAGAAAAATGGCTGATACTTTATCTCTATACTGATATAGAGGGTGGTGGCAAATGCTCTGTGGGGGTGGTTACGGCAGTGGAAGCAGAGCAATTGACAGCACAGAGGCAAACCTGTCTAGGCTGCTGAACTGTGGCAAGATACTGCTGCCTGGATAGAGAGTCTGGTTGTGAAAGTACGTCATGTAGATGCCTGTGTACCCAAGAGTCAGGCCACTGGGGAACATCAGAACAACCAGCAGGTGGATCACACTGCTAAAATTGAAGTGGCTCAGCTGGGTCTGGACTGGCAACATAAAGGTGAATTATTCATAGCTCAATAGGCCCATGACACCTCAGGCCATCAAGGAAGAGACGCCACATATAGATGGAGTTGTGACTGAAGAGTGGACTTGACAATGGACATTATTGCACAGGTTATCCATGAATGTGAGACATGTGCTGCAAGCAAGCAAGCCAAGTGGTTAAAGCCTCTTTAGTGTGGAGGACGATGGCTGAAATATAAATATGGGGAAGCCTGGCAGATTGATTATATCACACTTCCACAAACCCATCAAGGCAAGTGCCATGTGCTCACAATGGTGGAAGCAACCACTGGATGGCTGGAAACATACCCTGTGCCCCATGCCACTGCCTGGAAGACCATCCTGGGCCTTGAAAAGCAAGTCCTGTGGTGACATGGCGCTCCAGAGAGAATTGAGTTGGGCAATGGCACTCATTTCTGAAAGAGCCTTATTGGCACCTGTGCCAAGGACCATGGCATTGATTGGGTCTATCACATTCCCTATCACGCACCAGCCTCTGGGAAGATAGAACGGTACAATGGACTGGTGAAAACTACATGGCGAGCAATGGGCAGGGGGACCTTAAAACATTGGGACACACATTTAGCAAAGGCTACCTGGCTAATTAACACGAGCGGATCTACAAATCGAGCTGGCCCTGCCCAATCAAAACTTCCACGTACAGTGGAAGGAGGTAAAGTCCCCGTAGGGCACATGAAGAATATGTTAGGGAAGACCGTCTGGGTTAGTCCTGCCTCAGGCAAAGGTAAACCCACCCATGGGGATTGCTTTTGCTCAAGGACCTGGGTGCACTTGGTGGATGATGTGGAAGGATGGGGAAGTCCGATGTGTACCTTTGGAGGATCTGATTTTGGGTGAGAATAGCCAATGAATCAAATTGTATGATGTTAATTGCTAAATAACCCTGCCACTGTATGTCATCACTACTATAACTGCTATCAGTTGCACTACAACAAGAATCACCCAAACTAATAACAGATGGACTTTGATGAAAAAAACAAATAAAGTACAGTGGTGATGGGATCAGAACTGACCTCAGTAGCTGCCACCCAGAAACTTCATCGAGATTGACATCTTCAACCCATGGGCTTGAACCGCATCGGATACATCAGCTGCAATCCCTGAAAATACATCATGCAACAGTCCAGCACCACACACCATCTTGTCTGAGAGACTGTTCTAACAGATGGAGCCCAAAGTCATGGATTAAATGAACTCAACTGACATTTTAGAATGATGGCCCATAGACTAAGGACATTATATATGTATGAATTTATATGTACGTATATATTTATATCTCTCTCAAAGACAGGGAAAAGTGGTGGCAATTAATTGGAAACTGTAAGATCTGAGCATTATGTAGATGGTATAGAATAAGGGGTGGATAATGTCCTGGTTCCAGTGGGGACAGGCTTAATTTTCCCCAGGGTCTGGCAGGGACACAGATATTCCATCCCATGCGCCCCATGCCCAGTTTATCAAGTATTAACATCCTGAGACCAGCCAAGACATGATTATTTTATCTTGGGAGTCATCTGGGTACTTTGCTGCAAACTTTACTGTGAACATTTGTTAAAAGCACAATAAGCAGGAAAACTCCTTTATAAGGCCATTTATTAATGTTATGATTGGACAAGGAGTCCATGTATCTAAGAGACAGCAGGTACAAAATGCACTCTTTTCAGAGAAGGGAAATGGACCCCACAGAGATTAAATAATTAGCCCCAGTACATCTGTCAAACAGCAGAAAACTGAGATCAGGACTTCTAAACCCAAGATCAGACTTTCATCAATTGAACAAATCACACCAGACAATTAAGGTTCTGTTAGGTCCCACATGGTCCTGATATGACATGTGGTCCTGCCAGATGTTCAGTAAGGCCCTGGCAGCTGGAAACATATATCAAGTTTTTAAAGATGCATCATCAGAGCTGGCATTCCCCTAGAGTGGAGGCAACTTCAGGCCTTCCTGTGCACAAGTTATTTTTTGTTTTTCTTCATATATTCCAATCTAGGTTGCTCTATAGGCTAAGTTTCTCCTGTGAGTTCAGAGGGTTTCCAAAAGTGGCAAGGAAGGCTTGCCTCTAACTCAAGGAGTCCAGGGAAAAAGAACAAAGTAAGATCCTTTTATTTCTCTAGGCAAAAATGGGCAACAGAAAGCAAGCTGCACATTCAACCTCTTCAAGTGAGAAGACAATGAGAAAAATTATAAAGGGAATTGTCAGCAACAGCACAAAGAAGGAAGCTCCCAAATCATCCACTATGTGGCCTGACTCAAGATCAAATACATTGATATTCAAACAAAGTCCAGACTCTTGTTTACATTCAATGTGGATGACACTTAGCAGTCCTTTTGCTGATGCTCTCAAAGGAGGTAAGTTAGTTGAGATAAAAGAGCTATACCTTGGGACTTAAACAGTAGCTATTACTGTAAGGAGAGAGAAGTCGGGTGCAGATAACAAAGGGCTAGTGAGATGTGGTGGACTGGCTGAGGCTGGGAGAAAGAAATACCAGCAACGTGAAAGGAGTCTTAAGTTTTCCTTTTGATCTTTAGTACCTTCCAGTATAATCTTGTCTGTTTATGTACTCCAGTGACCCCCAGTGCTGTAATGTCTACATGCCTTGCTGTTTTTTTGATGTCCACTCTCGAAGAGCTCTTTTGAAGGAAGGGAATAGTGGTCCCACAGCTAAAAAGCAGCAGTGAAGGAACACGAAAGGTGATGCCATTCCCCTTATACAACAAAGTGATGCTCCAGTCACACAGGTTCATGTGGCGGAACTCAGCAGTACAAGGAAGAGTAGTCTGGAGGTGATACTCAAGGGGTATGAGCTACTAAGGAAGCCTGTTACATCATACTGAGATGGGTATGCCTGAGGAGAGTGCACAAATAGAGAATATGTGATCTTGAGAAATGTCTCAGTATACATCTCAGTATGATATAACAGACTTCCTTAGTAGCTCACATCCCTTGGGTATCACCTCCAGACTGGAGAAATATATGCATGCTACCCATGGTCACTGATTGTGCTAGGATCCTGTTTCACATGCGCTTGGTTCATACCTGTCCCTTAGTACTGTAAATCTTTCAGCCCCAAAAATCGTTAGATAAAAAGCTCTTTCTTAGCACTTGAAGATATAAACTTAAGGAAGTAGAAAGCCTCATGGATTCACATAGTCTGGCACAGACCCTCATGTAATAGCCCTCTGGTGAGTACCTTCTTCTGTAGCAAATCCACTGTGCAGAGTAATGGGGATTAAACACAATTCTGCATGTTTCAAAACCCATACTGTTTTCAGAAGTTATCTGTCACCCTAATCCCTGCAGCTCTGTTTATCCCTGATCAGAAAGGGGAGTACCAAACTGGCATACTGATTCATGTACCAAAAAAGAGTGTGCCTATAAGCACAGATCATGATTTGCATGCTTATTAGCCTTGACTGCCAGGGAGCATTCCGGTTCCTTTGTAAGCACAGAAACAGTAAATATATGCTAATAGCAGCAAATAAAATTTGGCCTTTAGCCAATCTGTCAATATTGAAATTACTTGCCTGTAAAATAGTGGGTAAAGCACTTGCTGTATAGGATGATCCAAGGCATGATATGAACTTGTTGAAATTTAGTCATTCTGTGCCTGAAAACTTCACAGATCAGAAAGTGAAACATAAGCTTACATGCAAGACAGACGTCATACTGACTTTCTGTGCTGTTGTCTGTTTGCTGCCTTCTTTTCTGCTTTGCAAAGTGGCTCATTCAAGAAGCCAGGGGAACGGTATGAATTCCAGAGAGAATCACTTAAAACACTGTCAAAGTATGTCCTGCATATGAACACCTGTTCTTTTTCTTCTATGTACAATAAAGACAAAATGTCTCCTGACATAAATTGTATAAACTCAAGTCACCCCTTTCTTACTACAGACAAGAACAGATTTTCCCCACAGATACGATCATCAAAACCCATCAAAATCATGAAGCTTCACGGCTGCAAGCGGTACACACTGCTAGTTGGGGTGGCTCCCTGGTGCAAGGAGGTTGTGAAGGTGGCCACTTCTCTCGAAAGCCCGTGGGCAGTGTGACACGGGCAGCGATGGCTTCAGCAGACACTCAGGGACTGGCTGAGGCTCTCGCTACCCCCTGTAGCGCTGCTACTGAGAGGAGTGGGCGTTTTGCTCTTGCACTGGGCTTGGAAGAGAGGTTATTGGCAGCTCAGAGTGCAGTGCCAGGAGGGACAGGCAGCATGAGCTGGCACCGACTAGGCCTGCCGCAAAAAAAGGCAGGAGTCGGTTTTGGAACAGCTCAGTCCTCCAAGAGCCCGGAAAAGCCACGTCCCTTGGACTGATGGGCACTGGGCACCCCTTGGGCTTCTTTAGCACCCAGACAGTAGCAGTTCATTTGGCGTGACCATTGTCAAAGAGCTTGCAAAACTTTGCACACATGCCGTCCTTGGGTTTCCCCTGGAGGTGTCCCGAATACAGGGAAGAGTGCACCTCTCCTGCCACACAGCTGCCCTAAGACCTTAGCTACAGAACCTGAGAAAGCAGAGCCCACCACCTCAGCTCTTCAGCAAACGCTCCCCGACTCCGGGGCAGCTGAGCCGTCAGCACCCTGTGCCCGCCTTCCCCCAAAAGCTGATGCACGCACACTCAGAGATGCAGCTTTTGTTCAGACAGACACACTTTATTGACAACTTTGCAGACAGCAGAGCTTCCGGAAGGAAAGGACGCTCTCGAAGGCGCGGGGCAGCCGAGGGGACACAGGCATGGCTCTGTCCATGAAGCCCTCTTTCAGACTCCGCAGAAGAGCAGTCCTGTGAGCCGACCTTGCAGTTCCTCAAACCCACGCTGTGCCTTGGCGTGGGCAGCTGGACCCTGCACCAGGCACTGGAAGAGGTTGAGTGGCTCAGCTGCCTGGAAGGCTGGGGAGAGGGTGATGTCCTTGGGCATGTTCTCATTGCCAAGGAAGAAGTGGTCGAGGCGTTTCTCCTCCAAGGAGCCGCACAGGTACGACATGATATCCTGCAGCCACAAGAGGAATTCTCCAGCTTGCTGGGGGCAGGGTGTTGAGGGGGTGCATCGCAGCGGTCTTCAAGGTAGAGGTGGAGAAGCTTGTGCCCTTCAGGACACCAGCACAGTGCTGCAGGCATTTGAGGTGGAAGGTGTCCTGCGGGGCCTGCATGGCCATATGCCTGAAGAACTTGGCCTCTGCCACAGCATAGCTCTCCGTCCATGTTGTGCCTGGGGTGAAGATGGCCTCTGTAGCCTGGCTACTCAGGAAGATGTCCGAGTTGCCTTGCTGCACCCCAAACATCACCTCCACAAAGAGGGATCTCCCGGCGGCGTTCATCAGCTGCAGCTTGCAGGGAAGGCAGCACCTTCATACCGTAGTGACCCCGCTGAGGCATCTCCCCCCAGGCTGAGCTCACCAAGGTCTGGAATCAGCGGGCAATTTTCTGCACATCGAGGTAGACCCCGCTGCAGAGGGTGCTTAGGAGGCCAGAATCCTGGTCTCTCCTCGGCGCCTCCTTGGCCTGGTGGACAAAGCAGAGCATGTTCTCCACACGTCGGTCCCTCATGCAGGTGCAGTCCAGCTGAACACAGACACAGTTCTTTGCCGGCATCTCCTCCACAGTGCCCAGCTCCAGGTGGAACTTGTGTCCCCAGGGGGGCTTCAGGGGCACAAGCAGACGGTAGACCACATCACGCCCACAGGGATTCCAACCTTCAAAGGTGCTGCCCACCCCGATGGCTGACTCCAGCACTAGGAAGAAACTATTGGCCAAGCGTGCTTGGAAGACAGCAAGGAGGTCACTCACCAGCTCTTCGGCCACCCAGCAATTGTAGGCTATAACAAATGTTAATATGACGCAAATCTACCCTGATATAAAAGTAAGGACTAGCATTTTGACTTGAAGCTGGCAGAGTAATCGAGTAGTTTTTATTTTATTAAACTGAGCTGCCCCAGGATCTAGAAAAAAAATCTAATAAAAAGGCAAAAGGCACAGAAGGTAAGAATATAAATAAAATACACAATGGAGCAAAGCAATGCTGGTAATTTAATTTATTGAGGGCCACTGCATATGTCACTCATGATTTAATTTTCACTTACTAATCATAAATTCACTGGCATTGCCTCTGTGTCTCTCATTATTATATCATAATATCTGCTAAATAAATTTCCTATCCTTCTCTGTTTTAAAGTTAATCCCCTATCTATAGAAGCTATGCTTATATTACACACACAAACACTTCATAGCTCTTTTAAATATATAGCATGTATATTTATAGTACATGTAATCAAGTAAAACTTAAAACTTACAAATCCTAAAATAACTCAAGCTGGTTTACAACGTTGCCTTGAACTATTAGAACCGCACAGTAAAAGCCACGCTAACCAATAATGAGCTTACTAGCTACTCTAAAAGACTACCATTGAGAGAGCAAGTTGCCTTAATCTGTAATGCTTAGTTCAGGGCTAACTTGAATAACAATCTTTACAAAGCTACAGCCAGTACTGTGTCCTGGGTACACATGAATTGCTACAGATCCCATGCTAGTTGCTGCAAATAGGCAATAGCTGTCATGGCAACTCTGTAAATTCTAATGTATTATTGAATGTTTATATTGCCGTGGCATACAGAATCTCAGACAACGGAAAGACACTGCCTTTCCAGATGCCTCTAGATGTTTACCTTCCAAGGGGACAGAAAGTGTACAAATGCTGTGTGAATATAATGCCAGTATTTAACTAATTTTTAATTGCTATTAAAGATATAAAAAAATAGATTAAAATAAAATATATTTTGCACTAAAGCAGTATTATTGTACTGCAGCTATTGTGCAAGATAAGAGAGCAAAGCTTCACCGTTAGGTTTAGCTTATGCAACGTTTCTACATATTTATTCCAGAAACAGTCATGTCAAATCATGTCAAAATGAAGTCCTGATATAATAAGGCACAGCTCTGGCAAACTGAGATTTACAGCTCTGAATGTCTGCTTACATCTGTGGTGAATTTGTTCTGTTGTTCTTATGTTGTCTTAGCAAATAACGACTGTTGCATCCTGAGACCATATCATTGGACCATTAGTTCAGCATGGGATTCCCCAAGTCCACCATAACACAGAAATATCCACAAAATAAATTCTTGTCATAATAATTCAAAATTGAAGTGTTTGCTGGTGCTTTATTGCCATAATATATATTCACTTTTTAATCTGTTCTCTTTCCATAAACAATGACACTTCAATATACTCTTCATTTTCTCCTTCACTTTATCTTTTATGTACATCAGATATTAATTTATAAGATAAGCACCACAGATGCGTGTGGGACAATTCTTTCATTAATAGTTGCAAGTTGAATAAATGACTTCACACACACCAAAAAAAAGATTTTAAACCTTGCTGCCTGCATACAAAATTCAAGACTGAGTTTTACCAAGTCCCCCATAGCATTTTACAGATTTCCTTCCATGTTTTGAATTCATATCACCCTGTTGAACACCCCTGTTTTTCTCTAGCACAAAAGGAACCTATCTCCTCTAGAACTGAGCAACACTTTGAATTCAGACACAAGCTCTTTGACGCCTGATCCTATTTCACCTACAAGATATACAACATTTTTTGAAATTAGTATCTGTTTAAGCTTTTCTGTTAACATTTAAATGCAA
>JAOXNO010000020.1:46301970-46313637 GCA_028565335.1 Limnodromus scolopaceus | reverse complement strand
CAGCTTTTGTCTGTGGTCTCCAAACCGGGGTTCCTGCACCCCAGAGGATACACAAGACAATCCACTGGGGTGCAGGAAGAAAGTATATTTTACCATTTAAAAAAAAAAAAAAAAAAGGAAAAACAATTTAAAAATGGTGTCTATTTTATCTTTATGTCATCCTTTCAAAATTTATATTTCATGTATATTTCTATTAAATACATAGCATTAGTACAGTAGTTCATGTATATAAATTATAAATAAATATACATATATTGGGAGCACATACTCAAACATTTTTTACTCATAGGAGTCCACGATGAAAAAAAGTTTGGGGCCTGCTGTTCTCAAACATCTAGTTTACATTGAGCACTATGTAGTTATTATATCAGTAATGAATAAAATACACATATAATCCTCTACTTAGGCCTGTATCTGTGGCAAAAAGAAATCCTATCAGCCATATAAAAACAAGTATCTCCTTTTCCCTATAAAAATAGGCTAAATCAACTTCCAGCTGTGCCTTGTGCAGTGCTTGCTCATCCCTTGCAATTAAGACCCAGAGGAAGCTGAGGGCAGGATGTTTTGGCTCCTGCTGTCTCATAGGGATTTCATGTCACACAATACACATGGGGCCTATTTAATTGTTTTTGGTATTCAGCCTATAAATGGCTGAACCTGTGACTTGGCCTTACAAATGGAAGGAAGCACTGAATGTGAAAGGACAGTTTGCTGTCTTTTCTTTATGTAAGCTGGAAGAGTTAGGGATGTGTTACTTGGCAACCTCACCCAATTTGAGCATTGAAAATTATCTTTTCCAACTCAATATATGTTATTCTTACATGTTGTTAGGATTTTTTTTTAACATTCCCATCGATATTTTTTGTTTCTTTTTTTTTTTTTCTTCTGAAGATGATATATTCAGCACACAATAGCAAAATGCCATCTGCAGAATGACATGTAGACTGCAGAATGCAGAGGAAAAGGTGAATGACTGACAGTTTTGAATGACAGGGGAAGTTTTGTCCATACCAGCATTGCAGCAACACATCTGTAAAACACGGCACGTTCTCATATGCCTGTTTTTATCTGTTTTCTCTTATTCTCAGGTTGTGTACTGTGTAGGGAAAGGACTCTGTTTTGTTCTCTGTCTGTGCCAATAACTACTTCCATTGCTACAAAGTTATGTCCTTCATAATAAACAACAACTGTACTAAAAATAGTAATCACAGCCATCACAACAGCAGTACTTAGGGATGTCAAATGCAGAACACCTAATCCTGTACTGCTAAAACAGCTTCACACACCGTTGCAAACTGCCTGGAAGGAACCAGACTGGGAGGACTGACACCTCTGTGGGACTGTGAGAGGTGTTCGGTCAGTGGAAGCAGAGAGGTCTGGGTAGCGGATGTACAATTTCCAGTAGGATTTAAATTATTTTTTTGTATTAACAGTAGGTTCAAAATACGGTGTCAATGTCTTCTCTGTATAGAAGTATAGAAGAGAGACAGCCTTTCGGTTCACCTTCGTTTACTTAGTCACCATGAGCGCCAAAAGCTTCGCAACCTCTTTGGAAGGGGGAGGCATTCGAGACTGCCCAGACCAGCCCCGGCGCCCCCGGGGAGCGGCCGGGCCCTAGTTTTGCAGTATTTTGGCATAAACAAGCATTGCCATCTGATGGCGGAGCCTTGGTACTGCACAGCGGCTCCCGGCCGGTGGAAAGCTGGGACTGAAGCAAGTGGCTTTTTCTCGAAGGAAGTGTCTATGACTAAACACCAGATTTCATTTTTTCTGACACCATTTTACGACGATTTTCTCATGATGGAAAATCCTGTTTTCCTGAACTAAGCAGGGTTTAAGCAGCCGGAAAGAGATCAATTTAATGTTTTCAACATTAAAATCACTTTTCATCCCTGATCACCGCGTTTCTAGCTTTTCCTTAGAGACAGGATGTTAGAGACTTTTGCTCTGCTTTTGCTTTTTTCCTTTTCTGGGCCTTTTGCGGTATTGCTCACAGCCATTCAGACAAGCACAGGGTGGCAGACAGTGAAACCTCTCTGAGTGCATGTACTGTGATTTTGGATGGTTGACATTTACTGAGTGCCATGCTATTGTTTCAGGTGGCAGCATGTCTTCTGCTTGAACAGACACTTTTTATAAAGACCTTAGTAGTGTATTTCAGCTGTCAAGAGCTGTGGTTTCATTCTCCACTCTGCACCTCTGACAGTAGTTTGTATAACTGTGTCTCAGCCTCACCCCTGTAAAGTTTATTTTTCAACACTGCCAGGCTTACCTTTTGGCATGGGAAGCCTGCCCTTCCACTGATAACTCTGCTCCCACTTACAGGTCAGTTATCATCAAATGAGACATACTGATGGTCTTGGTGGTACTGCTGAACAAAGCCAGATTGAAATAGCATTGGATTTGTGTCCTGGTTTGAGGTAAAACACAACCAACTTTCTGTTCAGTAATTTTATTTCTTAGATAGGCCTATTCCAACTCTGAGATTAACAGCATATTGTGCAGAAAACTGTTCCTTCTCAGAGCGGTAAGACCTGCGTTCATAGTTGATGCCAAGGAATAGTATGCAGAGAGGTTCTTGTGTAACAACCAAGGTCAGCTAACTTTGTTGTTTGCCCGGCCGGAAAGGGTCAGAAATGGAAAAGCGTAAAGGGGTCCCACCTGCTGGGAGGGGTGAACAGGACAGGTGACCCAAAACTGGCTAACGGGGGTATTCCATCCCATCTCAGCATAAAGGATGAGGGATCAGCGGGTCTCTTTCTTCAATGGCTGACATCCTAGGAGGGCCCTGCCTGTCCATCTACCTTTGATCCTGATCTGTGTGCATTCCTTATTCCAAGCTGGAATCCAGTTCCCATCTGTCACTAAGTCCAGTCTGGGACTTCCCCTGTGCCTGCCGTTGACGTAATCCTGGGAACTTGATATGTTTTTGTATATATTGTCTCTATTTTCATTATTTCTATTTTATTACCAGTATTTCATTGAAGTAGTTTAGTTCCTTGTAAACTCGTAGATCTCTTTATCCTTCCTCCTCCTCTCCCTGGAGGGAGAGGTGGGGGGAGAGCATCTGTCTTCTCGCCATTGGCCTATTTGGCCTAAACCACAATAGTTTGGGGCCTGGAAAAGGAAAAGACTGATTACTACTGTTTTATTTTAGGAAGAGAAAAATCAGTCGCTTGCAATTCTACACGATATTCTGTGCTAGGATATCAAAGTGCTTTACTAATTGATTATCTTCACAGCCTATCCTATGTGTGAGGCAACTCTGATGTATTGCATTTCTCTGAAAGCAACAGCAAAGACAAGGCAAATAATTCAATTTTAGTAACACAGGTTTTTTCAGTTTGTTGTTTTGGAAGATGGTGCTCATAACTTTGTACCTTACCTATTTCCTCCTGGGAAGAAGTGAGGTACTGAGATTATTTCTCTGGTAGCCTGGAAAACACTTTTAATTAGTTCATGCAGAGCTCCATGCTGATTGCAAGATATAACCTTGCAAGTCCAAACCCACTGCATATATATTTCTGCAGAACTGTATGGTGGTGCAGACCATATTGTGGGTGCAATACCCACAGTCCTTTGAAAACTGAAACATACCTCAGTCGCTTGACCATTTTAAAACATGACCCTTGGGTTTATTATCCTTTATCATGCATGGACTTCCTGTTATAAGAGCTCTCACTGTGTCAATTTGTCACCAGGAAAGTACCATCTCACCTTTGTAAAAAGTTATAACATTTAGATGGGAACAGTGCTATCTGTAAGTGCTGGATATCTGCTCGTGTCTTGGCATGCTGTACTGTATTCTACACTAATGGCTTTCCAGAGAGTGAAAACAGAGGTGTAGGACTTCTGTTCTCATTCATATACACAAACGTGCGACTTAAATGGAGATATGATCTAAATCTGTTCAACAAACCCTTTGCCTATTCCAGTCTGTTCCCAAGCATTGTGTCTGAATATTTTCTCTAAAGCCCAACAGCTCTACTAGGCCATGGTTGTTCTCTTGCTGGGTTTTGTAAGTCGTTCCCCACCTCATTTCATTAGTGGAATGCATGACTTCTCCCCCAGTTTTTCTGGGGTGCTTCTAGTTCACTGGGACCAGACTGCAATCATTGCCGTAGGCAGTGATCAGTGCAACTGAAATAACGCAAGGCAGGGAAAGCAGACTGAGCACCTACTAGAAAGGCAGAGCTTTGAATACTTTGTTTCAATAAATCCACTCTAGACTTGGGTACAAAAAAAAAAAAAATCCTAATTATGGCCTGTACCCAAAACACCGGTTTTCCTCCACCATTACTCTGTAGCATACTGGTTGCACCATGCTGCAGATTGAACCTTTCTCTTACCAGAGGTCATGCAAACTGTGCCACGTGAAGATGTGTACAAAAAAGGGAATCAGCTGAATTTATCAGCAATTTCACTAATAAATTCTCAGACCTAATTAATACCAAGAAACTCTGCCATTAAAATTAATGAATGTAAGAGCCATTTATTGATTTGAACTTCCATGTGATTCTTTGTCTCCATAAGCACTAAGAATTTGAGCTTCAAATTTTTAGCCCTAGCAATCTGTCATTATGCCCTCCTAACAGCTGCAGAAAAGATTCCCTGCTGAGAATTCAGTTAATTCTCATTTATTATTTTGTACCCTTCCAACAGAAATTTCAGGCAAGGAAACTACACCTTACAGTCGATAAACCTCAAGCCATATTACAAAAATAAAAAGAAAAAAAAAGGAGAATATGTCTTTTCCACCGTACTGAATTAATTTCACTGCCATTACTTTTTCTGTCACTAGTAAAATGTCTGTATGTGAAGCATAGTCTCAAATGACGCAGAACAGTATGCTACCCACTTGCATTGGTATCATTATCCATACTGGCATCATTATCCCATTTGTTGGAAGCTGTGAGTGTGAAATTTTCTGCCCTCACACTGATTTCTTAACTTAGTCTTAGCCTGTGTGAAAATACAGAACAGTGTCATCTCTAATATGCCCAGGGAATGGTCACCAAACTGCAGTTTGCAGTGAATTTGCTCAGCTAGTGCTGCTCTAAAAAGCAATAAACAATGGTTTATGAATTGGTGCATCCTGATGCGCCCTAGACTTTAAGCCAGTCCTAGCTGCAGGCACCTCATATGTGCGAGAGGACTAGTTACTGAACAGGATGAAATGAAGACCTGAAATACCGCTTTCTGCGGGGAAACAGTTAACTTCTGGTCTACAAGGATGGCGCAAACGGCCGTGTGTTCTGCATGGTAAGGAAGAGCAGATGGGATTAACATGAAACATTCTTCCTAAAGTCAGCTTGCCATGGTGAAAGCAGTTCCAAATCTCTATGCTGCTTTATATCTGCAGCATGATGCTGTACTATATCCCTATCCTGATCACCTTGGGCACGAACACGCAAAACAGTGTTCTGTGTTGGAGTCTCAATTCTTTCCACATATTAAAAGGATATTCTTCCTGGCAGGGACAATCATCTGCCCCAATACTGAACACTGATGTTGTTATCTGTACATTACTCTGTCAAGGTGTCCTTATTCCGAAGGGACTTCTTTTCTCTCTTTCAGCGTTCATGAGAGTAGTTCATCATGCTGTTTTCACCTACACTCCTTTTCCCACTGACCCATCGTCTGGCAACACCTTCTCAGACTTTGGCCTTCTGAGCCTCTTTGTGCTCCAACACTTTCTGTCTCTCATCTGAAATCAGAGATCAGGCTTCCTTTCTTGTGATATAATACACTTTTCTTGAGCTTCCAGATGCTCTGTGGGCAGGCAGACCACACGTTGCTGCCTCAACAGGTCTGATTTTCATCAACCCACCTCAGCTGGAGACATCATCTCACGTGGAGGCTCAATTTTGGCTCTCTCTGGGGCTCTCTCTGGGTGCCGCAGGATCTGGGAGCCAGTCAAGACAACTCTGTTACACTCAGAGAAGTGGAGTCCTACAGGTCTTGCTAAGCTTGAACTGCATCCATGCATTTTTTCCCCTTCTTCAATCACTGACAACTACCCTGTTTCCTTATAAAAAGCATACAATAGCATTTTTCTCTTTCAAGAACAGGAAAGAAACTGTGTGGCACTTTCCTTTCTTGTTGTTCATATCTCTCTCAGGCAGCAAGCATATAAAAATCTCTCTTACTATTTTCTCAGAGTCACAAAAGGGCTTCTCCAGCTGGATCTTAGATATCCTTGTTAGCTACTCTGTGCGTTCATGCTGCTTTCCTCATACTCAAAGAAACTTGTTCAACCAGCAAACCCTGCCTTTGTTATTAGCCTTCTAGGGTGGCAGGACCATACCTTGCAATGTGCTAGGGTTTGGGCTATGGCTTCCTGTTAGGCTGTCTGTCATAAAAATATCTGGATAGTGAACACTAAAGCAAGAGACAGAGACACACCTTCTAGCATCCCTATTCCAGTTACGTAGGCAGGGAGTGGGAGGGCAAAGGAGTGCAGGAATGGCCAGGTTCACATGCTTTGCTAAAGAGCACCTCTGGCTGCTACTGCCAGAGGTGGACCCTGGGCTAGATATGCCCCTTGGCTCTCTTACTGATGTTCTGAGATAAACTGTGAACCAGTACACCTGGATACTGGAGGTTGTGCCAACTGAAATGCATTTCCCAGAGATGAAAAGCCTGATTCTGACATTGTCGTCTAAATGGGTTTCTCCCTGTCTTGACACATACTGTGTTTTGGATGTCAGCCTTGTGTTGTGTGATGGACAGACACTGGGAACTGTACTAGCACATTTGCAGAGTGAGGGCTGGGGTTTAGCCTAAACAGCCCATTCATACCTATGTGAGTCATGAAACTAAATTCTCAAGCAGTCTTAACAGTTATCCTTTTCATTTTAACCCTACACGTGTACTCATGCACAGGTGAATTTACTTTTGCAATAGATTATTTGATCAGAACAAAAGCATATAAGACAAAGGTGCTCAGCATGCGCGACAAGCAAGACTGATGACAGTGCCTTTTCTGAATGACACCACTGCCTGAAAGATCCAGTTGCAGACTAGATCCCTCTCATGCTAGAGGCTGTGTAAAGAAAACAGTCACACACGTGTGACACCGTCACTATCGAAGGAAGAGTTTTTGCTATACTGCCATCAGTAAAGCGAGCCTACTTGCAGCAATGATAGGTAGCTGTAAGAAAATCTGACTTTAGAACAGTATTTAGAACAGGATTTTATAGCTATCTAATAACTCGTTACTGGAAAAGGATTTTGAGCTACTGCTTATTAATCCTACCACAATCAAATGGACTCTATAGCAACCTAAAGCAGCGGTTTCTTTCTATCCGCCTCTCGCTCTTGTTTTTAAGGTCATACCATCTTGCAGTGGTGTCCTAGCTGTATGGGTTGAACCTTATTGCTAGTTCTCCACAAATGGCCCAGTGTATGCTTGGCATGTCCCT
Organism: Limnodromus scolopaceus; assembly: GCA_028565335.1. Classification (NCBI taxonomy): domain Eukaryota; kingdom Metazoa; phylum Chordata; class Aves; order Charadriiformes; family Scolopacidae; genus Limnodromus; species Limnodromus scolopaceus. The sequence continues at coordinate 46,306,213 of JAOXNO010000020.1, read as the reverse complement.
TCTCTGCTTTCTTCTGTACTGTCTGCAACTGTATCACTGAAGAAACATCAAGTTAGTAGAGCAAACAAAAGTAAATAGAAATCCAATTCATGTATTGTTGAGTTAAATGCTTCGTTTTCCCATTTTCTTTCACTTCCTCTCAGGCTATGTGAATTATCAAATTATTCAGCCAGCTTTTCATTCTGGCACAAATTTCCTCTGTGGCCTAGGATATAGTTTTTATTTCGATTTGCTTTACTTGCCTAACTACATCACAAGGCAATTGTATTGATTAGATAATGATTATTCATAATTTAGAAGCTGTGGCAAACTATGCAAACTATGGCTAAAATTAATTTAAAAAAATGTAATAGTTGTCAGTCACTTTTAATGTTTTTATTGCCTGCACTTCTGGCATGGAACAGAATACATATGGTGAAGAACAACAGGGAATAATCATATAAACTGTTAATTGGACTCATTTTTTGGCCATATTTTTTTTCAGAGGCTTACACAAAAGGAGTCTTTTATGGATATTATGGTGCATTTCTGCATCATGCTTTATAGTGTGTATCTCACTAACAGAAGAGTTTCAGGTCAGACCTTCCTCAATACTGCCAATAAAGCTGGAAAAGCCAACAACTCTTTCTTCTGTACCTTTATGGAAGAAAAGACCTTTAACAGTGCTGATAAACATTTGAGATTATCTAGAAAATCTGAATTGATTCATGTAAAGTTAATATTATCAGAGCTAAAAAATGCCCAAGTTAGACCTTCACAAATGACCCTCTGTGACCCTGTCTGTATAACTCATCCCAAACAACAGGATCTGAAAAACTTTAACAGATTGTACTTTGAAATTCAGCAATATAACTAGGCGTTTGAGCCAGCAACTAAATCCACAAGGACATTAACGGGAGATCTGGTTTTTGTTATTTTTTTAAATTTTGTTGACACAGACTTGGAATGATTACTTACAAGGCTTTCAGTTTATACATTTTACAAGATGAGAAGCAATAGCAAAAGCAGCAATCAGACAGCGTATTCTTTGCTCTGCTTACCTGGTAGAATCTCGCGGACAAGTAATAAGCACAGAGGTTTAAAAACTAAAGTTCAATATTTGTATTTCAGATGCATGTAGACTTCCTTTCCAGGACTTACTGCCTGCACGCCGAGGGCTTTGTCACCCTACAGAAAACGGCCACGGTCGTCCCACAAGAGCCGGCCTCACACTAAAATGCCGGCAATGTTCAAAGTCCCACAAGAGGTCAGTAGTTAAGCACGGTACAGGAAAATCCCTTCACACGGGACTTTAATCGATATCAACTTCATAGTTCAATCCTGCTTATTAATCATAGGGAAATCCGTACAAATTGTCGGAGTATCTTAATGCTATCAAATTAAAGTATCAAATTAATCCCACTTTACAGCTACTATACTGATAAATTAATTTTTGGCCAATTTGTGCTCATAGTTACAACCCTTTGAAGTTTATGCCTTCTGGTATCTTTCACCTGTGTCCCGAGATGTGAAGTGCTTTGCTATCACGGTCATAAATAAATACTCCAGGACGCTGTCCCAGCACAGGAAATTCATATGGGCAAAATGAAGCACTTTATGAAGCAAAGAAGACAAAAGATTGATTGTCTAGCCGGAAATCAGCCTGGTAATTCCCCACGTGGTACTCTCCCTTGCCTGAAGCTCTGCATATGCTACTGCGGTTCCTCCTGATCCATCTCCTGCAGCAGCCAGGAACAGTCTCAGTCATCCCCTTCACACTGCTCCAGCCCTAAACACCATGGCATAGCAAGGCAGAGAGCATCTGCGCTGGTGGAGTGACACCACCTTGTGAGTGACCTCAGTGTGACTTGCTGGATCTTACCGTCTGTCCACCCAGCCATCACGAAACTTCTTCAGCTGTGAGACTTTTGCACAAAAAATATTTTTTTCTCAGCAAAAGTGGGATCTGAAGCCGCCTTTCCAATACGAGCACTCTTACTTAAGGAAAAGAGGCCTTTCTGAAGGGGTTTCACTCCCATTGTCTTTTGGGTTGTCATCTGAACCTACAAGAGACATCCCTCATAATGAAATACCTGGGGATTTCTCATCAGGATGTGTCTTCTTTTCACAATAATTACACATTTGGGATTTTATGTGCTGTTAGAAAAATTCATTTCAAAGAAGTTACGTGGTTTGGATGCTTATGCTTCTAAGAGAGCTGTGAAATGTGTCTAGTTGAACATCATCTGTTCTCAAACAAGACTGTGTTTTCTTCTATATAGAAGCAAGCTGTTTCAACAATGTTTAATCAACCAGCACTGACCTTTCTTCTCAAATGCCACAAATTCGTTTTCAATAAATGTTTAACTACTGTTTTCTAAAGGGAAAGGTTCACAACATGTAGAACCTGTTTTTGATCTTATACTGATTTTATAGTTACCATACAGCAAGGTTGTTATAGGGCTGCATATGCGGTTTAGGAGGTTAAAGACTCTTGTCTGTATTCCAAATGTCTTTTGACACTTGTGTTACCTCCTTTTTCATTTTGCTTTTGACATCTTTCTTTATTGTCCTAAGATATGCAAAAATACTGACAAAGAGAAAAAAATTAAGCCCATAGTATACACTGGTGAGATTTTATCTTAAAAAATGCATGCTTGAGGATTGATCAGAATAATCTCTTTATATACCTGTGCTGCAGTCTCTGGCTAGTACAGACAAATTCAGCTAGACAGATTGGCTAGATAGCCAGTTGTCCCAGCAGGAAACTAACTGCAGGCTGCAGATTCTGCCCAAAAAGTTGTCTATCAGACAACGGGTAGTTGTCAATTTATGGCACTAAGCTTTACATTCTCACAGCTTACGGTCTTCATAGTTAAGGTAAATTTTCCCAAATCAGCAGCTCTGGGGTTTGTTATCTTAGGTCATGTGCTCCCAGACTGTTCTAGCCTACTTGCTTCTACCCAGTTTAAGTGGACTGATGGAAAGTTTTATGGGGTCTTTTCTATTAATTAATTCTCAATTGTTCAGACCAAAGTAGGTGCTATAAGTGGTTGTAAAGAATTGTCTAGACTTAAAGAAGGAACTAATTTCAACAGTTCGTAAATTTTCCAAAATCCACCTGCCACTCCAAAAAATCTTTTATGATGCTGGAGTGGTAACCACTTGCCAGACTGAAATATCCCATTTAGAACAGCATTACAGCTACTCATATCTAATATCTTCTGGACTGTCTGTAATTCTGGGCATGACTAAATTATGCCAAAGTTGCACTTCCAGGAGAAGGCCTTTGTACATACCTTTGAAGTATGTAATGCATAGGTATGCAATGTGCTTTGCATGAAGAAAGAACATACGTATGCAAAGAAGTGCACATTTTAAAAGATTTTTGCCCTGTGTTTGACACCACCTGTTATGATTTCAGTCTGTGGTTTCAATTTTAGGACTTGAGACTGTGTTTATCCAACTCATGGATATATTCTACTGAAAAGTAATCCAAATCTCTTGGATTCATCTTCTCAGATAATACACACATGACATGATGGGTAATATAACAAATCAGAACTGTAATGAGTGGATTACCCACATCAATATTTGTATTTTTCAAATTATTGTGTGAAAGGGTGTTTCTAGGGTCAGATGTTGTGTGAACTTGGTTTCACTTGCTAGTGCCTGGGTTTTTCAGATCAAACTTTGGCATATTGCTTTGTTTTACTGCAGAATCAGAAAAGCTAGAGTCAAAAGCAGTGAGATTCAGGAGAGCGTAGGTTCTTAGTTGTTTTTTGCAGCAGTGTTTGTGTGAAGTGCATTAATTTCTTGCTTTTGGAGTGTGACTTGAGCTTTCTATCAAATAGGCTTGCAGAGTTTGTTTTAAAAATGTTGTTGGGTCCAGTTGCCAGTTGCTGTTTCCCTGCAGCTTTTGTGCCATTTTATCACAGAATCACAGAATCGTCATAGTCAGAAAGGACCTCTCAGATCACCAAGTTCAACCGCACACACACAAAAAAAACCCCTTACAATCTCAGCCATGAGAGCATGCCCTGAAGTGCCACATCTACACATTTCTTAAATACCTCCAGGGATGGTGATTCCATCACCTCCCTGGGCAGGCCGTTCCAGTGCCTGACCACTCTCTCAGTAAAGTAATTCTTCCTAATACCCAATCTAAACGTCCCCTGCCATAACTTCAGACCATTTCCTCTGGTTCTGTCATTATTCCCTTGGGAGAAGAGGCCGACACCCACCTCTCTACAACCTCCTTTCA
>JAOXNO010000020.1:46291156-46301870 GCA_028565335.1 Limnodromus scolopaceus | reverse complement strand
GCCTTCTTGGCCACCTGGGCACACTGCTGGCTCATGTTCAGCCGACAGTCGACCAACACCCCCAGGTCCTTTTCTGCAAGGCAGCTTTCCAGCCACTCTGCCCCAAGCCTGTAACATTGCCTGGGGTTGTTGTGACCGAAATGCAGGACCCGGCAGTTGGCCTTATGATGTCAGATGTGATGGTGCATGAGGGATCAGCATGATCTCTCTAAACAGAAGTTAATACTTGACGGAATTGGTTACTAAATGTGTGTTTTCCCTGTGCTGCTGGGTCAGGATAATAGCATTCCCGTGAGGCAGGAGATACTAGCCTTGCTCCGTAGGTTACGTGCATTTCACCGTAACCCCTGTGCCAGGCTCGGGGTTTTGCAATAAAGTGGTGAGACGAAGCAGACTTCTGAAAATTTTTGGGCATGCTTTCAGGAGCAGGAGCATTGGAATGTGAGCATTGCGGACGCTACGAGCTGGGGGGACCTGTGTCTCGATTGACTTTCTGTGTCCTTCGTATGCATGACGACTCACGCATTGGTGTCCCCCTTCGGCCCGCCCCCCCCAATCCTCCCCCCCCCCTCCGGTAACGGAGAGGACAGGCATTTCGCACTGCGGTGAAAGAACAAGGATGCTTGCGAGGTGGAGCAGGACCTCTCTCCTCATCCTCATCTCCATCCCCTCCCCCACCCGGGGGGGGAGCGGACGTGGCGGGGCGTGGCGGGGCACACTCCCCGCCCCGGGCTCGCGCCACCTGCCTCCGGCCACGCCCCGGCCACGCCCCACCCTGGCTAGTGGCGGCGGCGGCGGCGGCGGCGGCCCCACTCTCCCCGCGCCGCCACCATGACGGACCGCTCCGCTTTCGACACCAATGTCATCACCATGACCCGCTTCGTGATGGAGGAAGGCAGGCGGGCGAAAGGCACCGGGGAGTTCACGCAGCTCCTCAACTCCCTCTGCACGGCCATCAAAGCCATCTCCACCGCCGTCCGGAAAGCCGGAATCGCCAACCTGTAAGTCCCGGGATGCCGGGAGCTCCTCCGGGAGCATCCCGCACCTCCCCGCATCCCCGCGGGGTCAGGGGATCCTGCAGCCTCCAGGGTGACGGGGTGGGGGGTGTCACCTGAAAGGCGCGTGGGTGATGTTGCATCTACCCACACCCTTCCACCGGAACTGTAACTAACTCCTTTAGCATCTTGGACTCCTGATTTTCTCAAGTGAAGTGGATCTTCTGACTTTTTAATAATACAGGGCACGCGGTCTTTGACAGATGTCTGCTGCTGATAGACCTTCATGCAAACCCTCAGCAGGTTTGGATGCTTTGAACCAGAAGACCAAGAAGCACAGACTGAAAGACAAAGCCTGACAAAATATGGTTAAATTTTGGCTCATTGTAGTCAGTAGCTTAATATTAAAGCACCATTTTATGCAGCGGGGCATTTAATCAAATTCGGTGGCCTCTTTTTTCATATCGCTTCATGGCAACTTGAGTTTCTCCATGAAGCTTTGGATGTCTAAGGCTTCTGGTAAAGAAGAGCACTGGTAAAGAGTCAGGAACAGTAGTGTCAGAAGGAAATTAGAGCACTTGAAATGTTAAATAACTGAAACTAGTTGTAGGTAACTAATCCCCCTGAGTATTTTACATATCGTTGATAAGCTAAATTGTGTGCTTTAGACGTGGGCTGCTCCATTACTTAATGGCAAATGTAGTAGGGAGGAAATGAATTTGCCTCTACAAACCATGTAGTGGAAAATACAATAACCAAAAAGGCCTCTTGCAATACAGAGTAACATTTATTACAAAATGTATCAGAGAGCTGAAAAATTTAGTGACTCAAGTTGATAAAATAGAAGCAGTGGTGAGACAGAATAAATATCCTCCACTGTATGTATGTTTGAACTATTTTTGCCTGCTTTGACTTCAGACTTCATGTAACTGTGATACTTCTTTAATCACTACGTACTAGAGCTTTCATGTGCCTCCTGCATCTATGAGAAACGACCAGGGTTTCCCACCTGTGACCTGATTTGTAACAGTCTAAGGTCCCATTCCGTAGGTGTCCTACACGTGTGTCTGATGACAGCTGCCCACGGGTTCGACACGTGTGCTGATGGCTTTGCCTTATGATCCCCAGTGCTGGATTTGACTCTCCACCAGTGCTTGGGTAGCCAGCTTCAGACTAGTGAGCCTCCTTGAGCACTACATCTCCCACTGTGGGACTCCGCTTTAGAACTGGTGGTGGGATTTTGTTTGGCTATCAGGGAAGGAGAACAAGTAGGGATCACCAGGGCGTGTTTCTTTGGATGGTCCCCAGACTCAGCTGTATGCTCAGTGCTGCCCAGTAGCAGGGGTGGCAGAAGAGCTGGGTGAGACACAGTCCCTTCCCAGCTCCAGGCTCTGCTCATGGCACCCTGCTGTCCCCTCCCAGGAGCCCTCAACAGATGCGTTTTTGCTCTGAGGATGAGGACTTGTGCCTCCGCTCACAAGCACCGTGTTCAAAGTATGTGGTTTTCTAAAAGCAATTTCACACTTGCAGAAAAATGTTCAAGTCACTCTCTCAAGCAGAGAGAAAGACAGAGAAATATGTTAGGTCTTTTTCTTTATCTCATGCATTAAACTGAAGAAATGCAGCAATGCAAAGCAGTATGTTCAGTGTTATTATGAAAACCCAAAATACCAGTATTCAGCCTAATCAATGAATCGTAGCTGAGGCATGCAGGAGTCATCTGAACGTGTGCAGAGCTGGCTATTGTTTTTCTCTTCCTAGAGCTAAACTTCCCCTCTCTCTGTTTTGCATGCTTTTGAAATCCCCTATCACAAGGTCTCCTGGTACTTCCTGATGCCAGATGGCTCGGTTCTGATCAGGGTTTTATTTGTGTTTCGTATTTGTATTTCTCAGTTTTATTCCCAAGGAAATGTTTACTACTTAAAATCAAAACTGAAAACATTGAACCATAAAAATGTTGATTTATCTGTGAACAAAGTGTTTCTACTGCAATTTGTACATCAGGAGCAAATTACATAGGAAGTTATAGCATCACTAGTGTCACCAGATTAATTTTTGCTTTTCAAATGTACGTTTTCTAACGAAGTCTTAGCTTTTAGGGTATGCAGCTATATTATTGGAGCCTACGAAGTAATTAGGTCTTGGGTAAGAGCTCATAAAATAGCACAATTATTGTAATTCAGCCTTCACAGCCTGCTCTGGCTATGTTTGCCTACAGTTTATGGACTATTGAAAGGTGATTCCTAGTTTTGTGTTCCTCACGTTCAGTGTCTTCTAGATTTGCCACCACAGCTGAATGTTAGCTCATCTCAGCAAGAATGCACTGGACAGAAAATTAAAACCAGGCTTAGAGAACTGCAATATCATCTGAAAGTGCTGTTTGTTTTACAAGATGGTTTACAAGCGGAAAGTTGTCAGGAACATGTAGTGCCCAATTCTCATGAAATGCTCTCTCTTGTCATTGTTCTAGCTATGGAATTGCTGGGTCTACCAATGTGACAGGAGATCAAGTAAAGAAGTTGGACATCCTTTCCAATGACCTGGTGATTAACATGCTCAAGTCATCCTTCAGTACCTGTGTTATCGTGTCAGAAGAAAACAAAGATGCTGTGATAGTGGAAAAGGAAAAACAGGTTAGTAGCTGTAAAGGTTCTCCTTGCCTGATTTCAAATCAGCCTTTACAGTGTATTGCTTCAGATTTGAGAAACTGAAACTGAGCTGAAAAATTCAGAAAACTTGTACTTTTCTGTACTGGCAAATGAAAGGGGAGTGGGGGCTTGGTGGAAAGACTGTCAGTCAGCATTTGTCCTTTCTGTTATTTCTGCTCTCAAGACTGATGCTTGTTGGTTTTGTGGGTTTTTTTCTCTGTTGTTCCTTCCCACCTTGTTTTTTCCCCACCTTTTCCTAATTGTGGAGGAAACCTATTTCTTGTATGTCCTATCTGATCTCTGGAACTATGCTCTGAGTCAGTCAAGCCCTTTTGTAAAGTAGCTTTGTCAGCTGGACACTCAGGAGCTGTTCTGTGCAGTTCAAATCTCAAGTTCTTTAATTCATGCCAGTTCTCCTTGAAGCTGGTGAAAGACCCTAGCAACAATGAAAGAAAAAACAAATTACTTACTTATTTTTCATTGGTCCTTTTTTCTTTTTCCCAGCTAATATTTTGGTGTGATCAGGCAAAAATGTCAGTAAAAATTTAGTGGAAACAAACAAGTAAAATGTAATTTAGAAAGTATGATGATGTTTGCTTGTCAAAGCAGTTCTCTCTTTCTCTTCTTCTTGAGAAATCCTCAAAATTTATTTTATAGGCATTGGATGAACAAAGATTACTTTAGATCTGAGCAAATATGGTTTTAAATCCTCAAAGATCCCTGAGGGAGGCACGCTGTTAATGCTTTTCTAAAATAAATGTGAGCTATTATGGTGTTTTTATCAGAATTCCTACCCAGAACTCCTACCTGCAGAGTAGAGCATTGCACGACTTAAATAAGTTAACTGACATGGAGGGTGAAATCAAGCAAAAAATGAATAAACACTTACTGTTGTTACACATGATTATTAAAATGACTGTGGATAAAATAAGGGGAAAACAAGCTATTTAAAAGTTACAGTTGATTCAGCTCTTTTCCCTGTACTGGCATTTTCCTGGACCTTCAGGAATCCTTAATACAGCAATAGGCAGGGACCATCATTTTTTGGGGAAGAAAACCCTCCGAAATCCAGGATAAGACCACAGATTGGCTAAGTTAATTTCTGATGATCTATCTATTCAGAGCACAGATAAAGTGAAATGTATAGTTTAAGAATATCAGGTGTTAAAGATCTTTTTGTTGTCTCTAATTTTAGCTCTACATGAAAAAGGCTGATCTTCTTCATTTGTCTTTTTTTCCCCTTATAATTCAGAAAACCGTTTTATTAGAGACAAGAAAGCATAGCCTACACGGTAGATATTACAGGATGTCTATCCAAATGGATGAGCATTAACTAAACAGATGAAGATAAACTAATAATTAAAAAGAACTATCTTTTTTTTAATATTAAAAATTGTGTATGAAAACATCATTTTCCCCATATCATCAGCCCTTATTTACTTTAAAGATTTCCCAGCTACACCTGTGGCACATCACGCAGTTGTAATCAAGAATGAAATCTGGGCGAAAGAATTTCTAACATTGAATTCAGTTCCTTTATAATTATAAAAGCCTTTTAGCTTACATTGCTTTGAAAGTCTCTGAGAAAATTTACCTAGTGAAGCATTCTTATTTGGAAGATGTGGAAACATAATGTCATTAATTTAGTTGTTCCCTCTTTTGCATTTTCTAGGGCAAATACATAGTCTGCATAGACCCTCTAGATGGCTCATCGAACATTGACTGTCTTGTTTCCATTGGGACCATCTTTGGCATCTATAGAAAGGTAAAATGCTTTCATGGAGGACAGGAAAAAGTGTTATTGTGCACCTTTTGATGAAATACAATTGCATGTGGGGACTTAATAAAACCTAACTAAGCTTGTTTGTGAAAGAGGCTTTCAGGACGAGCTTTAAGTTAAATCTGCTGTTTCACAGACACTTGTATAAAACTTTTGTGAGGGATTTGCCTTAGTCTCTTAGAAGATGAGGCACCTATATGTACATGGAGGCCTGGCTGGTATTTAATTAGCCAGCTAAAGGAGTTACCCCTTACAAACAAATCAGGTCTTAGTTTTCATGAATATTTGTGTTGAGACAAAATACCACATGGTTGTCATCTACTTGGGGAATGTGCTTTCAGGTTTTCCTGTTCTCTGTACTAATAGTCCTGATAGCCTGAAGACAGGCTTCAAACACAAACCAGGGCTGAAACACGGCATGTGTGTTTGAAGTATCTAACTCACTCTGAAAGGCAGAAGCCTTGTCTGAAGGAGCTTGAAATACTGGAATTACATGTCACAAGGTGGGGGGAAAGTCAGTCAAGTAGAACACACCCAACTGTCCATTTTAATAGCCTTTTTTAAGCTGTCATACATCTCAAAGCAACTATTTTCAACTTCATTTTTGTGTGAAGCAAAATTAAAAAAATCCCAAGTACTTTTGATCAGCTGTGAACTCCGTGAGTCATGTTTCACTGCTTGCTTTTCAACTGTGCCTCGGAGTTTTCATCCGAGCTATGTTAATCATCACCTACAAGGAGGTACACAGCTCTATATTATCTCCTTAATCCTTTCCTGCTTCCTGCATTCCAACTACGCTTATACAAGAGAATTCTAGATCAATGTGTTTGTCTCCTCCATGTAATTTGTATTAGTGCATCCCGTAGGAATCTCAGTTGCGGATCATGGAAACATTTGTATCCCCTCATGCATGGATATGGAGTAGAAGACCATCCCTGTGCCAAAGAGTCCCCTGCTGTGCCAACTATAGAAACAAAGCATAATTGATTATGGTTCTTCTTATTCTAGATGTCCCCTGATGAACCTTCTGGGAAAGACGCATTACAACCCGGGCGTAATCTTGTGGCAGCTGGTTACGCTCTTTATGGGAGTGCCACAATGCTGGTACTGGCCACTTCTGCTGGAGGCGTCAACTGTTTCATGCTGGATCCGGTGAGGATATCTTCTATTTCTTTGTTTCTTTATTATGGATAACAACGTACTGTCTATAAGAACTGTTTGTCTCCAAAACAATCAAACAAAGGAGGAATTTTCAAGGTAACATGGAGAAATGAAGTACACTTAGTAACTCGTCAGCAATCATGTCAAGAGATTTTTGGGTTCTGCCTGCCAGCTGCAGTGGTACTATGTGTGATTCAACGACAGGAAGACAGACGACAAGCCAGTGAAGCAAATATGCAGCGTGTGCCAAACCATGTGATATTTAAAATGAGCTGTTTTCTGCAATGCGGAATGCCCTTTAAGACTTGTTTGTCTTTTCCTTAACGCTAGGACCTTAGTAAACCAGAGAAGCAGAAATATTTAACCACCTTCTGTGTTTTCAGATCCCACCACGGTGTGTAAAATAGTAAGTGATGTGTGTGGGTGCGTTTGATGTTCTAGCATGCATTGACTGTATGAGTTTTAAAATAAAAGTCATATTGATCATGGGAGAAATTAGTTTGCTTTAGTGACCTGCTTTTTTTTGTAATCAGGCTCTGCTACATGCCAGCATTACATTTTTAGAACCTGCAGTGTTCAGGCAGCATGAAATACAACTTGGTGCTCCCCATTAAGTAACATCCTAAGTAATTGCATGTATTTTTGTTTATATTCAGATAATAGATTTAACTTTGAGCATGCATGCATGTTGTTTTGTTTATTTTTAGCCCTAACTTTGAAATTTACTTTAGTGAAAACTAAGCAGACCAGTCCTTGGTTACAGAGATTGACTCTTTTGACTCCAAGTTTCCAGTTAGTCCAAGCTAAGATGAACTGAAATATATTCATTTCTACAGCTATTTGAAGATGTTTATGCATTGCTTCAACTAGCACTCTCAGTTTCCAAAATCCTCAGAGCCGTACTTTTATTGTAAATCCAGCAAAAGTGGAAAGCTAAATAAATTTACAGGCAACAGCATTTTTTTGGCATAGAAAAGTAATAGAGAACTGGGAATGGAAGTATGAAGAAGCTTGCATGGCCCCAGGATTCATGCTCTGTCTGTGTTTTATAGATAAACAAAACACTTCACTTTTAGACTGCAAATAGCACTTTTTTGTAGGTACCAAATTATTAAAGAAAGTGGCTGGTAATTTTTTTCTAAATTGTATATATGATTGGGTTTTGCCTTGGTTTGTAAATAAGTGAGCAATTAATGTTAACAAATTGCTTTTATTTCTTATTGTTAGGCAATTGGAGAATTCATTTTGGTGGATAGGGATGTGAAAATAAAAAAGAAGGGAAATATCTACAGTCTCAATGAAGGCTATGCTAAATACTTCGATCCTGCAGTCACAGAGTATCTCAAAAAGAAGAAATTCCCTGAGGTAAAAGACACTGTTTTGGGGAAACTTTCTGATGACAAGCAACACTCATAATTTTCAACTTTGTGATCAATCGCTGTCTCATGCACTGTTTAGAGCTTGTTTTTCTTTCCTGTCTATTTAAAATGTATCTTCATGTAGGACCAATAATTAGAGAAGCAGTTGATGTGACCGGTTATTTCCCCATCCTTTTTTTTTTTTTTTTTTCTGCTCCTATTTTTTTTAAAATATTCCTTCCTGGGGGCCTCAGTAATGGCGCTAGAGGCAAAATGGGGCATTTGGTGGTCAGCTAGAGAGGAAGTCTCATCTGGTTAAATTCTTCTGATGAAGAAATTTGGTTGACATGTATGTTAGATTGCTGCTCCCTCATTGCAGTGTCTGAGTAGGTGGAGAGCTGAGCGGGGATGGCAGTGGGTCATTGCTCAGTGGTAACACAAGCTGGGTCCTGAGGGAGCCTCTCACTTCAAAAGCTAGTGTAGTTTCAGAGTCCACTTTGTGGTTGCACAGCTTCCTGGTGTCAGGAGGCCTGAAGGTCTGAGGAGTGCCCCTAAAAATCATGTCTGTTCTCATGCCTTATGCGTATCATCACTGGAGTTATTACATGGACAATGAATTGTAAACATCTACTATTGTTAAGTACTTGTATCCCTTCTTGACTTCCTGATCTTGCTTTGAACAAAGACTGGTGTTTTCCTGTGGCGCCTTGACAGGCTTAAGGTGTTGTTTATTTAGATATTAAAATACACTCTGTGGAGTATAAGGAAATAATATCAGTAGTCAACTATTTCTTAACAAAAAAATTTAGAAGCTGGCAAAAATGGGTAGAAGAAATAGGAAAGATCACTTGTTTTCTCCTTGATATTTTTTTCTGGTAAAAAAAAAAAAAAACCCACACCAATTCCTAGCACTTAATCTTTTTGCTACTAGAAATGCAGTATTCTCAAGGATTAGATCACTGATGGAGAGCTGGGATATATTTTCTGTTGTTGACACTACCACTCATCTAACCTGAAATCTTCTGTCAGTCCTTTTCCTTGGATTTCACAATTAGAAAATTAGGATTAACTGAAATTTTCTCCAAAACTACTTTGAATGTTACCAATGAATCACAATCTGGTGGAATTAGATATTAGGATCACTAAGAAGGGGTTGGGGGTATAGGGGAGAAGATTAACCTCACGTGCTCAAAAGTTACATTTATTTAAATGTCTTTCTGTAGGATGGCAGTTCACCATATGGTGGGAGATACATAGGATCTATGGTGGCTGATGTGCATCGCACGTTGGTGTATGGAGGAATCTTTCTGTATCCTGCTAACTCCAAAAGTCCCAAAGGAAAGGTAAACCTGAACAAGCCCAACTGTAGAAAGTATTGCATTATCTAGATATTTCACTATTACAGATCAGTATTTTGATTGCAGAACATGTATTTTATAGCTTACACCTCTGTTGTGTGGGTATGGTCAGCCCTTGTGCGCTGTCACAGGTGACAGCAGCCGGTTGTCAGACACCTATTTTAGGGCTGCTGCCAGTATGTTCCAACTGCACTGACTTTTCTTTATCCACAAACATGTTTGGATTATGGAATGCACCAGGGGATGTGCTGTTCAAACAGGCTTCTCTGTACCATCTCAGCCCAACTGTGCTGGCCCCAACCAAGAGAAACATTAGAGAACAATGTAAACAATCCACGTAACCTTGAGACTGCTATTAGGAGCTAGTATATAAGAAGCCTAAAGGTAGCATCCCCCTCGCGAGAAGCTCTCCCAAAGAGAAAACCATCTGCAACTTGTGCTTGGTAACAGTGCCTCATATGGAAGAGCTATGCCTGGCTGCCTCTGCCAGGACAACAGTCAGTCAGGGAAGATTGCACACTTACAGGCTGACAAGGGGACTGTTTATTCAGCAAAGACCTTTCATCTGTTTTGTAATTGTCCGTAAATCATTGCTTCAGGTTGCAGATAAGATGCAGTTATTCATTAGAGAAAACTAATGGCACACTCAGGTCCAGTGTTTTTCTTTCTTTTCGCACAGGCCTGCATGGTCTGCTGCCTTGTTGAAGGTTGTGTCTTACATATGAGCTTTATCTCTGTGTAAAGAGCACAATGCAAACAAGAGCTATGGAGAAAGCACTCAAATTGGGCAAATCCAGCATTCACTGTGTTTTGTCTAAAAGAAAAATGCGCACAAATTCAAGTAAAAGTTTATATGAAATACAGAGGACTTGCGAGTGTTGATTGGTTTTAAATCAAATGCCAAGTATATTTACATTTCATGATTCTCAACGCTGCCTGGGCTGACCATTGCCAGTTTGATTTTTGTCTTCTAGCTGAGACTGCTCTACGAATGCAATCCTATGGCTTTTGTTATTGAGAAGGCTGGGGGAATAGCAACAACCGGGCATCAAGCAATACTGGATATAGTGCCTGAGGATATCCACCAAAGAGTGCCTGTTGTCTTGGGATCTCCTGAAGATGTGAAGGAGTACCTTGAGATAGTCAAGAAGCATTTAGCTAAGTAAAGAAAGCTTGCTGGAGTCACTGTGCAGATGGGAATAAACGCCTTACAGCTGAGCCAAAGAACACACTGCGAAACTGCAAGATTGAACTGTCTGACCTCTGTATCCAGAAAGCAAATGAGCCATATTTTCATAAGATTTTTTTAAAGTGACATCTTGTGCAATTGCATTGTGCAATGAAAGGCATTAAAAGAGTGCATTAAAGAAAGCATTAAAAGTAAAAGCAAGGGGAAAATATGTTTGCTTTTTCA
>JAOXNO010000020.1:46248730-46282069 GCA_028565335.1 Limnodromus scolopaceus | reverse complement strand
AGTATGGAACCTGGGCCTAACCCCAAAGAAAATCAACCTTTCCCCGGGGGAATTCAGAAAATTTGCAGCATTACTGCATTGTTTTGATTAATAACTGTGGTGGATGGCACGGTTTCCACAGCTAACAGAGCTGTGGAGGGTGAAATGATTATTAAAGTTGGGGGGTGGGGGAGCAGGGAAATAATTATTTTGGAGCTTGTTGATACACCCCAGATCCCAGGTGTAAGTGTACTATTACATTCCCTGACCGCCGGTGTAATGGTTTTGGATTACATTAATATTTAGGCAAGACAAAATGAGATGAGAGGCTGGCAAAACTGGGTTTTACATTACACGCTCAGAGGAAACACCTGACTACTTCATCAGGCTTCCCCCACGAGGGGTTCCTGTTGCAGCGAGACACCGCTCAGGCTGATGTGACCAACCCTTTCTCCCAGATGTCTTCTTTCTGCCTTCTCACTGTCAAACCTCACCTCATGGGCAAACTCTTTCATCCAGAACAAAACGTATCAAAACAAAACATGTTTACTTGAGGAAGATGCTTGCTCCCAGAATGAGTCACTCCTTTTGCTTTCAGGTGATGTCTTGCACTGCGTGGCAGCAGAGGACCGCTCTTTTCTGTCATCAGATTTCGTGCCCTCTGAGCAGAAACGTGGCCTCTCCTATTTCCCTGGCAGGCCCTGCAGGGAGTGGGTGTTGTGCTGCAGGGCCACCGGGGTCAACAGCGCCGCCTTCTCTGGCAAGCTGTGTCAGGAGTGCTTGGAGGGCTGTTTGTCAAGTAAAAAGAAAGAACAGTGCGAGGCTACAGATCACTTCATGCTTCCCTTGCCATTTCTGTTTTAGGGTAAATATGTGGTGTGCTTTGACCCCCTTGATGGCTCATCCAATATTGACTGCTTGGCACCGATAGGAACAATATTTGCTATCTACAAAAAGGTAAGAGGATGAATTAAGTACGCATGGCACAATTCACCTGGTGAAAGCAAAATGTCTTGCGCATATCATCTTGCTTAGTTTCTTTCCTAGGTACTTTAAGAGTCTTTGGGATCAACAGAGCCTCTGAAAGAGGAGAAGAGGTAACAATTGAGATTGATGTGTGCTAAAATGCTGCCTGAATTCCCAGGAAGGGGACACTCAGCCTCATGAAATTGTTAGGTGGCAGCCCTTCCCTCCTCCAGACACTGGCACTTGTGTACACTGTATGGCGCTCCATAGGCCAGCACTTGGCTTGTGCCATGGCCCTCTTGGGATTGTGCTGTAACTGTTTGGTTTACTAGCAGATGTGTATTCTCAACAGTGAAGATTAGCATATCACCTACCAGAAATGTAAAAAACAAGGACTGACCAATTGAAAATTATGACTTAAAAGATGAGAGTGGACTTCAAAAGCATGTGTTTGAAGTGCAGTGTCTGAGTTTGCAAAGACCTCCTTGCAGTCACAAGTGCTCTAAATGTTACTTCACGATGGTGATGGCTGAGAGTCTCCCATAGTCATATGACTGGGAGTTCAGAGTTTAGGAAAAACACCAACTGCTGGGAGATTAGCAATCAAATCACAAGACTTGGCATGACTCTAACTATTAATGTTTGTTAATTGGCTGTGTAGCTGCTGCTCTGTGCAGCCCGATGGGAGCAGACGAGCTGGCAAGGCACTGGTAGCTTTAGGTGACTGCTTCCTTCAGTCTCAGGTGGTCCCCACTCTTGGCATGCTTATAAACCCCCATCCATAACAGGCATATTAGCTTGCACTGGAAGGCCACCACACTGCTGACCGTGAAATGGTCCAGGCAGTGACCATGGGCACCACAACAGCCCTCAGCTCTCCTGCAGCAAGTGAAGCATCACTGAAGGAGTTAAGCAGCTGCCTGATGGTGAGAGGGCTTTATTTAAGTGTCCTTACACTCTGCTAATGGTTAGTGCAAACCCCCATCACAAATACAGCCCAGTCTAGACAACACTGAGATGATGTCTGGGTATGGCTTGTGGAAAGAGCAGCCCAGGGGCTACCTCCAGTACTGTCTACCACCTCGCTCTTTGCAGGGAAGAAAGCTTAGCTGTATGGATGCAACCCGTGCCAGACACCTTTATGGTAAGCAAAGCAGTCCCAACTCTTTAGACTTATCTCCCTAAAGAAAGCCTAAGAGACTACAGCACCTCCTGATATTTACAGTAGGCAGTAACTGCCTTGTCCACTATTCTTAAAGGTGGTAAGCACCGTCCTACAAATATTAAACATTAGCTTTCTCTTTAGAAGTGTTGTGTTACATTACTCTGCATAACTATAAAGGCAAGAGCTCAGTGTTATTAATACACCTTAGCAGGTTGAAATAGAGATCAGATTTAATTTACCTGGTAATGTGTGTAAAGACTATGGACTGCTCAGTCTTCCCTAGGATTCTGCTTCAAGAATGAAACATTTCCCAAAGAACTCACATTTTTCCCAAATGCTCAAGTTTTCAATTAATTTTCTGATCCTTCCATAGTTGTTGTTCTAATATATATTAGCATATTTGGTGTAAATACTGTTTCCAAGAAACTGGTTTTCATGTGGGTGGATATCCTTCAGTGCTTCATAAAAAGAAAATTACATTGCTTTGTACAAATGCTTCATATTCAAATGAAACCCCTGCTGCTAGGATGAAGCAGTTTGTCAACTTACCAATTTTCCCTGAAAAGTTAGAAACAATTTAAATTTACAGACTTTCACTTGCATAATTCTTTCCATTAAAATGCTAATTCCAAAGTACATGTTAATTAATGCGCCTTCCTCTCAGACAAGGCAATCTCATAGCAACACTATTAACTTCAAAACCTTTGAAATAATGAAATAATAATAAGTGGTTTATTCATTGTTACAGAAGGGTAGTATGAAAGGAATCAAAGTGAGAATTTTATCCCAGTGGATGGGAATCACTTAAGAAAGAAAATATAATTTCAAGCCATTTAAAGTTCACGAACAGAATTTTGAAAGAGCTGGAACAACTGTAATTCCAAAGGATGATCCTTAGCACCTGTCTGGTATTTGTTACTTTCCAGTTCTCAGATGATTGCATGACCGATTTTCTCACAATGTCAGCACCTTAACTTTATTTCCAAAGACATACCCTCTAGAACTAAAATATTTGCCTCATTTTATTCAAAACTGAAAATGGTTCTCTGGCAACTCCCAATCCTGAGCCACCACTGTAGCGGTACCATTGCCTCCTGCCAGAAGAGCACTGCATCAGTTTCTTAGAGAAAGACACTGGGAAATAAATGCCATATAAGGTTTATTTACTTTTCCACTCAGCTTTTATTTTCAGAAGCACGGGTGGTATTGTTAAACTGACCAGAAATGTTAGAAAAGTGGGGCTGAAGGAGTAGCCTTGTTGAATTAGCAGAAGCCAGAGCAAGCCATAGGACCTTGACAGTCCCTGCCGCTAAGGGACTCTCAGCTGCCGGATTGTCAGGATATGGTGACAAAAAATAAACATTCTTTGCTTGGATTCTTCCCAATTTTTCATATTACTGAGCTGAATCTACAGCTCTCTGGTCATAGTCCACATATATGCTATGAAACTCTGCTGCTCTGCTTCATTCTGATTTTAATTTGTAATGTTGCCCGCATCCTCAGATGTATTTTATTTGCCCTCCCTTCCTTGTCATAAGGACAATGTCACTCCCTCCATGCGGTCCCTCAGGGAGAAGGTGTAAGAATTCAGGACAAACACAAAGGATACTCAGGAAACATGTGATGCAAACAGAGACCTGCAAACCAAGTCCTTCCAGATCTGTTCCTGGTGCTGATGAGGACTCCCTCATGTGATGGTGGCAAATCATACATGCAAAAAATTTCAAAGGTGGTATCACTTGAGGGTACCCCTATAGTCAGAATCTGGTGACCTTGTTTCATCTGCTTAACACCAATGAGCCAGCGTAACTGTGTCAACACTCCTCAGAGCTTCTCTGCAGTCCCTCTGCCTATTTCAGTACTTTGCATAAAGACCTCTAAAGAGATTTCACTACCACCATCTTGTAGTCAAAATATAACAGATAGGGAATCTGTCTGTGCACTTGAAAGAAGTGAAAATATTCGGCTTAATTCCCTAGTTTGCTTCACAGTGCACAGTACTCAGCAGGAGAAAACTCTTGCAGTCCTAACAGTGAAATATCAGCTGATGTCTAGCTTTTTTACATTCTGAAAAGCTCTGTGAAATGTTTGTTTGAGACTGGGCTTTTTTTCCTTTCTTTTGGAAGCTTGCTCTCAGAAACACAGTTGTGAATAAGGATGGAAAACCAAGTGAATTCTGTCTGACTGTCCACCTTCTGAAGGAGGAGTTCCTCTGTTTTTTCAGAATAGTTAACAAATATGTGGTTTCTCAGCCATATAAACACAGAAAATGCATTTAAGAGATAGGACTGAAAATCTTATTTCAGAAAAATACATTTTAAATCAACATCATATGTGACCAGCAGCTACATATACCATATTCTATAAAAGAAACATCTTTACTGTATTTATAAAAAATTCATTTTAATTTAATGACAAAGGCTAGGAGAATCATAATATGTTTGCAACTAGTGGTGTAAATGTATAATTCTGCATTTAATGCTTCAAATAATTAGTTTACTACAAACAACCGTTGCTTTTGATATTGAGATGTGTGTGCAATGGGGATATATTTTTGAAAGAGAAGATGCTATGTGGAGTATAACAGTTTGTTATATAAAAGATTGTTTTAGCAAAAGATTAGCCACTAATAGTGAATATTCCACACTAATGGAATATACAAATGGGATTTTAACTAGTCTTCATTATATGCATTATAATCTCCCTGAAAAAGGAGCCCAACATAGAGTAATTCCAAGGGAGTGTGTACCAGATGTATTTGTACATGCTATATTTCAGCTGCCATGAAGAGGTCATTAGGACCTGGATTTTTTTCCACAGAAGAACTTGGCAAAATAATAGTTATAACAATAACAGTAAGAATTTTTGATAATAATACAGCTAAAAACTCTGTAAGTACAAGTAACAAAAGTAACAATCAGCTGAAAAGTAAAACATTTTTATGTTGAATTACTGTCTTCATATGCCATGAAATATGTAATTTTAGTGTTCCACATCTAGTTCTCCTCTAAATGTTGGCATACAATAACGAACGGGATCCCCAAGCTACCCTTAGCCTTCCACCTTGCTGAGACCGTGGCACCCTGAGAGCTCCTTGCCATCGAACAGAGCAGAGGATTTTTCTGTTGGAGGAGAGGTGTTATCCTTTGCGAAATATCTGTGAAATTCATTGTTGGTTTTTTAAAGAATTTACTCATTATTCATCAAATATTTTATTTCCAACACAAAATGATCTCCACTGAGTTTTATTTTTTCAAACACATATTTTGGGCTAGGCCTGCTATTTCTATTTAGCTGCTGCTCAGCCTAATTGGGGCTATGTAATCACTGAGAAATTGTCTGAGTTTGGATCAACAAAATGCTATAACAGGGCCTGAAGAAAATTTCTGAGAGGGTTCTCATTTTAATTCCTTGTAAACCGCCATCAAAACATCCACAGAAGATCTGCCACAACCGACAAGCTTTTAAAGAAACATGAAGATCAAACATTCCCTACCCACCTTCTAGTCCCGGGAGGTGGGGGCTGGAGCCAGCCTTCCCAAGTACTCTCGGCTGTTCTCTCTCACCTCTCCAGTCCAACTCTCGTAAGCCGGGGCTGAGGCGCAACCCCCAGGGCTGGCTGGAAATATTTGCACCAGGTCTGAGTGGGCTACTGCGGTTCTGCGACAACCAAAGTGCCAAATCAAAACACCAGTGTTGGAAATTGACCAAAAGCCTGAAGTAAATGTGAATGGTCTATGTAGGGTTATATATGCATAGCTGCACACATGCACACACACATTACATATGCAAATGGATTTGTTATTTTATATATAATAGAAACATTTATATCGCTTCAGTTACCCATCTCTTCACCAGCAGAGAACAATGCACAATCTTAGTTCCATCATGTTGCACCATCTACCCTTTTATTCTGCGTTACTGGAAGAAGTTTGTCTGTAATGTCAATTACCGCATTCACCTCTCAGTTACTACTTCTGAGGGGTGTCAGTATGACAGCTTATGTTCACATTGCCAGAAAATTAGTGCCTCTCTTCTGCCTCAGATTTCTGATGACCTTGAATTAATAGGCCGGGCTGTAATGCTAAGGTATCAGCTTTGTTGCAGGTATCGTATTGATTGCATGACGTGTATAAAACAGCAAACTCTCAAGGTCCTGTCTCAGCGTGCACATACACCCGTACCAAACTTGCCATGAACTAGGGGGAACAATCTCTATTTTGGTTTTTTCAAAGGCCTCCACAGACACTAAATCTGCCCCACGTTATTATTGAAGCGTTGGCTGTTATTGCTTCTTATAAGAATTTAACCTTCAGTCCAATGGTAATTTTTTCCTCAGGAAACAGACGACGAGCCCTCCGAAAAAGACGCTTTGCAGCCCGGGCGCAAGATTGTCGCTGCAGGCTATGCCTTGTACGGCAGTGCTACGCTGGTCGCCCTCTCCACAGGGCAAGGAGTGGACTGCTTCATGCTGGATCCGGTACAGTCGTGGTGTTAATCACATTGCCAGAGTTTTCTGTGCTTGAGTTTACTCGTTTTTCTCACTCCTTGTCTCTGTAATCCAAGCAATCTACGCGATTCTTTTTTCACCCACGTCCTGGAGCATCCCACCTCCAGTTTACAAGTATCTGATAATACATGAGTATGTTGCTTGCAATACCTCCATTTGTTTTTAATACTCAGTGAAAGAGAGCTTAGGTTAAATAACATTTGAAACCTTGTTCATTCAAACCAGACTGCTGATTTGCACAAACACTTAAGAAAATTTACTCTGAACAGTATCTTTGCCTCCATTTGAAGGACTTCTGCTTCTTTCATGTTCCTGCTCTTTCTGTCTGTAGAAAAACCTCAGCATGTTCAGTGTTTAGTCCGGGGCAAGAACCATTTGTTGATATAATTCATGCAAAGTGATGTCTGATTTCCTGAGTGCAACCTTCTTTTAAGGCTAAGTCGTTTAAGCTGTGTACCCAGCGGTTTGCAAAAGCTCAACCATACACATACAATCAGACCTGTGCCACTGCTTGGTGCCCAGCTCAGGAGCCCAACAAGTGTTTCTGGAGGAACGCAGGAAGGAGATCACTCATTTGAGAAACCAGTGTTATATATGGGCAATTACATGGGATTCTTTTTCATAAAAGGATGCATTATCATCAAAACTCTTTTAACTTTTATCAGTAGGCTCATTCCAAGTGGGAAGAACTGGGAGGTGCTCTGCTCTGGTTAAAGGCAGAAGAAGAGAAGGTGGAAGTTGCGCTCAAACTGCAGACAGCAGCACCTGGGGGGAGCTGACCACATTCACTTTAAGATATTTAGACAAGACAGGCAAGAAGAGTTAAAAAGTCAGAAGGCAGTGTAATTTCTTAATTTGTGACCTAACGATTTGTGGACAGAGATTCATGATCCATGTGCTTTCAGGACTAACTGGTATTCATTTGATATACTATTATAGTCAACTTGCTTTTTGTTCATACTACTAATGTGAGAAGTTTTCATGAACTTAGTGCAGATTCTGTGCTTTCTTTTCTGTTTGAAATACTGTGAAGTTATACACAAGACTGGTGCTGAAAGGGCCAAGCTGTGCTAGCATTTCTGCCATCTCTAGCGTGGCAATTGTTACAGAAAGTCAACAAAGTGTTTTGCTGCTTGCCAATAGCTGGTCTGTCTTGTTCCTCTGTAGGGTCTCGGTGAATTTATTTTGGTGGACAGAGATGTTAAAATCAAGAAGAAAGGGAAGGTATACAGTCTCAATGAAGGTTATGCGAAGTATTTTGAACCCGCAATGACAGAATATTTACAAAAGAAGAAATTCCCTGAGGTAAGAAGATATCAGCACTGTACCTAATGTCCTGTGCACTGCCCAGCGCTGCCTTCCATGCAGTCCTGGCCAATGGGAAAGGATTTGAAGGCCTTGCTGAGTTCAGCCCGTGCAACACTTTTGTGCCATCAGGTTCATTTTGGATATGTATCCAATGTGTTGGTTTCTGGTGCCCTGACATATTTTATAACTTAAAGCTTAGAAAGTAAATTCATAGATTGCTCGTCACTGTGTGGAGGAAAATGTGCTGTACATGAAGAACTGTTTTTTTTCAACAAAGCTCTGAAACTGTGCCAGCAAAATGGGGAAAGTACCCTTGTTTCCTAGATTTTCGGAATATGCAGCTCAGTCATATGTGCAGCTGGGCATTTGGGACTAGATTCCATGTATGGCCCAGAAGGTGCTTGCAGGAATCTGGGTGGCATCACTTGCGTCTTAGAAATGCAGTATCACTCTTGTACTGACTACTTGCATCATGTGGAGCACCAACCAAACCACAGGTTGAAGGAAAAAAAAAGGTGTGAGGCACAATTTCTCTATGTTCTGTTGTTAAGAGGATTATACGCTATCCCTCAGAGAGAAAAAACTGAGACTATCCCATGTCTGATGAACTTCCTTGTGGAGTCATACAGCTCTGTATGGCCTGTAGTCAATGCTAGAAGGACACAACACAAGCTCTCAATGTGGAAAGCTGGAAGCTCTCTAGAAATAGATTAGGACATAAAGGAAAAACCTCATTTGTAAACACTATGTTATCTTAAATCTGTGCTTCATTTGAGGAAAAGCTATTGAAAGTGTTCTTGCACTAAAGCAGCAGAAGTTGGCAAAAGGTAGTTTTGTTACTAAAGCAAGCACCACAGTAGTACAGGGATTTTTGGGAGCAGGGGAAATCTCCTCAAGGGTGCTGAGCATGCACATCGCTTTGCTGCTCTGAGACATAGCGTGTCTGAGACATGCGTGAGGAGAGCCAAAGCGCCAATGTTATGCCCACAAAGCACGAGGAAGTGCCCTTCCCATCTGAAAGGTTGTTATGATCCTGTGTTTTGGAAACAGCATAACTCAGCTCCTCGATTTAAAAAGGGTATTATGTTTGCATTGTGGAAGGACAAGAGAAGGAAGGTGTTGCCGTTCTTCCACGGCATGAAACCTGCTCCCTGGCATCTTCTGTAAGCTTTACCTGCTACAGTCACATTGGTGCTGCTCCTACCTTCCCTGCAGCACCCATGTAGAGCATTGGTCTGCGTCTTCTCTTCTCCAGCACGCATAAGGGCACTGGGAGGTATCTGCTGGAGATCCCCTGCCTGTGACTTGAGAAAGAACTGACATGTGGGATGTGGAGGACCCCTTCTTTTACTCAGGTGGCCCACAATCACCCTATGGCCTTCTGGCCACTAGAAGCCAAGAGACTAGGTATTAATTTCAGCTACTTGTCACTTTGTTATCTCTTTTTTATCTTTGATCCTACCTCTGTTTGCTCTTTCCTGTGGTTCTTGGACAGTATGCTACTCAGATGACTCTCTAGCATTGCCACAGAAAACTGAAAAGTTAAAAATAAAACAGGCAAACAAAGTGAAATGTTGCCCACAGCATGTCCCATGTTCTGTATCACTCTCATTGGCAATCAAATATTACAAGTCTGTGGAGAGAAGGAATTTCCTCTTACTACCTAACAACAGCATCCCAGATCAGACAGTTTGGACTACAAAGCCATGTTGGCCCTCAAGGTTTCTTGTGGACCACCTAAGGCATCAATTCTGAATTAAAAGCAATGGAAAAGTCTTGCTGTTCTGCAGGTCAACTCTAAATCTCCTCCCATTGCCATGAAGATCTTAGGGGGAAATACTCTCCTACACACATCTCTTCTGGAACGAGAGCCCAGAGTAAAGCTTTTTCTTTGTTAAGCACCACAAAATCTCCTGATGCTTAACCAGCTTGAAGAGCAAGCTGCTATTTGCAAGACTGCCTGTAATGGCAACACTTTTACTACAATCTGCACTGTATAACAGGCACTTCTGGGCTATGAACTGTTTCTGTCCGAATTTCACTCTAACTCCTTCCTAAAGTGGATTCTTCCTCCAGTAATGCCTGCAGGACCGAGCCTCTAGCTAGCACTGGTTCACTGATGGTAGAACTCAGAAACATGTCATGGGCATCATCATACTTCGCTGTGCCGCCTATTTTTATCTTTGTTTCCTACGGCCACAAGAGAAGTTGAGTTTCATTGCAGCTTGGTGATTGAGAGCCATGCCATGGAGATTTCCTTAGTAAGGATTTGCCTTAGCAATGCCATCAAAAACTTATCATCAACACCACATTTCAGCATGCAGCATTGTTCTGCTAGCCAGCCCAGCAGTGCCCAAGTGACATAAAAAAACCTAATAATAACATAGTGCTTTTGTCACCATAACTATGTGGAGCGAGGGATGCAGGGTGTTGTTGCTGTAGATTGTAGAAAAGACTTTTTTCCCTCCACTCTCCTTGTCATCACAGTTATACAAGAAAACACGGTCTTGTTCTGCTGTGGAGGAACATACCTGCCAGAAATCAGTAGAATAAAGAAGTGAGAAAGTGACTTCCATCACATTGTTAAGAAAAAAATTACAGGACCTATCTGTTATGAGCCCTTTTTGTTCCTCTGGACTAAGCAAAAAAAAAGCAGGGGAAAGGGTGAAACTAAGAGCAATCACAAGTTTATTCAAATGTCATGGATGCTGACCAAGAGAACAACAAGGTTCTCCAACTCTTTCATTAGCTGAACCAGTGCAAGTGCTGACTGGGCAAACGCACAGCTTGGCATTACTCAGAACTGGGGATGAATTTCACTAGCTTAATGCTCTGTTATTTTGTTTGAGAAGAAAGCCTGGGCGATACGCCAACATGCATGCAACACCTATTAACTTTCTCGTCTCGTAGGAAAACGCATGAGTGACCAAACTAGAGAAACAAGAAGTAACATTTCTGGTAACTAAAAGGACTATTTACTCCTCACAAGCAGATAGCTGGATGTCAAGGGAAGTGAAATTTTTATTTCAGTCTGCGGTTCAAGTGATAAGTGTACCAGAATGGAGGAATTTCTCTCCTGTATTTTTCTCAGCACAGTCTCAGCGTTGTGTTTCTAGAAGATGAACATCTATCAGGGTAAGAAGCAACTAAAATTGCCAGTGGCATCTCATCAACTTCACATAACACTGCCCATATACACATAAGCTGTGTAAATGACCTGCACACAAATAGGAAATCCAGCACATCCCAGACGTATCTGATGGCTCAGATCCACGGGTGGCTCAGCTGTGCAGCTCATGGTTGGTAAATTTTATACTTGTGGATTGCAGACTCTTCATTTGATAATGTCATAGAAGCAGTCCTTAGAAGTCTGTTTCAGGGCCTACTTATGAACAATATGCTATGACTTTTCTTAATGTTTAATAAACTTTTCTTAAGACTTGCTTTACCACCTTGTGAAACCATAAAAGAGAGGTCTTCCTTTGAATGTATTTTTAAAGGAGATTTCAGACTGTAATCACATCTTTGCCTGAAAAATGTATTTTTTTAAACTGAAAACTTGTGCTGGTCTCTCTTTAATACCTTCTAAGGTGTTTTTTCTGACCCCAGTCCTTTGTAGTTGCAAAGTCACAGGTGTAAACACCTGTGAGATGGAGAAGCTATAATTTGAAGTCTAAATATGTAGCTATTTGATGGTAAGCTGTGAAAAACAAGGGATGAAATAATTGAAAGTATTGTTCAGGTGTGCCTGGAAATAATAGGGCCATGTTTAAACAAAACTAAGTATAAAAGCTCTAGGGTGTGTCTTATCCATCATGTCTTTCACACTTTGTATTGTTTTCCTCTGAATTTCCAATATTTCTCCTAATATGTACAAGAAGAAAGAATCATGGAAATCAGCACAAGTACAGCTGAACAAGGCCTATTACTTAGGCTGGAACTGTTCTCTGTTCCATTTTCACTACCAGGTATATCAAATATTCAAGTCTTATATTTAGTGGCTTTGGATTCCGCTTCATAGTATTGTGTTGCATTATATTTTGTAATTTCATTCCCATATATGGGAATTTCATTCCCATATGAGAATCTGTTCCCATATTAAAAGAGAGTAAATATCCAAACTTTATAATTGCATAGAACAGTTTGAAAAAGTGATTTCAAAACTGAATTATGTTTTTTTCTATCTGTATTTTTTTCTTCCCACTTGTAGATTTTTTTTTCTCCCGGCTAACCTCATGATTTTGCTAGGAAGGGTGACTACCTTGTGATGTCTGACAGTCTTGGAGCCAGCATTGCTGAACAAATTCTCTATGTATTTCTCTGGATCTATTATCAGCACAAGGCGAGCTTTGTAGAAAGCACTAAGATCTTTTATTAGACAAGTGATCCAGACAGAAAAAAACATGCAGAGGTGTTTTCAAACTTTTAGCGTTGCAATATGCAAATATATGTGTGTATTAAATGTTCATGCAGTTCCAGTCTCTAGTAATTTTCTGGGGAGGTAAAAATTCATCTGTTTCATTGAAGACAGAGTGAGAGATATCAAAAGACCAACAGACTTCTTGGCACAGAAACTTTCAAAAACATTTCCTTCGGTTTACATTTGCATGATGTGTCTCCCCTTCATAAAAATATGGTGACTCGCAGCTTTTCTCAGGTGAAGCTCACTTGGTGTATATAACTTCTATTTGTGCAAGACACCTTGCTTGTCTTCTGTTTTTCCTAGCTTACTATTTTTATGACCAGGAAACCTGAGACTGATACAAATGCTTCCCTGATTTCTCTCACTAAAGTGACCTCTCCTACAACAACATTAACTTCTAAGTTGAGAGAAGGGAAATCTACATTCATTAATAAATTGCTGTCTCTCAAACTAAGCTGCAAAATGAATGCTATGACCAACTTCACAACTTGACAAACAAGTTAGAAGGAAAAAACTGGAGTCCTCTGGGCACCACCTGGATGTGTAGTGAAAAGTAACATCCCTCCTCATACCCTGCTTAGGAACCAGTGAAGAACCAGCAATCAAATGGGTACCTTATTCTGACAATGTGAAGAAGCTTTCACTCACTGTTTGCAGTTTTCACTTTTTCACAGGCTGGGGGTTGATACCAAATTGTGCACTCAAACTACAGGCACCTTGGTTTCCATATTGTGCGTGCAACTCTTTGAAGTGCTTTTTATCAAACCCCATAGAAAATCACTATGTCTTACAAAAGGCTAAGCTTCAGGCTGGTTTATGCCTTTACAGTGTCCGTAAGCAGACACTGATTTAAGCAGCTCTGATTCCTGTTTCATAACAAAATAACATTTTGCCCTGCTACCAGCTGTCTAGCCTGGTAGATATAATGCTTTATGTTTTTCAGGATGGCAGTTCCCCCTATGGTGCCAGGTATGTGGGCTCCATGGTAGCTGATGTTCACCGTACATTGATGTATGGTGGGATCTTCATGTATCCTGCTAATCAGAAGAGTCCTAAAGGAAAGGTAAGCCAAATCATTTGACTTACTTTCTCTCTAGTGAAATTAGCCAGCTTGATACCTCTGGTTTTCCTGGAGATGTAAAGGAATAGTTTATACACATAAAAAGATAATAATTTTAGATCCTTGTAGCAAATTATTGATGGATATGACGGTCAGCAATTGAATTTACAGAAGAGATTAAGGCAATTGCCAATTTAGGCCAGAAATTTTCCTGTGTGCCTTTATATTACAAACTAGTAAAATGATTTTCACCTTAACCAAGGGATTTATTACTTATTCTAAAGGGAAATATTTCAGTGCCATAGAAACCCCTTGAGACACCTATGCAGAGCTGGCAGATACAACATAGGCCTAAGGAAGACCAATGTTAGACAACCAAGTATGCCTACCTACCGTTTCCTAAGGGTACTGTGCTTACTATCACCAGGCCTGCAAACACAGGCTTCTAGTAACTGATCTGAAAGACTCTGACAGTGGAAGGTGAGTTTCATGTGTGCTGAGATCAGTATTCCGGGAAAAGATGATTTCCTATGTGGACATCTGTACAAAACCCACCATGACTTAATGCAGTGCATTAATGCAGTGACTCCCTGAATCTGCTGGATCGTGGACCATAGTCAACCTCAACTTCTCTTCTTCAGCATCAGATGCCCCTATTATCAAACTTTTAAATAAATATGTTTTAAAAGAGATCTGTTATAACCAGAAACAACCAGTAACCTGCAGGTCATGCTTAGGAAGTGATTGGCTCAATGCTTAATAGATTGGTCATGGTATTCTGACTTCAAGACCTTCTTCTTTCCTTGTCAATACAATACTTAAAACCTTCTATTCAAATGCTTTCTGTCCTTTGCTGGTATATGCAGGAATTTGCCCTCATAAAAATACCTGCCCCATCCCCCATACTGGTATCAGAACACCCTGATGCCTACAGTTTTTTAGGGACAGAGGACTACTGGTTCCATCCTGGTGAGCACATATTTATCATAATAACAGCAGGTCCAAGTGGTCTGGGAGATGAGGAGAACAGGAAAAGAACTCTCTTCAGAATACACAACAGAAAATGTCTGCATTTTTATCCAGGCAAATACGATTTAAATATTTGATACAGCATTCCAGAAAAAGAAAAACAAAAAAACCCAAACCCCAACACAATAAAAAACCAAACCCCCTTCACCTATTAAACAGTGTGGATCTGTTTGTGTATCAGAGCAAGAGACAAAAAAGGAATTTGCTGTGTGTGGGAGAAATGGGTTTGCTGACTGGCCTCTTCAAATTAAACCTTTTGTTTTGAAATCTCTGTTAAACCATTGTTGTAGAAAAAAGATGAGAAATGGGACAAAGTAACAAACATACAAAATACTTATATAATTTTATAGAAATCAAGGTAGCTGCACAAATTAGCCTACACTGACTAATGGACTGATCTGGCTTGCACTACTATAGTGGAGAGAGTCATGAAAGAAGAAAAACTAATATCATTACAAATAAAAAAAATCTTCTTTCCCTCTCAGAGTGCAGGTGTACAGTTTTTTTCACATAAACTTCTTCTTGTTGCAGAGATAATGTCTTTGTGGCAGGTGCCCTGATCATCATTCCCCTGAAAGACAGTCTATGCACTTGGATAGAGAGCTGAGAGGAAGCAAATGTCACTGGAATTGATCCAAAGACTTTTGAGCAAATGTAAATTACATGCATATAAATCCTTGCATATAGAGCTCCTTCTTTAAGTTAAAGAAAGGATGAGAACAAAATGCTCAATGATCAGTGCAGTCAACAAATAGATCGTCTTTTCAAATCAGATATGTTAGATAACATTTTTTATGAACTTGAAGCTTATAGTTCTACACTAGGTGGAAAGTGTTAAACCTACCTGGAGACAGAGCCCATGTGAAGACACCTAAGTGCAATTGCCCTACTACTTAAAGGAAAACTGCTTTCCTTAAGCCACACAGTCAGAGTTAAGCAACAAGAAACCCAACATGTGGTTCCACAGTGGTACCACTCCTGTTTTCTGGCTCATGATCTTCCAAAAGCTAGCCATGCACTAGGGCTATTGGTCCTATATTGCCTGTCAGATGGAGTTCTTGTACCAGAAGTAGCACTTCAGTAGGCTTCACAGGTAAGAATGAAGGTAATATGCGCTATTTAAGTTTGTGATATATCATGGTTTTATTATAAGCAGCATGATAAAGGAATGATGGGTAGTAAAGTCCTGTTTCTGACCTATTTCTTTGACTCCGTATAAAGTTGCATTCTGTCGTGCTTCCTTTTCCCCACAAAAAATTCTGTCTTGCATATATGAAAAGCCCTTTAAACACAGTATATACTAACATTGTTGTACATAAGCACTTCACAGACTGTCAAAGATTCAACTAAACCTGCAGAAATATAAGGTCTTTTTAAAATTAACCAGCTATCACATATGTCCTTTTAGACACAGAATCTTTTGCCCCATGTCCCAAATAAGTTTGCGTTCCACCAGAACACAGGCACATTTTTAAAGGTAACATTTTTAAAGATGTGAACAAATTCCAGGGCCAAACCAAAAGTACCTCTGCACCAAATAAGAAAATTTGTTTTTAATAATTACTGCAGTTACTTCTGAGAAGAGTCACTATCCGGATGAGTTCAGGCCAGTAATATCTATTCACATTTCTGAAGGCCACAATCAAATCCTGAAATTTGAAACTGGGAATATCAAGTTTCAAACTCCAAAATACCCTGACCAAACACAACACTGTTACCCCAAACTTTGAGGTATATATACCTCAAAGCCTGTACATGAGAAGCTATTTTGGCTTTTCCTTCCTGGTACTGTTAACTTAGCTGGCTTAACTGTTTTGCTGATGATGCTACTTTTGACATTTTTGCCAAAATACAGCTTCACTGATACTGCACATTAGTATGTCAGGTCGGAAACAATGGTGGTGATGCTTGGAGGCACGGTCAGTACACTCATCCTTGAAACAGCAGGTGTGAAGGGAGGTGAGGAAAGGAGGGGGAAGAAGGAGGGGCCAATAGAGAGACATCACATTATGTTCATAATTTTCAAAAATCATGAAAGAAATGTTAGGTTCTGGTAAGTCTTTTGGTGTATTTTTCCCCCAAAGGCAATCATGTGTTCCCTCTTTCTTTCTAGCTCCGGCTTCTCTATGAGTGCAACCCTATGGCTTTCATCATTGAGCAGGCAGGTGGGATGGCAACTACAGGGACTGAGGCAGTGTTGGATGTGAAACCTGAGAATATTCACCAGAGAGTCCCTCTTATCCTCGGTTCTCCAGATGACGTGCAAGAATACCTCGCTTGTGTACAGAAACATCAGAAGAGCAGCTAAGGGCTTTTCCACATCAGATCTTGCTCCTCTGTCTTCAGTCTACAGGAAAACCATACCTTTCAAGATGGTGGTTTCTAGCAATTAACGTCCATCTCTCAGTGAAAATCCCACTTCATGAGAACAAGAAAAAAGTGAGAATTGTTGATGGGAAAAACAAGAATTTCATTTCTCCATGTAGACAAATGTAAAAATCCTTTAACTCTGATTTATGCCATGCAAATGTAAAGACAGAGGCCTGATTATTAAACAAAAGTGACTTACTTGATATAGTATTAACAAAAAGAAGGGGATTGTATCAGTTCATCCATTTGATCTGAAGCTTTGTGTCTGATAGTACTTGGTTGGCATTGTTTGAGACAGAATTTTCACATCAACATTCACAATGCCATTATCTGGATTTTCTGCTAGAGGTTTTGTTGCAAGTGCTTTTTATCTTGTCAGCCCTGAGAAGACCAAAAGTCTTGTGCTGTCTGAAAGAGTGTTTTTAAGCTCTAAATTATATATGTCTTGCGTAATTAATAAAGATTAAAAGGCTGCGATGTTGCCAGGGTATTATGATTCTCACAAGAACAGGAAAATGCCTTGTGTTATTTACAGACAAGTAACTTTCAACTGCACAAATTACAATAAACCATTGCTGTGGATGTGACACTCAAATTGTGCATACTCCCTGTTTATCCACTGTTCTCTGCAACAGAAGATGATCTGTTGCCACAAAGCCACTGTCACACCTCCATTTTCTTTTACTTAAAAGGTTCTCATTTCAGTTTGAAGCTTGCCCTCTCATAACGCGCTACACTGCTATTCCTAGCCACCCCCAGCACGCCCATCCTGTTGGTGTCCTAGTGCCACGGCTCAGACATGGCACAGCCAAAGCAGATTGGGAATCCGGTCTGAATCTAGCAGGCATTCATTGATCAACAAGAGCAAAAATGATTAATTAAAAGAAATACGTGACTATGTTAAGTGATAAGGGTGTGAAAACTGGGGTTTAGGTTACCTTAAGTATTAGACATCCTGATGCCTTTCTAACCTTCTTACTCCATTATATGGACATTTATTTTGGCGACTGTTGTGCCATAAGCAACCCCTGTCCCATCTGCTCATTTTCACCTCTGCGCCATTCCCCCAGCCATGCTGATACGAGACTTTATTAAGAACACTGTGAATTACATTAGGACATTGGTAGGTGTTAAAAATACTCCTGCCAAGAAACTCCAACGGTTATTTTCAAACTTACAACTATGTTCTATTATTCATAAAGAAGAGGCAGGCTGAATAAAGGCAGACAGAAAATTATACAGGACAGGTACATACCCTTAGGTATTGTTATCTGAGGGGTGTGGATGTGATTTCAGTACCGCTTCAGGTATCAAAGGACTCTTTCTGCAGGTCTTTATCTGGCACTCTTTAAAGCTGTAACAGTGACAGCTGCCCAGGATCAGCAAGTACAGCATGTACTTGTTTATTCTGTTCCTTGTCACGTGCTTCCTGGATGTCTGCTATCAACAGCAAAACACAAGCAACACTTAAATCCTGGAGAATGAAGAGAAAGCAAAAAAAAAAAATAAATGGGAGGATCTAGGTAATAGCCAACTTTGTAATGGAGAACACAATTGTGCACTCCTATGAAACATAATCAGCTGTGCACTGACCATGAGAGCTAGTAAATCAGTTTTCCTGCAAATAAAACATGCACATGGTGTATGTGTGCATATACATATATACATGTTTATACATATATTTTGTACCTATACAGTCACTCTCTCTCTCCTCACTGCAATCCCCACAAAAGAACACAAATAGTTGTTGATGTCACCAATTTATTGATAAACTCTATTGTATTTTTTAAATTGGAAACCTAAAACCAAGCATAATTCGAGGCCAGTCTATACCAGTACTGCATCAGAAGAAAGATCGTGCATATCCTGGTGCTGTTACCAAAGGGCCAAGAGAGATGATTAAGGACAGAGTAAGAGGAGGGACTTGGTACTACCCAGTGCAACCACAGGGCTTCTAAAACTATGACATTTTAGGACATACTGGAAGAAAGTTTGCATTGTGTTGGGTATACACACTCCACAGATCTGCGTTTCTGTGCTGGCAGTTAAACTATATATCTGCATGCTGCAACATGTCAGCCATTCGTTCAGTGCCCCAGTGCCAGTCTAACAGCTGCTGAGTTGCCTTCATTCAAGCATTGCCTTCATTCACAGCAAAATCTGCATGTATTCTCAGCTGCTGAGAGACACCCCATCATTGGGTGTTTTTCCCCTGAGTTTGCACCAGAAGCACCTGTTGGTAGAGGAACTAGCTCTGTGTCACCGATCTGACAAACAACTGCAGTTTGCCTGCCTGTTGATGCTTAAATGATAAGGCTCCCAGCTTGTGGGCTGTCGGGTGGCGGGTATCTACAAAGAGATCAGTATCTTCCCTGTATAAGCAACCCATGCAAACCCCAAATGCAGATTAAGAAAGCAGCAACTTTCTTCAGTGTGAGCTGTGGATTTTCTTTGCCAGAGTCCCACTTTTACCTACTGCACCTATACTGTTTTCCTAAGTACTTGCATGTTTTCTGCTACATCTGGCACAACCTTGCAACCAGGCTGCTCTACAGAGTCCTCCTTAAGCTCTCATGACAGAGTCTAAAGTTTCCCTTCCCAGTGTGACACCAGTTCAGACCATTTCTGCAGAGCTCTCTGACACAAACTGCAGGGTGTCTGTGGTGGGAAGTCACCACCTGTGAAACCCTTGCGATACTGGGCCACAACTTCCCTCCGTGGTCGGCTG
This sequence comes from Limnodromus scolopaceus, assembly GCA_028565335.1. Classification (NCBI taxonomy): domain Eukaryota; kingdom Metazoa; phylum Chordata; class Aves; order Charadriiformes; family Scolopacidae; genus Limnodromus; species Limnodromus scolopaceus. Next base: position 46,262,531 of record JAOXNO010000020.1, on the reverse strand, counting down.
CCAGGCTGGCTGAGGGCATCCAGGAAGCTGAGAAAGTGAGACGTAGCATTTTACAGCTTTTTTTAAGAATTCAGAGACCGTACTTAGTGGTTAGAGCGGTGAGAAAGGGGGATGCACCACAAGGTGCCATCAATGCCTCTGGGAGGAGGAGAGAAGTTGGTGTGGACCGGTGCTCACAACAAAGCTGGTCTGATTCTGCTTCTGCCTACAGAAGAGAGCGATGCCTGGTATTACTCCTCAGGTACTCATCAGCATGACACAAAAATGAAAATATGTGAAAACATTAAGTACATGAAGGAACAGACGTATTTAAATATTGGTTCACACATCTGCCTTCGTATCAGTATTTAATGGTTTCTTGACATAAAATTGTATATAAGCCAATGCCGGCCTTATTTCCTATTACTTTTGGGGGAGGATGTGGAAAGTATACTAGTTGCATTGTACCAGGTATATAACAAGCACGACTGTGCTTAAAACACTGGTTTCCAACTTGTTGACCAACCTAATTCTTAGTTCCAAATTCAGGGCATCTCTACACCTATTTCAGAAGTAAAAGAAAAGCAAACTGCCTAAACCTGGGGGTACTCAATAACACCAGACAACACAGAAACCCCGCCGGCCCCTAATAAATGAGCAGCTGTTCACTAATTACTTTGGCTGGAAATTAAGTTAGCCTGAACGGCCAGCCGCAAAGGGTTGGCCTTGTGACTGCGGTCACAAGACGGGGGATCAGAGACCAGGCTGCGGCTGGCAGGCTTCCCACCAGCCCCGCGGCGCCTGTGCTGCTGCCCCACCAGCCAGCCCAGCTCCCGGGCACTCTGCAGCGGGAGCTCGCTCTTCCCCGAGAAAGCAAGGCAGCTGAAAACAGAGATGCTGTCTGAAATACCGGATCAAACGTGCCTTTGAGCATCTGTATCAAAAGTCAGTATGTTATCATGTTTTCCATGAAAAGTATGCGCCGGGAGTTCTGTTGGGGTTTTTTGTTGGTTTTTGGGGGGTTTTGGTTTCGGTTTTTTTTTGTTTTGGTTTGGTTTTTTTGGGTTTTGGGGTTTGTTTGTTTGTTTGTTTTTGTTTTTGTTTTTTTTTTTTTTAATAAAGCCAACTGATATTTCTGGAAAAATCAGGCAAGGCTTTACTTCATTTATCAAATGGGAGCAGTATACTTCAGGCTAATTGCAGATACAGGAAAAGAAAGAGCTCTTAATTTACATAGATTATACTAACTAGTTAGGCTTATTGTGAGAAAAGGGTGGATGGAACAGAAGAGAAAGATTAACGAGAGGAAAGATGATAAAATCATTAACTCCCGCAAGACTGTGAAGATAAAAGTATTTATTTTCCAGAGATATCCAAGGCCCAAATGTGGGTAAAGCAGGGAAGAAAATGAAGACAGAGACAGAGGATCTGCACACAAAGAGTTACCCAGAGGTACAGAACCCCAGAAGTTTTGAGGAGATAGTCCCTACCGCTCAGGCTTCATGACATCATGGACAACACCCACAAACCCTGTGCATTGCTACTGAAAACACTTTCAGATTTTGTTCCTAGCTTTCTGCAAATACACATGTGGTTTCAGAAAACAGAAGAATAAAAACCTCAAACCAAGCATGTGATCTGGCTCCACTGAACTGATTTTAATACTTTGTGGAGATAGGTTTTCCCACTGAGATGTGCCCTTGGCGGGAGGTTGCTTTCGCCCAAAGCAATGATTTGCATCATTATTTTTCGGGATCCTGTTCACCAGGAGCCTAGCAGGCCTCTGGTAGCAGCTTTTGCAGTTCTGGCCGCTACAATCGATGATGGGAGTTCGACGAGCCAGCTCTCAGAGGGTGTTGGCCAGGACAGCTACGTGCTCTCGGGTTGATAAAGGGAGCTTGGCCCAAGCATTCTTGTCAGCTGCCGAGCAGATCACCCGGTGAACATGTTATGCCTTTTGAAGGGATGCCTCCGTGGAGGAGAGAATACACCCGTGCAATTAGCCCGTCAGCTGCGCTCAGGCTGAATGTGCGAGACCAGCTTTAATCCCAGCCCGGGGCACGACCGTCCGTGATGTCTCATGGGTTCAGCCTTACGCTCAAACGCACTGTCAGCACATGCCCGGGAAAGAAAGAAGTCAACTTCTCCCCACACCCTGCCGCGGCGGCACCGGCCCCGGCACCGGTCACGTGCTGCCACAAGCATAACCCGGAGAGACCGGCGTGCCCGGCGCCTGCTTACCCGGTGACGCACTTATCTGTGATTTGCCCTTTTGATTGCCTGGTTTCCTGTTTTGTTCCTGCTTGGACAATCTTCTCCCTCTTTTTAACACAGCACAGGAAGAGAGGAAGAAGATTGTTCAAACGAAAAGAGAGCAGGGAGGGTAGGTGGAAGGGAGAGGGCCACGCAGGCAAATGTAGATCTGAAATTTAGTCTCAGTAAGAGAAAAAGAATGGGGATGTTTACCTTTTAGCTCTGTTGACGTTACACTGGGAGAAAACAAAGCGGCTGGAGAAGGCTAGCTTTCTCTCAGATGTACGTGCACAGCTGCTAATAGGCAGCACAGCCTCCGGCAGGCGTCCTCGCTGCTCTCGGCCTTCTTCCTCTCCCACTCCTCCGTGGTGTGTCAGTTTAGACTTAAAAACTTTGTGGGGAGGGAGATTCTCCTGCCTTTTGGTTTACAGAGAGCCAAACAAAATGGGATGATAAAGTTTGTTTCAGTATCTGGAAATGCTGCAACTGAAATGACACTTCATAACAATTCCTGATGACCACAGGCTTGCTTCCGAAATGCTCAATTATATTGTGAGAGAAATGTCATCAAACCTCGCAACAGCACTGAGTGAGAAAACAGAGGTCCCTCCAGTTCTTCCTGTGACTAGTGAACAGCTAACAGCAAAACAGCAGCAGTGTTTATTCTTAACGTTTGCGCAAGACATTGTAATTTCTATACAAACACAGAGAGAAGTGTCTTTCAACTACAGGAGAGCATTACCATAAATGTCCAAAAGCCAATGCAATTTCACATCACAGCTAATGTTTTCAGTATATATTTCCCATTCCGAAAAAAAACCTGCTGTGAGCTGGTGCTTCATTCTTGATTGAGGAAAGCAAACTGCAATACTACTAAGCACGGCTGAGCAGAGGGAATGTTAAGAGGGCTGTTGAGAAGAGCTTGCATTCACAATGCTTGCATTGCTGGGCTATTATGGTAAAAGATTGTGGTATGCGATTGGCCATACGCATATCCAGCAAAACTCGGCACCTGCACACACAGCAGTGAACTGTATAGACAGCTCTGTGGGCAGCCTTATCTAGGTTTTTGATGTGACTTGTCACCAGCCTCATAAGCTGATCTCTTACAGAGATACATTTAGACATATACTTTTTCTTTGTAAGTGGGAAAAACCACCTGTGACTCTGCAGCTCTGAAGCTACCTTTATTTCGTTTGGCTTTTGTATTTTAAGCAAAAGCAAGTGTGTTCCAAGACATCTGCTAAAGCTGCAAGGAGTTCTCAACATCCCGTTTAGCATCAACTTCCCAGACACCCAAGGCCAGTTTGACTGTCTGACAGCCCAGCATTTGTTTACAATGTTTTTATGTCACTGCATGCATGCTGTGCAGGAAGCTTTCACTAGTAATTTAAATAAAAAATAAATAAACTTAATAATTAAAACCATAACTTAGAATATTTCCACTGCGGTTCCTGAGATTCTGATTTTCCCTAGTAGATGAATGAAGTAATAGCTGTAGTAGTCCCAGAGGGCCCTTGGTATCCCACCCCCAGGAGAGCACACCTAAACCACACTCACCCTGGAGGAACACACATTAACATAGAAAAAAGAACTTTGAAACACAAAGTTAATTCCAGACCAATGTCCAAAGTAGATCAGATGTCACTAAGCATATGGACTACCCTCACTAGGCTGGAAAATCATCTCCCCCTTGCTCAAATCCCAGCCCAACAACAGTATTTCCCTGGAGGCTCTCACAAAGCCAGCCTTACCTGGAACCATCTTCTGAAGGTGTCTGGGGAGGTGAATAGCTCACTCTCTGACTTTGCTCCACCTCTCCCCAAACCAGAAGGACTGCAGAAGGTAAGGTAGTAGGTATCAGAGCTGCAGCACCACACCTGACAACACACGTTGGTATTTCTAAAACATGTGTTTCCCAGCATCACTTTACTGGGAAAGGCTATTACATTTTGCTCAGAAGTAGGTTTTGGATCCCCTGGAAGTGGTGTGATTTCACAAATGCCTGTCTTCATGGTTTTGTTGCTGCTGTACTCACAAAGGTTGGTGGCAGCTCTTCAACAGACACTAGCATGACGGAAGCAAAAACTGCTGCAGAAATCAAATTTTAAGGCCACTGGAAAATAAACCTTCATGCAACTTAGCACGTAAAAAAGAAATAAAACGCAGTCATGTTCCCTGTGAATGCAAGTAAAGGTGGCTTCCTCTGAGGCCTCTAATATATCAAAACTAATTAACCCATGGATCAGGTCTCCACCATGTGGCCAACGCTCCTCCTCCCAAACAAGTTTCAGGTTGGGCTCCTTGTCTGTTTTCAGATGGACCTTATTGAATATCATCTAGGTTCAGTTGCGTGAATTGAATCTTTGTGAATGAAAATCGTGTGTCTGATTATATCCATTCTTTGAAATGCTTGAGGTGCCCCAGCAATTACCTGAAATTTCACCAATGATTTGATAAAGCCTTGATTACAGAACAAGAAAAAATATCCCCACTAGTGATTTCATCTTTAACAATTCTTTCTTCAAAACAGTATACTAGCTATGTCTTAGTGTTTCCTGCTATGACTTCCCAACAAAAAATTCCTTATTCCTTAATAATATGGGAAAAAATCCCATATTCCTTAATAAAGTGAAAAGAAAATAGGAGCATCAGCTTACATTATGACAGCCATCAGGGTATGCTCAATTCCTTGGTTAACCTCTAATACGTAAAAACTGATTTATTGGTATTAAGCTTAAGAGATACATGTCAGAAAATTTTTATTTCATCAAGGAGAGTAATCAAAGAGAAAACACTGAACAACTGATGTTCAGATGCTAGAGTTACTGTCTTCCTGTTTTTTTTGAAGTGGATATTTCCTTTTTCCTATACTTCCACTTGTCTCAGGATGATGTGTTTGCCGAGTGCCCTTATGCAGATCACCCGTTAACTCACTATAGTAAAACGTCACTGATACAGCCCATCACATTTGGCTTCCCCGTAGGGTTTCAACAGAGTGAGATGACAAATATTTTGTAACTGTTGTCCTTCAAAATATTTTGAAAATTACTTTCCTGCATGGATTGTGTAAGGGGATAAGCTTATTTATTCCACTGTTAACGTTTGGAAATTGATTTGACACTAGTAAGATGAAAACCAACACACAATTAAAAAACCCAAAATTCCATTCTGCTTAGCAGTCACAGATAGGATGAGAAAATGACTGTTTTTAAAGGGAAACAAAGTAGTTTCCTACATGACAGTAAAATTCATTTCTCTCTGGAGTTTAAAGAGCATTTCACATGTAAGTGGAATAATTTCTTTTCATGGTTTTCCTTGCCTGAAGAGTACTAGTCTTTAGAAACTCATGGCCAAATTACTGAAAAATAGTCATCTGCCAGGCAGGTTGGAGAAACTGTTACTCTTACGAGAGTTTTAGGACAAGCAGAGTCTATCTAAGAAGCACCAGCAGACGGAAACCAAATGCAAACCTTTTTTCTTCCCAAATTTAAATAAAACAGTTTGTTTACACAATGAAGATGAAAGCAAGCAATGACTGCAGAGCTTTACCCCTTTACAGAACTGTCATCTGCCATGCACGTAACGTAGTGCCCAAATCACATTTAGATATGCATAACACCCCGTTAACAACAGTAGCTGTAATTTAGACAGGGCTTAAACAGGGCACTCTAGATAGGAAGTTTTACTGGCAATACACGTGCACTAGTTTCTTAAAAATACTATATCTTGCAAAAAATGCAACTTCAGCTATCAGCAGGAATATAAAACCAAAGAAAGCCTGAAAAAAAAAGTCCAACCTGGAATACAGTCATCAAGAGCTTTAGTTACCATAGCTCTTCTGGGAACAATTCAGGAGCGTTCTGTGTATGCATGCGTAATGTTCATTTGCTGCATCTTCAGAAAGGAACAACTTTGAAGAGATTTCACTTTCCCCAACAGGAATAATTTACTGCTTTATAACAGTACTTCTGAAGTGAATGAAAGAAGAACCAGCCGAAGAGAAGATAGGGCCACAGCAGTGGAATCACAAAACCATGAAATGTAACAGGTTTTAAATTTCTACCAGTGTGCTTAACTGCAGCTTATACAAAGTTTTAATGTTTACAGTGTCATATAAACAATTCTGCGTGAAGCTGTTACTTAAGAAGACCTTGTAATATTGAGTTATCTGCATGACCTCACTTACCCTGTCCCCTTCTTGATTATTCCACGTGGAAGAGAGGATGTTTAGCCAGAACAGTCAGCAAGTTTTGATGCATACAAATAGCTGTATTACCACATTTTATTTCTAAAAAAACAGTCAGAGGCTGATGCATCTTTTGTGAGCTACATTTCCACTGATGCGTATATGCTTTGGAAAGCTATTTCCTTTTCATTTCCCATCTATTCATAAAAAATATCTTGTTTTCCCAGCAATGACTATTAACCTTGGCCTTTGTAACCAAACACCTTTTCCTGCAGCCCACTTTTTTTGCAGCAGTTCAAGTTCTAGCAGGCTTTGTACTGCCCTCACTCCATGCTGGATAGTCTTACTGTCACGTTGTTTTAATCAACAGAAAACCAGTAATGCTTTAAGCGCTACCAAGCTCACAGCAATGCCAGCTTCCAGGATTCAAAAGCATTTAGGGAGACAGGTCTCTGTTCACTCCCAGTTCTGGGACAGCAAGAACTAAAAGTAGCTACTCTATAAGGAGCTTATGCAGTCACTTCCCTGGCAGCATTTTGATCTTGCCCCCCATTTTCAATGTACAGACTATTGCCATTTCCTTCTGAACATAAGCCTTTAGAGGATCAGCATTGGAAGCATTGGAGCTCCACATCCATTTCCTCCACAACAGTACGGACGCTTTCTGTAACAGGCTTAGCAAGTCATAATAGGTAAATTCTAACCAGTGTTTCTGCTCTCTGGCTTGTTAAAAAGCTACTAGGATGACAGGCTCTTCCATTTGAAAAAAAACACAACAATCTTTGCATAACGTTCAGGTTGAAAGAATCTATCTATAAGCAACATGTGAACAGACACACAACTGAACAGTAGTTAAGTTTTGATTACTCTAGATACCTCACCTTGTTTTTCTTTCAAAAAGTGTTTATGAAATTCAAGTTTAAGACTTTAAATTTAATCTACAACAAGGAAATTTTGCTTCCATAACTTGCGGTCCAAGTGTTCCCTTATGTGCACGGCTATCAGACTCGGGAATAGATAATGTGCGTAAAAACCTATTGGTCCATAACTTCTGAACTGGTGTTAGTTAAGCTGCAGAACTAGCCTCCTTCCCCTCCTGCCCAAATGCGAGAGGGGGTGAGTCAGCACCCAAAAAACAAGGCAAGTCTTCACACCCAGCTGTTTTTGCTACTGCCAATTCATCCTCCTCTGCAGAAACCACTAGTACCCAAAACACACCTAAACAAGAGCATGTAACAGCTAGTAATGATGCTTCAGGAGCCTGTAAGATGCCTGTAAAGGAGGAGGTACAGGGAGCAGTGTAAGACACCACAGTCCTGTCAGCCATCCGAGAATCCAAGGATTAACAGTGGCCCAACTTCACTTTCTGTAAGAACAGCACTCCTTTCTTACCTTAACTTGTTTCCCCAGACAAAGCTGGTGTAGGGTGAAGAGACTGTTAAGTGTACTACATACCTCTAGAAACAAACTTTCTCTGTGAACAGCCCACATGCTTTAGGTGTTCTTACTATTTCCTATAATGCTCAGAAACTGACAACTGCTCTACTTAAGTGTGGTACTTTGAGGTGCCATAAGAAAACACTGACAGCATTTGAAGCTAAGTGGAGATCAGATGCTGCACACAGGACATGAAAAGACTGAAGATCTTTGTTATGAAGTACAAAGAACCAGAGATGGTATCGCTTGTGTGTGACAGGAGTAAGACAAAATTAACTTACAGATACAGTTTCAAAGAATGAAGGTTAGATTTTCAGTCTCTTCTACTTCAGTTGATAGACATTTTTCCACTTATCCATTTTAAGTAAGTTGTTTCACTAATACTACACTCCATTTTATAACAGCTGTTAGCCATTCCCAGAGAGGACTGCATTTTAGTAACTGATGAAAGCAGCATATGCATATAGGCTTCAGATAACAGTGTTATTGAGGATGCCTACTTGATGAAAGTCCCAAGTGGAAAATACAAAGACCAAAAAAATCCAACTCAGCTGTACACACTGGAATTTAAGTGTTTATTTAAAAAGTAAACCTTTGGGCACATTACAATTTAAAAAAAAAAAGGAAAAAACTACATAAAAGAACCTATTAGATTAAGCAGTCAAAAGCCAGCAATATTACAAGCTGTTTACATACCAACATTTACATTAATTTAAAATAAGTGGCATGTCACCAACATGTAAAACATACTTCAAAAGTTTAAAAAAAAAATCAAGTTGACTTTTGAAGAATATAAGTTTACCACATGTGTGAACATGGGTTTGGTCATTCAGTTTAAATCCCCTTTTGTACTGAAATGTTCAGTCTTCAAATTATACAAGCGGATAGCTAGCAGCTGTTGCTATTCCACAGTGGTTCTTCCTGTCCTTGGCCATGTAGATATATCCTTTGTCACCCCACTTCTCACCCCAGCTGAAAATAGAAGTAAAGGGTTTGTTTTCACATTCAGAAGAGACTTTAGCCCCCATAAGTGTTTAAATTGAAAATTACTGCCTTCCACATTTAAATGCATGCTACTGAAGAGGCACCCCGCAAGCTCACAGAAATAAAAGGTATGGCCATCTTCTCACTAGGTGGAGACCTTGATGTGCAATCCTGGATTACAGGTGCCTGAAGCTAAGGCACCACTCCCAGCCAACTTTAAGGGAGGACCAAGACTGCAAGCAGCACTTGAGGGTGGTGCCTCAGTAATGCTGAGAACATGAGACTAGCTCATGTGATATGCCCTTTGGCATTCATTTACTCTTTTCCCTCCAGCCCAGGAGGTACCTCAATCTTTAAAGTTCAAGCACTACCCTATTTCACACAAGCGAGCAGCACTTTGCTTAAAAAAAAAAAAACTCATTACAACCCCATAACCTGGTTTCTTCCTGCTCCCCTCTGCTCCACCACTTAACACCTACCACCTTCATGGGCTGTCCCAGTACTGAACTCCCTTGAATCAACTGAAAAAGCAGAAGAACAAGTTTGCTGCTTTGGGCTTACTTTGTTGAGCTGCTAGCAGCATGAGATTAACTTCTGTCACACAATACAGTTTAAGAACTGTCTCCCAGATTTTCCACATGCAGACTTTTTACTGTTGTCTCCCCACCCCCAACTACAACTGACAAACTACCTTCTCCTCTCCCCTACCCCCAAAGGGGACAAGACACAGAGAGAGATCTTGCCTGTTCTTAACAATCCAGTATTTCTTTCCATCCACATCTTCTCCCTCAAAGCCATAACCTACAACCAAAACACCATGGTCCAGGTCTTCACTGCTGCAGTCTGGTTCATAGTAGATACCTGCGGAGACATAAGTTCACATGTGAACAAGCTCATCTGCAAGAAACCCTACTCGCTCAACCAGAAGCTGTGTGTATCAGGAGTCAGAGAAAGGAGTCATAAGTGAAGCACATCATGGTAGAAACCAAGGGACAAGTACAAACATATGCAAGAGAAATACAATGTGTGGAGCACCTGAATTAGAATTAAAGGGACCCCTGATTATGTTACAAGATCATAATTGTTTGGGTTTTTTTACCTATTAAACTGAAGGGTAATGAATACTGAGTATTCAAAAAAGTTCTCTGCATGCAAGTTGTTAACAAATCCCCACCTGACTGATAAAACTGGAATGAAGAGTGGCCTGCATCAATAGCAACAGACACTGGACCCACAGCTGCTACTGCTTTCATGAGAGCTCTTTCACGTCCTTGAGGGATGTCAACAAAGCCAGTGTCATTAGCAGCATTATACTCTGCCTTGTAGCGACAGTCTTCATCATCCTAAATAAAGAAAGCCCTAGTTATTACATAGTTCTCCACTTAACACACAGGTGGGCACAGGAACTACCAGACATTCTGTGACTTTCCTGCACTGAAAACAAGTGACTGAAGAGGATCCAATTGCTTCAGTAGTGCTTGGACAGGAGAAGAGCAGAGGGACAACACAGAAGCTGCTTTTGAGTTTCTCAGAGGCACAAAAACCACAAAGGACAGTGGGGCCCAAAAGGAAAGCTTTACTGGCATGCAGAGGACCATCACATGCTGGAACCCTGCCCTCTTTGGTCGGCAGGCCAAATCTCCTTTCAGGGAAGAAAGAAGCCCAGAATGAGTTAATGGGCAATGGAAGAGAGCCAAGTATTCATTAATTACAAAGTAATCCAGTAATTGCTCATTGAGCAAACACTTAAAATCCACAATTTTAGTCTGTCATAGTTTGACTAACTTAAAAATCATTCTGTGCAGTTCTTCATTTGTTATTATATGACTTTATATACAGCATTCATGTATTTGTGTTTCTTCACATTTTTTTTTTGTTATTGGATTTTTTTGTAATGAAGCCTGAACTGTTGGTTCCACAGGTATTTACCTCAGGAGAGAGGCCTACTTTGGAAGTCAGGCCACATTAAACTGAGACAGACTGAAGTAAACAAATCCCTCCCTTACTTATGTGGCAAGATTAGTACTTAAATTACCTCCCCACAGCTAAAAGAACAGTGAGTACACCTCAGTTGCTTACTTTTTGTACTCAGCAAATTAGGCACTTCCTATAACCAAGTGGGATGTCTGGAAGAGCCAAGATTAGTTAAAAATTGAGATTACGGGGATGCAGGTGAACCTGAGCCCAAATCCAAAGGCTTCTATGTTGCTCACAAATGGCACCACTATTGCCCATTCAGTCAAAGCAAAACGAGTTGCAAGGTAAGATACTCTACAGTGAGCAGAACTCCAATTGGTGAAAAGCCCACACCATGGGCTCTCATGTGATACCCCAATTTACTACTGTTCTTTTGTCCTCTCATGCCTGTTTAATTTTTGGTAGATTAGGATATTTCAGAAATCTGCCCATTATTTATCTATTATTTAGTCCAGAAACAGAGCTTAAAGCATTGTCAACAACTACTGTTAAAAAACAATCACAGTACCTGCAAGAATTAGTTGTCTATGGGCAGCAACTCCCCAGTAGCTCAGTTATGGGAAGTTGAATTGCACCCCTAAGACTAAGTAGCACTGTTGACAAGGGCTGGGTCCTGGTTTGGTATGTCAACCAAGATAAGGCATGACGTCCAACAGGAGGGCAGCAACAAGGGAGAGGAATAAAAATATTTGCTCTAGTTTTTCCAACTGGTCTGGTAAGATTTCAGCCTCAAAGACCAGTGCAGTACGATTCCTTACTGTGGCTAGCAGTCATTCCAGTTTTCTTAGGAAAGATGCAACAGGAAGAACAGATGTACCGATTACTACTTAGGCATTTTCCTTTCTAGGTATGAGTTTCCCAACACACAGTTTGTCCACACAGAAGACGTGACACCTGCTATACAAGGTCAGCTATTAGACTTACCTTTGCAGTGTATGGGTAGGATTCCTCTGAATCAATTCCCCCATTATCCTGCACATACTGGAAAGCCTGGTCCATGAGACCACCATTGCAGCCTTGATTCCCTTCAGGGCGAGAGCAGTCCACCAGATTCTGTTCACTCAGTGAAACAAGCTTGCCAGTTTTTCTGAAGTGCTGCCCTTCGAGGGCTCCTGTTGTGCTGAAAGCCCAGCAAGAGCCACACTGACCCTGAAGCAAGAAATGAAATCACAAGTTACAAATCTGGACAGATTAGGCAATTACAGTTCCCTTACCACAGATCTAAACATGAAAAATGCAAAAGACACAAGACCAACTTCAGTTTCACATTCCTAGCATGGACAAGTGAAGATACTACAGCTTTTTCAGTTCTTAAAAAATTTAGTAAAGAACTTAAAAGTTCTGAAGAGGTACAGAAATTTTACCAAAATGGCTCTAAATCTAGTAACCTTGCACTAGGCTTCATTAAACAAGTCCACAGTCTTTTTCTTCTATGGAAGTGGTGGTAGCATTCAGGAAATTGGACCTATGACTTGTTAAAAATCCACCATCAGAGAATACCTGGTCTTTAACTGGAGTTACATATCCTTTCTCTCTCCAGTCTACTGATCGTGGCACCTCCAGGAAGCTGGGCTCAAGAAACTGGGATCCTCTGTATTTCCTTTCCGACTTCTTGTGTGCATAGCCATTCATCAGCTGTCTGAACTCCTCAGTTGTCTGAAGAAAATTCAAGACATGCAGTCATCATCTCTCACACCCTGCTGTTTTAGAACTGTATGTTTCACACCTCTGTACATACCATGTCACCAAACTGATTCATTCCCAACTTGTAGCTGTGCTTTCCTAATGTGTGATCCAGATTATGGAGCTCAATCATTTTCAGATTCTTCTCCCACACCACTCTCCTCCAGCCTTCCTCTCTCTGAGGGACCAGAAAACAACAGACTTCAGCGAGGCAGTTCAAGCAAAGTTCACTTGCACAATTAACATGCTTTGCCCTGGCTTCTGTACAGTGGGAAAACGCAGACTACTGGAATGGGGAGTCCGAAGGCTGCTGAAAAGATGGTCTCTTTGCCACCCTCGTAACAAAACCCAACGCTGACACGCAGCACAGCCGAGTTCGATGCACAGACAGAGGAAGGGAACCTAGGGAGAGGGGGATTGTCCTTCCCCAGCGCAGACGGTACGTGGCCAGAGCCACGGCAAGGCAGACGTGACTCAGCGGGCAGGGCCCAGCCCGGCGCCTCAGCCTTCCCCCAGCCGGGCACGGACCCCCAGCCGCTCACCTCATGGTAGTCCTTGTTGTGCCACGACTTCCACAGCTCCCAGTGGCCGTCCAGCTCGGGGTCGGCCCTCGGAGCGCCCAAGGCCAGCCCCAAGGAGAGGCAGAAGGCGGTCAGACACAGGTTCATGCTGGCGGATCTGCCGGGAAGGGAAGGGGCAGCGGTCAGGCAGAGCCACTCTCCGCCGCACAGCCCTGCAGGGGGACGCCGGCTCCGAAACGAGCCTGCTGGCCGACCCACAGCTTGGCCCTCCCCGTCCCCCCGCTCCTTCCCAAGCTGATGAGGGCCGGGAACCGCAAGTGGCGCACCGCACAGCCCCCGGGGCGGCAGCGCAGGGAGGCTGGCGGTCCCCACCCCCGCCGAGCCCTTCCCGCAGGCCCCCGGGCACTGGCCCAGCCCCCGCCCGTCCCTCTGCGGGGAGCGGGGGCCTGGGCCGCGGCTGTAAACAAGCCCGGGCGCCGAAGCCGGGACGCGCCCCGGGAGGCCGACAGCCTCCCGCGGGAAGCGGCTGGAATGGCGGCCCCTTGCCGGCGGGAGCCGCCACGCCACAGAGACACAAACGGAACCGAGACCCGCCCGGCAGCCCCCCGCCCTGCCCCGCTCACCTCGCTCGACCCCTCTCTCCCCGTCGACCCCGACTGCTCGGCCCGGTTGGCGCTTAGCCCCGGCCCCCCTTCTTATACCCGCCGCCACCGGCCCCGCCCCGCCACCACCATTGGCGGCCGTCGCCGGGCCTCGCCCCGCCGGGCCGCGCCTCCCG
>JAOXNO010000020.1:46224212-46242709 GCA_028565335.1 Limnodromus scolopaceus | reverse complement strand
TGGCTGTGAGAGTCACCTCCGGATATTTGGCAGTTTTTGCGCCCAAATCCAAAAAATGGGAAAAGGTGATTCTGACATGTACCATTACCTCCTACAGCATACTTAAAGGGATATTTTTGTCGATTTTTACTCAAAAGTAGTTACTATTTCCTGACTCTCTTAATTTAAAATTTTATTGTAGCAAGTTGAAATTTGCAAATCCTGTCTCTCTGACGAAGACCAATTTTTTACTGCCCATCTCTAAAGATCACAATGAAGGCATTTTAACAGAATTCAAAGAAGACTTGACTTTGGGGAGTATTTCACATACTATTTAATATTTGAAAATCACATTTTGATTTAAATGAACAATGATCCAACATTTCTGTCTTGAAATGGAAGTAGTAAGAAAGTCCAGAGAAGTATAAAACTTTAAGTGCTTGAGTGCAATATTTGTGTTTCTGCAAGCTGCTGTAAACACTTGCACAGCATGAAAGAAAAATCTGTTTGTCTCCCGTTGTTCTTGGAGCAGTGGCGTCTAAAGGGCAAGCTGACATGCTGGAAAGCATTTCCCATGATAAGGTTAGAGACTGCGAGGAATTATTTTTAAACTTAAAAGTTACAGGCTGGGTTTCATTAACAGATCATGTGAGGGAAGGTTAAACAAAGCTGCTTGCAGAAGAGGAGAGAGGCAATTGAAACAACCCGGTGTAAAGTTTGTTTTCCGGAAAATCAGGTAAGAGGAAAAAGAGACCAATACATGTGCTTTTTGTGTAAGAGCAGCGGTGACTCACAACTGCTCTTTATTCCTGCCTTACAAACGGGAAGACTGAGGCAAAAAGAAGCAATACCATGCCGCTGTAGCCACTGAAATCAAATGAATGATCACTCTAGGCTCTTCAATACAGAGGTTAGCCATGGTAAATCATAGTGTATCTTTTTTTCCCTCTTCTACTGATCAAACTAAAGGCAAGGGTGCCTTTGGGAAGGTGAACAGAAGTGATACAAATCAATGCAATATGCGTTGCGTTGCCTGTCTCTCAGAGCCAGCTGAAGCATACTCAGCCCATTGAACTCCAGGATGCTGGTAATTGCTGTCAGATTTACATAATCATTTCAAATATTTTAATCACTGTTTAATCACTGTGGCAGATGCACACCACACTAGTCTTTCATAGGACCTTTGTGGCCACCAAGGACCTACTTGATTGTAATCTCCTCTCTATCAGTAGAGCAGAGAGTTTCTTTTGATCTGTTTCTCTTTGATCACCTTCAGCTCATGGACCATCCTAAATGTACACCTCAAAGCTTCAGGACAGCACAGCAGAAGGAAAAGGACTTCTGCACTGGTTCCTCATGGGGTACAGAAAGTGAGTATGTGCAAGGGGACATGCATCTGGATGTGAGATGAAGCTGGTTTGGTTAGTGGTTAGCACAAAACAAGATATTTTGGGAAACTGTTTCACATCACAGTGATGTCCTGATGACTCCACGGCAAGGCCATACATAGTGCAGCAGCCACAGAGCTGAGAGCTGGATGCTGCTTCTCTGATTTGTCTCATGAGCAGCTATTAGCTTGAGCAATTTCCTCTTGCTCCATAGGGGAACATCCACAGGGATTTCACTAGACCTTACCCTTAGGCTTGCTGAAGAGCACAGTGTGTGACTGACACAACAACATTCATGCAATCGCTTCTCATCCCCATCACCAGAGCCTTCCTTTGCTCTTACAGTAGGTGGTCTCTTGGTGTGTGGTTGTGCAGTGCTAGAAAAGTGGGCTGGCATGGGATGATCGCTGCGGTACCTATGGCAGCATAGAGCTGTGCTGGACTGTGGCCCAGCTGCCTAAAATTTCAACCTGCTGAAGTCCAAGCCTCGCCACTCATGTGTCAGCATCCTTTACTAGCCGATTCTGCTCTCCCTGAGCAGTATTTCTGCAAGTCAGAGACTTGAGCATCAGCCAAGAAAGCTGTTTTACACACTGGCTTGCAACCAACTCATTACCTACAATACCAATGATTTAATGCAAAAATTTGACCTTTGCCCGTCGCTGGAAAAGTCGTGATGAAACCCCTTTGCCCAGGCGCTGTTCTGATGCCACATGCCTGGGTTGCCTTCTCCTCCCCTGCCCCTGATAGTGGTTCCAAACACCTCCCTTAGCATGGAGGACAGACAGCTGAGCACGTGCTGCAATCCAAACACAGCGCTCGCTGTTTCCTCTCTCCCAGTTTTGGTTTTTTTTTTTAAAGGATTTTGTGTCTGACTGAACAAGTATCTGTCCAAAACACAGGCTGTGTTTAAGGGAGAACAGTGTGGGCTCCATTCAGCTTGCTTTAGTTGGCAAAGGCTGGGGTAGCCACGCTGGAGGGACACAGGAGCCACTGGCTGAGGTGTCCCTCCTCTGCATTGTGGGAGTTTGCTGGGTGAATGCAGGACGCTCCAGCTACCATCTCTGCTGACAGGGGGTTTCCCTGCTGCAGGTTTCAGTGCAAATTTACACAGGCCCTCAGTCCTGACACTCAGATCTGGAACTAGGTACATTCACCGTCTGGCTGCAAAAGGTTAATCCCCCAATACTTTGATGGAGACAGACAGAAAGGAAGGAAGGGAGAAAGAAAGGAAGTAACATATGAAAGATTCAACATGCTAGCAGTCTAGATTATTATAAAACCTTATTTTGTGGCCATTTTGACTACATGTACAGTGGCAAAGATCAATGTAAATATTACATATTAATAATATTACATATTAATACATGTTAAAATGTGTTTCTAATTATTCTTTTTTCTTAGCAAGGAGCGTTTTTGGAATTGGCTTTGGGTTGGGTTTTTTTGCATTACCAATAACTGTTTCATGAAATAGTATATCCATAACTCATATATATAATCACACACATTGTTTCATGTATTGTTCAGTGGGTTGGTTTTTCACTGTCCTAAACCATTCAGGGAATGTAAATGAAAATGACTAGAAAGAAGGGCAAATTATTAATGGAATAACATGCTTTAGCAATGTTCAGCATTTAGTATACTGTAATCATTCAAATTAAAATGCTTCTTCGTAACAGTATTAAAAATTTCTTCCCTTGAAGCAGTAGTTGAAACTAAAACTAGAGAATTCTCTAGTGAAATATTGGACTAGACTTTGTTGAGCTTGCTAGAAAGATTTTTAATTCCACATAGAAAGCTTTTTTCTCCTTTTCTTACTGTGCACTGGCAGGCCAGCCAAGCAGAAGTGGCAAAGTCCAGCTGAGACTAGACTATACTTCTCTTTCTGTTTGGCTACATTTAAACACGATGTCTAAAACGTCTGTGGCCTAGTATTCATGTCTTCAGTTGCCTGGTTTATCTGAAGGTGCTGAAAACATTAAATGAAAGCATTAAATCAACTTTTAAGGAGCTATCAAATAAAGGCTGGTAGGTACAGATTTCCTTTTTAAAATAGCTTAGATAATTCAGACTCAGATAACTCTCTGGCTTTCCGTGTTTGCTTTTAAACAGGAATCGATAAACACATGTTTTTAAATGATACCGGAATGACTAGCGCAGGGTATGTCTGCATGTTTTTAGCTCTGGCCGTAACGTGCCCTTTTCACCTGGACTCAGGGGTAGTTTTGTGCCTTGCAGATGATCCCATACAAACTCAGCGCTGCCGAGGTTGTTTGCTGCTCCCGCGGTCACCTCGGTGGGGTAGAAGTCCACTTCCTCAGCTGCGGGCCCCCTGCTGCCGGTGGCCTTTCTCTTAACCTTTCCTCATGTGACAGAGGTTGTGTGCTGACGGCTCCTTGCACCCAGTGAAAATGAAGACGGAGTTGCCAGAAGCTTAAGTAGAATATGTTGGATTTCTTAACATCTTCCCTCCTCATGGGTGGCTTTTTCTCTCCCACCCATCAGGTCCTTTCATAGTCTTTTCTAGTGCTCTTTTATGCCTCAGCTTATTAAAAATATTAAAAAAGAGCAAAAATAAGCCCCCCTCCCACCCTTTATCAGCAAGACCACTCACTCTGTAAAACTCGCTCTCCTTAAGTGTCAGCCATACCTTATCACTGTCCTTTGGGAGAAGCAGAGGGCAGCAGCCGCCCTAGATACTGTGTTAACGCACATTGTATGTTTTCAGCTAAATCTTGATTGGAGATAATCAGAACAAAATAAAAAGGAGATAATAAAATACCTCACTGTGATGATATCACTACAAAATGTAATGCCTTGCATTGATTGAATGCCTTCCTCTTCCATCAGTGTTAACTATGATGCTTTGTTAATTAATTAAGTCCTGTGAGGGAGTTGGGGAACAATCCTGAAAATAATTTGGGACTGGTGTCTCTATATAGTATCCGCACAGCTATCACGATGCTATCCTAAATATTTTCCTAGCTAAAGCTTGGCTGCAAAGACAAATTCTTTGGGATGACAAATTAGCATATTTGTCACTGCAAGGTTGCCTAAACTTTAGGGGCAGAAGATGAAAGCTAATTCTCAAGCTGATTTTTCTTCTTTTTTTTTTTTGAGATAAAGTGTTAGTACATTCCTTGAAAAAGGCCCAGAACCATTAGTTTCAAGCAAAACATGGGAAAAAATACAAGAATTCATGAAATAGGTTTGTAATTCATCACCTCAGATGTAATTCTGCATCCTGAATTCACTACAGACCCGGAGGATAAAATAGCAGGATGGCAATATCATGGGTCACTGAGGTCTCGGCTGAGATGTTGCTGTTCTCTTCAACCAGAGGAATTGAGGGTGATGCTGGTTACTTGTTCTCATGTGCTACAGCAAAGGCATATTCATAGGAACCCAGCTGCTCTCTGCAGTGCTTTTTTTTTCTGGTAAGACTGCAGATAGTGGGGCTGTGGGTGGCTCTTTGTGAATGCTAAAAGTAGGTGAGATACGTCATAACAGCACAATTTTGTCCTCAAGTCCTTGGACAACCTTCTTCTCACCTTTGGTTATGTACTTGCAGTCGTGGCCCTGCGTAATTCACCTGCCTGTTGTCTTCCCCCGTGTTTCCGTTTTGTTCCTCCCTCCCACTGCTTCTGCGAACACCCAGGGTTACATCACATTTCTCAAACAGCTTTTTGAAGTTACTAACCCCAGTGTTTTTCTCATTAAATTGCTGAGTGTGCTGTGAAGCAGGGATTTCTTATAAACAGGGAGCGCAAGCAGAAATTCAGCACTAGTTTTTTCTGTTTTCCTGTTTTGGAAAGATAAGAAAATACCGAGTTTCGTGTGAATCATAGTGAAGCGCACAGCACCTTATCCTGCATCCTTACATAGGCTGAGTTCAAAGAGCGGCAGTAAGAGTTTAACTGGGCAGGCAATGCAGAATAAATGGTGAGAGTCACTCTTGCCCTACTCCTGCTCCCTTAGTCAGACCATCAGTACCTTCTGCATGTTTTTTTTCCCTAAGAATATAAGACATAGGGCATCGCATCATCCATGGGTCCGTTTCCCTCCTCGTGTGTGTGTCTTTTGAGCCCATTGGCCATCACAAGTCAGGTGTGAAAGGGAGGAGAAGTCTCCAGCTTGCCTGGAAGGCAGCGGTTTGGTAGGAGAGAAGAAAACCAAACCAGAGCCTCCACTGGGGGAAAGCCAGGCAGACCACAGCTGCCACAAAACAGTGCTCGGCAGCTGCCGGTGCTTCCCCATCTGAGAAGGTACAGCTCCAGACTATCTGTGGCAGCAGAAGGTCAGTGCCATATCCTTGGCTAGGCAAAGGAAGCCTTTGCGTTGCAGGCAGGCAAACTGCAGGCGAAGGAGGAGGCAAAGGCAGGATGAGATTTGCTTTTCTGTTTGGCTGTTTTTGATTATGTGCAGTCTTCTGGGGTAAGTGAAATCACTGCAAAGATTGAACACACTGTGACTGCCAAGTATGATGTGACAATGTGCTTCTCATCAGTAATGGAAACCAACAATGCTAATAAACATCAATAATTTTTCTAACCAAACATCCTAGAAAAGCAGATAGACTGAAAGGATTAGCACTAAAACTCAACATATTGCATGAGGAATCCATTATTTAATATGAATTTTAAAAATAGAGCACTTTCCTGTTTCTATAGATCCCACTTCTAAAACACTTGGCAGGAATGTCCAGGCATCCATTTCTGAAGGCAGTGACGAACCATGTCCTGTAATATTATCCACAAAGGTGATTTCATATAATTCTGTCAATTCACTCATATGAATAAACTAAACACACCTTTAAATGTTTGCAGGGTCGAACACTAAACACCTAGGCTTTCTGCTTCAGCGGGATGGTGGAATTCATTTTTTTTGCTAATCAAATACCTGAATACACTAAGTCTTTTGTCCACTTGCAATGCAGTGCCTCATTTTTTTTTCAGCACCGTAGCACTAAATTTCCTGAAGACTGTAAAATAAAAAATTACTATAGGGCACTTATATGCAGTCTTACTGAAAAAAAGTGTGTTTTAAACAGTGTATAATTTAAGATGGTATATTTCAGAGGAATAAATGGAGAGTAACCTGACATTTTTGCTGTAGAAACATCTAGCTTGAGAAAACAGCAACTTTCTAAGAGCTGTGTAAGCTCTAAGTTGTAGGCTATAGAAGCCAAGTGGAACTGGTGAGAAGAAATTTTCTCCCTGCCCCAAAGCTGTTGAGAGCTCATGCAGCAGTTTTTGCAGGTGTTACTGTCTGCAATGCGGAGTATAAGGATCATTAGTGTTTTGTTCCAACATGTACAAGTGTTACAGCAGCATTTCCTAGTAATATACATCCAGTGACCAAGGAGTCCAAGGGGCTTGAATGTGGTGGATTGATGGTGGTGGTGTTGCTGTTTGTGCACAATGTGTTTTATGGAGAGGGGTGCATCTCATTCTCTTAAAATCTCCTGGTTTGCTTCCCTTAGAGGTTATTTGTGGGGAGGAGAAGGCTCTGAGCATCAGGAACTGAGCGTTTTCATTAGGCAGAGCTGATGAAGCAATGCCACTCACACATGAGATTAGCGGCATTACTTGTACATGGACACTGGCAGGGCGAGAGCAGAAGATTGGAGATGCTGTTTTACACAGACCTTGCTACACCCTTTTTTGACTTGGAGCCTTGCTTTAAATGTGTTCTTCTCCTACAGACTTTGCAGGGGTTTCTTTTGTCACTTGAAGATCTTGATTTCTTCTGAGCTTCCTCAGGCTGGAATACATGTGTTTGGTGCGTTTTTTCCCCCCTCTGACTAAATAAGCCAACCCCTCTGCTGTAAACATCCCTGCAAACTTTTGCTTTCCTACTTCTCAAGTTGTTTGCCCTGACAAAAAAGCCCGGCTGTCTCTCTGTGCGGAGAGGGCGACTGAAAGCACGGTGTGAGGCAGAAACTGGTGTGGAGGATGGCCTCCTCTACAGGGTCCGCTTCAGCGTGGAGGCTGAGCAGAAGGGGGTAAATTCCCACTTGCTTACATGGATGGGTGCAGCACCAGAATGCTGGACAAAGAAAGGCATTATGCTTTCCCTTTGAACGATGAAATAACTCCCGGACTCTTTTTGGTGCTGCAGAAGTAGCACGTGCTTAGACTCATTTGCATCCAGCCAAGCACCTACAGAGACGTTTAAGCGTGTTAAGCAGGACCCTGCTAGCTTGGTGACTTCAAACGCCTGTGTCCGCACGTGACTTACTTGGCTAGCAGCTACAGCAATTAAACAAGTTCTGCCGGTAGCTTGGGTCGATGCAGTCTTTTTCCCATTAAATAGGTCACAACATTGTTTTTTGATTTTTGCTCTTGTTTACTGGATTCTTCCCCTGGCTGAGAGGTATCGCCTGAAGGCGCGATGTGGCAAAGGGGCAGTGGGATGACTGTAGGTCCTCTAACGAGAGATGCATCCCTTGGGTTCAAGTCGCAGAGGTACCACTGCAGCGTCCCCCCCCGTACTGCTCCAGGAGCCCCGGCACAGAGGGGCGGGAGGAGGCGGGGGTCAGGGCATGTTGTGCATGGTTTGGTGATTGTGCAATGAGATGCCCGCAGGCGGAGGCTCAGGCCGGGGGGGCAGCGGTGCATGCGAGTGTCTCCCAGCACCAGACACCCCCCCCCCTTACTTTACCAGAACCCATCGCACACAGGCGGTGCAGGAAATCGGATGTAATAGATCCGTGGTCACGTTGCGAAAAAACTCGGAACTGCGTGAAGTGAACTTGTGTCGTTTATCTCCCAGAATGGTCAGATGAGAGACCCCTCACCTCCCTTCACAGGTGAATTGAACAGATTGTGCCTCCAAGGGTGACGGGGGGCAAAATGAGACCCTCCCTCTCACCTCCCCGGCGGCAAGTGTGCTGACAGGAGTCGAGGAAGGGTTGTAAAACAGCCAAATAAAGGAGGAATGTCGCAATGGTCATTTTGAAACAAGCCTGTTTGTGACCAGAAGTGACTGTGGCGATACTTATGCTATGATTCATACCAAAGTGCAGCACCTGCAGTTTTAGTCTGGATGACTTTTAGGATAAAAGCAAATACTGTTCTAACATTTCAGAATGTGAAAACAAGCATGAGGGGTGTTCTTGGTTCTGCAACTGCATTAACTTAGAGTCGAGCTTGTGAAAGAGGTGGCGGGAGCATTTTTCCACTGTGAGCTGCAGCTTGCTTGTAACCGACTCACAACAAACAGGGGGTTGCGTGGTTGCCTCTTTCTCTGTATTCACGTGCAGTCTCTCTTCTCTTTTATGTGGTAATTGTGCTTACGTGTTAGAGCTCTTCAAGGATGCCCTCAGAAAGTCCCTTACCCTACCTCCCGCTCCTCCTTGATGACAAATCTGAACGGTCTTATCTGTGTCTACGCTAGATATTGCCGGGGACAGCTTCTGCCCCTGTGTCTGTGGGCTCCAGGCACCCCCTGACAGCCTCCTTGCAGCAGTCCTTGCTGAGAGACATGCATGTTTTTCTCTTAGCGCTGCTGGTAAGTAAGCTCCTACAGCCGGGAAGAGGTCAGAGATGGTCACTGCTTTGTATGCCTGCTTGTTGATGCTGTCGGAAGGCAGCTTGGGTATCTGCTTTTAGAAACTCATCGTATTCCAGTTGTAACCCTGTGGGAGCTGCATGTGTTAACGCTGGAAAAGCAGCTCTACTGGTGGAACCAAAAAGTCAGGCTCCCATTTCTTTACAGAAACACAGCACGGAGGTGTCAGAATATTGGGCTGCACTCCCACTCCTGCCTGAAGACCGTTGCTAAATATTAAGTTAGTGAAAATACCTGGCTTAGTGCCTATCTTACCAGGGAAAAATTATATCAGGAAAGGCAGTGTCCGAAGTTTATTTACCCCAAGAAGATCTTTGCTTCCAACAAAATCCTCAATGCACAGACTTCTCAGTTCTGTCCTCAAGGGTATGCAGTGTTTTTTCCTGCAAGTGCTTAAAATACTTCAAAGTGCAGTGAAAAATCTTTACACGGGCTGGTTGGATGACTCTTGTGCTTAGAACTACACATGTTTCTCTGTTGGTTTTTCCCTGTACTCAACCACTGGAGGTAGTTCTGAACAGTTCAAACAAAACACCCTTAAACACTTAAGGGAAAAAAACCAGTTTGTTCAAATACATGAATGTCTATCCAAAAGCCTGGAAGATCTGCTTTCTGTGGGAAACCTTCTCGCTGACATTTTACCCTTCTGACTTGACTTTATTTTTTCACTTGAAGTACTTTTTGTTTCTTTTAATTTCCATTTCAGACAAGGAATATGACGTTTTATCTTCTAGGTCAATGCAAATCTCAGATCCCAGCCAGTGCATTATTTTTTTTTTTTACTGCTGGCAAGGTGAAGTTTGCACCTCTGCACATTGGGAGCGGGTGTGTGAAAGCCAGTATTATCCACACCTGAAGCAATGACAGATCCCTTGCCTGTCCTAAGCTTAACAGCTTTTCCCCACAGCACAGTCCTGTCCTTCCTACTTATTTATTTTCATGGGTCCTTACACATGCTTTATAAGTGATGATGAAAATCATTCACAAATACAGATTCCCAAGGCGCTACTAAATTTATGGGGTTTTCCATACATGCTAAATAAAAGACAAAGCCTACCAGTAAATAGTATTACAAACATCTTTCTGTACTCTCTTTTATTACCTATACAGACCATTTAGAGACTCGTAGACTCTGGAAGTTGTATGAAGGTACATCCTCGCTGATTCAGATGCAATGTGGCCTTCCCAATCTGCGGATCTTTTCAGTGAGCTAGACCCATTGCAGCAAACATGGGGCAGGGAGAGTCAGGAGGAGGCTGCATCATTGGTATCTCTGCAGCTGATGCTGTTACGCGAGAAAACCCCTCTTCCCTGCCAGCATGGTCGGGGGGTGAGAGGAGAGGTGCTGTGACTTTAGCGAGAATACATGGACCACTCAACAGAAAAGCTCACCTTCATCTGTTAATGATGAGGGTGACCTCATCACCTAATCTGTGGTTATGGTTTAGCTGTGATACTGTCGCTGCGATACAGTCTGGTATCCAGCTGCAGTACCTGGGGAAACCACTGGAAGCAATACCCTGATCCTTGGTCACACCTGACCTGGTGTCAGGGACCAAGTTGTCCTCTGCTCTGGCTCTTGGGGTGGTGCCATCCTGGGAAGGCTGGTCCTGGAGGGTGGTCCCTGTGAATGACCCGTGCTGTGTCAGCCACAGCATACCAATCCCTCCTGCTTTGAGGGTGAAGAATGAACAGATTGAATGAATGCCATTTTTCAGAAGCAGGATCAAAGAGTACCTGTTAAATTCATGAGGGCTTGATAAAATACTAGGCAAAGTGATTTAGAATTCATTTACAGAATCAGCATGGTTTGTTGGTTTTATTTTTTTTTTTCATGCTTTCCCAGATAGAGTGACCTAGATGTAGGTCTTAAATCCAACAGTAATATTTGGTGTGCAAGAAATAGAAGATTGAGCCTTGCTTTGTGGCTGTACTTTGATTTTTAATTCAATTTGTTCATTATGTTGGTTTAAGAAGCAGCATTTACTGCAGCTGCTACACACTTATGAAATCAGTTTTGGATTTTCTTTTTTTTTTTATCTCTTCTTTTCTGACTGAAAGGAAAACAACAAATCCAAAAGCCAATAGACTGAAAATATCTGCTGGATATAATGAAAGAGATGAAAGGGGTCAGATGACACACAGATGAGCTTTACTCAGAAGTATTTAATGGCAAGTAGTACCGTATTTCTTCTTCATGTCCCGTGTCTTCCCATCCACATCTCCAGCTAGCCTCTCTCCTCTCTCATTTGGTTTGTTGCAGCATGTAAAGCCCAAGTCCCACTGACCTAGAGTGGTAGGGTCCACATCTACATCGCTGTGACAGTGCTGTAGGACCACAGCATGCCCTGTACAGCTGTAAGGAGTTTAGCAAAAGCAATGGCCATCTGAAGGCCGAGGCAGAGCTCCTGCAGCGCTGCGACTTCCACCAGTTTTAGAGACATTCCCTGTGCTGAGCCTCGCTGGCAGGGCAGTGCTATTATCTGCTTGCATCGCACAGAGAGCTGAGTCAAGGACGGACTCTGCGACTTCAGCAATGCCACAGGAATCCTGTGGCACAGGCCGGAGCAGAGCAAACTCCCTTTTCCGTGCTTCAGCACTACCCTTGCTTCCCGCACCGGATGAACCAGAATTAGCCATACCCAAAGAGAGCTTGAGGAGAGAAGGAAGGGCTATGGATAGCATTCTCCATTCACTAGCAGGAGTAAAACACATTGCAATTCCTGGTACTTCAGGGGGGAGTCAGGAGGACTCAATCCCACAGCAGTGCCTTTGCCATACTGCAGAGGAGCTGCCATCATTCCTTGGGGCTGGCTTTCCTGCTTAAACATCCCCCAGGGTACATCTCATGTTTCCCGGTGTTACTGGCTTTGGGATAGTTGCTGATTCCCTAGAAGGAGGTAGACGACTGTTTTAGCTTACTGTAAACTTTTTTTAAGTGTCTTTTCTGCCAACGGCCACTGCCCAGAGTTTTATCAGAGCTTGTGGAAATGCTTTAACTAAAACAAATATTTAAGTCAAACCTTTACAGGGTTTGCAACTATTTATGGGCATGGTTTCCCAAGCAGCTTAGGTGGATTTGAACAAGCATTACTGCTGAAAAAAGGCAGTCTGGCCCTTCCCTGCAGCAGCAGCTCTGGGTAGTGACAGCTCTAAGCTGTCACAGCAAGCTCATCAGGCTGCAGACAAAGCCTACAAGACAGTGATGACTTCCTGCTGGATCAGGGAGCTGAGCTGGCTGAGCACGCAACCACACCGGTACTGGGGCAAGCCCAAAAGACTGCAGTACAAGGGTGGAGAGGACAGGACTTCCCCTGTCAGTAGGAAAACAGCTTTAGATCAGTTGTTTAAGATGCTTGGGAAAATGGACTGTCAGATCTTACGATGTTGAGACTAGACTGCTGACTTGAGATAAGGCAGAACTTGGTTAAAGTCTCTTCTGTGTCAAGCTGAGCGGGGATTCAGACCATCCAGCATCAAATTCACCTACCCTTGCAAACACAAATTCTGTGTTTATCTCTCTCCATTAGTGCGTATATATTTTTGATTAAAGATAAAAAGAAGAGAAAGCAAAATGTCAGAACAGAGAAGTTGCTGCAACGGGGTCTCCAAGCCCCATCAGCTGTCCTGAGTGTAGGTACAAACACACATGCGCCACCCGCACGCACCAACTGCCCTGCAAATAAGAGATGTCAGCCTTGGACGGATTTGCTGCTCAGTTGCCAGCAGTCTCCTGACCAAAATACGTGGACGAAGGCTTTAAGCTGTGGCTGTTGGCCAGAAGAGCACCTGCTCCCCTCTCTCTGCCCTAAACAGATAGTTACGTTAGCTGCTGCGTGCTTAGCTTTGTTTACTGTTTCCCACTAACCTCTGCTGTGCTGCTCCTTTTCCAGGGCAGCTCCGATAAAGCTGAACATGATGCTCGCGAAGCTGGCAGGATTGGATTTCCTCTCGCAATCGATGCAAAGGGGCTCTGCCAGAACTGGACGTACAGGGCTCTCCAGGAACCTGTACCAGAACATGGACTGGCTTTACAAAGTGTTTAATCTTATTTCCCACGTGCACTTAACTCTTGTTTACTATGACTACGGATGAACCAGGGCCTTTGCTCTCCTAAGCCCCTCTCTGTGTCATGGGCAGTACTGCAGAGGATTTTTCACTGCTGTCATTTAGAACTGTTTCTGGTCCCTACAGAAAGCAGCGTAGATGTTTCGTGAAGGTGAATGCCATCAATATGCTTTCTAATCTGGCTATTTTAGCACAATTATTACATTCCCACTCCCTCAAATGTTTTATTTACTCGGCTCCTTGAAGCTGGCAATCGTAGATCGGTTTCAGGTAGCAGAGGTTAGGAGGAGCACATCTGGCTTCCCAGATTGGAAATTGAAGTTTGTTGCCCCAATGGACTGCAAGTCGAAAGAAGGGACTCCAGCTATTTGTGATATAGCAGAGGCAGATAGCTTGTGAAATTTGTTCCTTGCGCAAGAACACCAACCTTTTTTTGACCCTAGACTCTAATTTCAGTCCTTGGCATCTGAACACCGTGCCTTTGAGCAACGACTGTACTTAATGTCCCCAACCATATGGCAAGATCAAGAAGCCACTGATTTCACAGATTTCCTTATTTTTCAAGTTCCTGTTCTACTCTCATCTCCAGCCCCCTTTCATATAATTAATAGAAATAGCCTGAGGTGACAGAGAACATTGAGTAAAGTCTCTCTCATGACTTAAACTGCAGTCTTCACCTCTTCGCAGGAGAGTCCAGGACAGCCTCCTGGCCACACCAATTACCACATCTCTACCCACCAGGAATAAGACTATGCCACTCCTGGTTAATGCTGGGAAACGTGAGGAGAGAACAGATCAAGAGTCTGAACTTGGCTCTACCATAACACTATGGCTGTGGCTGTAAATAATTTTTACTGTAACACAATTTGGACAACATCCCTCATCAACAGTTGGACTGATTCAAATGCCAACAAGAGGAAGGACATCCTCACAATTAAGCATGTGTCAGATGAAAACTAAGTGGCAGAGGCAGTTTAATAACCTACCACCACACCCTGCCTGATGGCAACACAGCACGTCAAGAAGTCTCTGTTGTTGGCAGCGCTAATAGAGGCCTTGTTTAAATTACAGAAACGAGCACCTACCCAGTAGGTCTCCAGCTGGGATTTCTAAGTGTTGGGAAGTGCCCTGAAGCACTGATAATGACCCAGAGCCACATATGATAATCATACTTGTGAGGCGATGCATGTTTCTGCTGGTTATTCTGCTGGCCAGCAGTGGTCCAATGTAGAGACTCTTCTTCTCGGCAAAGGCAGAAAACATTTCTACCAAGCAGAGGAGACAGAAGTCAGACTCTTGCTTGGAGAGAGAGAGAGTGTTGCTGAATAATGTGACAAGTGAACAATACCAATTTCTTAATAGTCATATTTCAGAACACAGACCAAATTGCTTACACTACAAGCTTTCAAGACTCTGCTATGCTTCCTAGATTCAAAAAAGACAAATGACTTTACTAGGCTGCATTTTTTTTTTTTTTTTGAACTGGAAGTTGCAGAAAGAGAATAAAAGCAGTTTGCTGTTGCAAGTGAAATGACCTTATGATCTTACAGCTTCTCAAAATCACCATTAACGCTGTTTGCACACTTTACTTTTTGAGGCTCACCTCAGCTGAATAAACACGTGGAACGGTTGTGGGCAGATAACAGAAGTAAAAGGATAGGCAGAGAAACACAAGCCCTTGAGTAGAGCTGAGACTAGGTCTGCCAGTCAGCTCCTCCGAGCTACAAATGGAAAGCTTGGCTTCAGCTTACGCAAAACGTGGCTCTGGGCCTGGTGGATATTAACAATAAGGTTGCGATGGTAGAAGCTACAGTCCCTGTAGGTCTGGCACCACCTGTAGAAGGAACGACAAGCTTCATGCCTACTGAGTATGCATGGATCTACAAGTCTCTAAATACCTGTTGGGGAGGGTAGTCGCCATTCATTTCTGTTACGCGGAGGCATACAGAAGTCATGACTCTGCAGTGGTGGTTACCATGTAGATGTGTAACAAGGACTTGTGGCTCCAGAATGATAGTGGATTAAAAGAGGTTCTTCAATCAGGTTTTGAAACTAATTCTTCTAATGACAGGAAGAATTTGCATATTGCTTCACTTACCAGTCAAAGTAACAGTCAGCGGCAGTCTCTATTAGTAGCTTCTGTAAGTAGAAAATTGCTGCCAAAGGGTTTGTTTCTTTGTCGGGGAAAACTTTTATTTCAGAGATTTCATTGAAACCACATCCTAGAAGCAACGTGGACCAGAGATGGAGATGACAAACACTTGCTGAAAACGAGTGGTTTCCAGCACTTGTACAGAATTAACACTGAGTGAGGTGGGAATGTCCCCCTTCCCGCTCAACACAGCGGTGCTGGGCTTTACACAGACACACACAAACACACACCTGAGTCTCAGAGAGATCACTTTGTGCCTACAACGCCTGTTCCGCAGCTCGCTGGTAGAATGGGAAAGCTGCAAGTCAATCACACCATAAAGAAAAGCATTAGACAGTTTCCCCTCTATTCCCTTTAATATATGTGATATTGTGTGTTTGCTGCTACACAGCCTAGAAAGGTCACATCTGCACTGCACAGCTGAATCGAGCCGGCGCCAAGAGCACGGTTTGAGTGACAGTAGAGGGAGGCCCTGCCACCATAATAATAAAATCTGCATTTATCTGGCCAGCAACAGCAGCCGCCACGTCCATTAGCTTCGAGCTGTGCTCTTCCCCCATGCAAGACCTGGCTCGCCTGGTGCTGCAGGCGGCGTTTCACGCCAGTGACGTCGCGCTCCTTCCTGCGGTGAGCAATTCAAAGCAGAAAGGCAGGTCTGGCAGGGGAACTGTGGGACTCCTGCACCAGCACGGAAGACTGGAATATTTAAATAACTGAATGCCCTTAGTGCAGTAGAATACACAAAGCAAGCCAGAATTTCTCCCTGTCACTTACGCCTTCCCTTGGCGGCTACGAGAGTTCCTACAGAGCTTTTCTAGCTGTGATAGTAAGAAATATGACAACTGCAGAGCACTAAGTCACAGCTGGGGAAGTGGTTCTTCCTTTAACACTCCTTGACTTCCCACCACTCTTGGAAAGATGCTCTCCCTCTTTCATCAAGTACAAATAAACACTGACCCTTGCAGAATGAATGGCAAACGAAGAGGTCACTTGGTGGCTTTGTTTTCATTCTTTACGCCCGTCTTGTACACCCAAACTGATACCAGTAGGTTCCATACCCTGCTTTCCTGAGAAGGCAGCAACAACTGCTTTGCAAAGCGCTTAGCCAGGTAATATTACCTGGGATAAAAAGGTCTGGAAGTCCTCCTGGTAGCACTTCCAATCTCTGGGCCTTGATTCAGTTCCTGAAGCATACACGGAAACTGTGTTAATCCACCAGTTTAAACATTCTCCCAGCTTCTTGCTGGACAGCTGTATGCTGCAGGCCTCAAGCTTCCTCTGAAATCCTCACTAGCACTTGACTGCCAGGTCTAACAGCTGCAAGCAATATTTCCTTCTGACTGTGAGCAACCAAGGAAATTCAGCCCATCCTATCTGATCCTAATTTGGTTACAGTGACTCACCCCCTTCCACAATTTCCAGGATAATTGCTACAACATTCTCCAGCTGCCAACACAATCCCCAGGGTTCTGCAGAAAATTTTGATTCGAAATGTTCGAGTTGTAGAGAATGGTGGTTTAACTCCTTATGTATAATCAAATCAAAGAATCTAATCACAGCTATCAAAACCTTTCATGAGTGGAAATGCCTCCAACATGGTCTTTCCTGCATCTTCTGCCAATATATACTTCAAGAATGATGAAATAATCCACAAATCCACACTATAGGATTAGGAAAGAAGGATCCGTTTTGCTTCTGTCCTGCAACTCACCTGGGTCTGGCACTGGCTTTCACGTGCAATGACACATTGCCTTCAGCACAAAATTCAAGACCTGTACCCTCTGTTTCCCACAGTAATACAAGCTTTGGATTAGCAGCAGCTGATTGCAGTCAGCACCCCGCAGAACAATTTTTTTTTCACATTTGTAACCAATAGAAAGAACGTAAAAAAGATGCCAATGCTACAAAGCTGTAGTGCTTTGTAGGTAAATTCAGCGATCGCAGGATTTGCTGATGTTCCCCCAATGTTCCCAGCAGATGACCCTTCTCTCTGCACTCCCTTTGCTCAGCTGATTCACTTGCTGCATAGATTTTGGCTTGTAAGCAGTGCCGTGCAGGGGCTCTGCAAGGGAGACTGATTCATCTCGAGGGGAAACAGGCTACAATGATCAAAGTATACTTCTTTGTGGCCAGGCTAAAATAGCAGATTTTGCAATGGAACGAGCAGCTCGAGAGGTGAGGCACACAGTGACCCAAAGAGTCACACACACGCCATCTCTTACCGCGTGCATAAGCCCCGTAAGCTTGCAAGCGCCCTCCCTTCGCTCTCATGGTTCCCTGAAACCGTTTTGCAAAGCGCAGCTTTATTCTCCCCTCCCCGTGCACCACATGCCGGTGGTGTCTCATTCGGCCCTTACTCACCTACACAAATCCCACCCCCTTCGCTGTGTAATTCCCCCCAGCCCCAACTGTGGAGAGGCAGCAGAAGCATCCAGACTATACTTCCAGCACACATGGCCTGAAGCCTCTTGAGGTCAGTTGCACCCAGCCGTGACAGTGCCCCAGTCTGCAGGGAAGATGCCTCACCAAGCTGCAGTCGTTGGATCCTGCGCCGATGTGAGACAGTACATATTCCTGAACCCGGACACAGAGCCACTAGAACAGCCCAAACTACTGCAGTAGGTGCCGTGATGTGTCAGCAGAAGGAGGAGGTACGTGCTCAGGCTGGCAACATCTCTTTCCCAGCAAACCCATGCGAGTAAGACGCAGGATGCCCAAGCATTTACTCCTGTTCAAGACACCTTATCATCCTGCACAGGGTTCTTGTTAGTTTTCCTCTCTGCCTAGGAGATGTTGAGTGCGTATTAGTTGTGTAGGTGTCCTAGGCTTAGTGACAGCAAGACCCAGAGTTTGGGCAAGACAGTCCAGGTTTGCCCCGTCTCAGGGCAGGGCTGTGATTTTTAAGGCACATCCAACTGACTCAGCAACATGGTTGCATGCTGAAGAATGATCTTTAAATATGTGTATTTTGGATTTGGACCTCACCCAGGGTGTTCTGGCTGGTACAGAAATGCCAGGTCAATTTGGTTAATGCAAACCATTATGCATATGCATATAATGCATAATGCAAATGCATTAATGCATTTGGTTAATGCAAAACCAATGCAAACCAAAGATCTCGGTCCACCGAGATCATGGAGGAATACCATCAGCCTAAAGGGCTGAGTGGCTTGGCTGTAACCGTTTCGGAAACCAAGTATCTCAGTCATTGAAGGAAAAGGAAGCTGTAGAGAGGCGGGGGTCGGTCTCTTCTTCCAAGTCACAGATGACAGGACAAGGGGTAATGGCTTCAAGTTGCGCCAGGGGAAGTTCAGGTTGGATATTAGGAAACATTTCTT
>JAOXNO010000020.1:46213139-46224112 GCA_028565335.1 Limnodromus scolopaceus | reverse complement strand
TTTTTTTTTTTTGTTGGTTGGACTCGATGATCTCTGAGGTCCCTTCCAACCACTACGATTCTGTGATTCTGTGATTGTTAAAACCTGATTTTCTTCCTCTTTTCTACCTGCTACCTTGCTTTGCCTTCCAAGCCAGACAAAGACTGAAAAGATAAGGGAGTGAATCTGTGATTGTGACCTGAGTTTAACAAACAAAAAGTCAAATAGAAATAAATTTTAATATTGTACATAGTGCCTTCAGGCCACCTTCAAAGAAGATACTTCATCTCATCTGAACTAAAGAGAGGTTTCAGCCAACAGCACGCTTCATTTACTTTGTCTGGAGTTACAAGTCGGGCATTACTTCTTCTTTTTGTTGGCAAAACTGAAACAGTAATGTGATTCAAAGCGAGGCACCTGCTTTAAACAACGATGCTGCACCACAGCATCTTTGGAATACAAAGCTTGCAATGAACTAACAGGTTCCCACTTCTCTTTGGAGTGGGCAATGCAGCCAGCACAGGTTTTGGTCCTGGAACTGGTTCCAGCACTGCCAACTCTAACAGATCCACTGTTGCTGTCTCTAGAGACCTGACCTTTTAGGAAACTGTCCTCTGGCTCCTGTCTAAGACTCCTGACTGTCAATCTCTTGACACTTGGGAGTTGCTAAACCCCTGTAGTTTCATAACTCTTTCTCAGTCAGTCATCTGAATCACAAGGATCCTAAAACCTGTGGCTATCTCCACTTTACATCCTCTTAAGGCAAGAAGAATGATATATATCCACCTCCACCTAAGGGAACCTCTGGATGCCCTTCTTGAACCACCCTTGAAATTAATTTGCCACTGATCTCTTCTGGCTTTCCAAACCCACCGGTCAGGTCAGAAGCAAAACCCCCACAGACCTAATACAAATACAGCACGAACCACTTGCCTATCCTTTGAATGCCAGGGAGAAAACACTCTTACATTGGAAAAATGTTTTGCATCAAAATGCTCCTTTGCTCCCTATCTTCATCTTCAGAAAATTTTTGCAGCATTTGAGTCCAGATGCCAGTAACATGTTTCTAAACGGCAAGATCATGTCATCCATCTTGGCCTTGAGCAACTGCGTTGCAAACCTGGAAGTTTGTCTATATTATGGATTTTGAAGACAAAACGAATGTCACGGATAATCTGCTTTATCCTCAAAATTGTGTTTCAGAAGCTCTGCTCTGAAGCTACATATAAGTGCAAGGAAGAGTCTCCTAATGCTTAGTATCCAGCTTCACTTATTACACCAGCAGGAGCTGGACTTAGCATGTTCCTTGCACAAACTATACGTAATTTACATGTATAGCTAAACTTTTTTGATCTTGCAAAGACGGGCATTTCCTCAATTTCTGGAGCGAGTCAGGCAGAATCAGTGCATTTTAAACACTGTTCTAAAAACTGTGGAATGAAGCTCTGCTCCTAATTGCATTCACAAAACAAACCAGAAAGCCAGTAAAAGAGAAGCAACTGAAGGGATGCCCACTTGTATCACTTTACTAACTTTTTTGTCAAAATTGTCATTTAGGACAACAATGATTTTTTTTTAAATGTCAGTGGCACATGATTTATGGGAAAGCAATCCAAAATTATCCTATGACTGTGATTCACTTTCCTGAACCTATTACCATGAAAACTGTAAATGACGCAATAGCCTGTTACCGCCATCCAAAGATCCATCATAGCATCTGCTAAGTAATTTATACTCTCAGGGCTACATTTTACAGCAAATGGAAGAGGAGAATTGTCAGAAACATGCTGTTGGGAGGAAAAAAAAAAAAAGAAAAAGACTTCTGCATCAATATTGGTAATCGACCATGTGTCTGGAGCATGCATAAAGCATCTGGGGAGACAGACAGGGAGGAACTACCCGGTATCTCAAAATCTTGCCACTCCACCACATGCAGCACAGTGGTGAATTAAATCCCAAACTAACAGACAGCACTGACAGCCCTGCATGGGAAAAGCATCTCACAGTAGTCTCTGCTCTCACAGGACTCGTTGATATGAAGTCCCACACCTCTGCAGGCACACAGACTCGGTGAAGGTAACTCCAAGTTTGATGCTTGAGGAACGGACCTAAAGAAACCAGCTAGAAAACCACACAGTTTTATGAAACAAGAAAGACCACCCCACATACCAGAATCTGACAGAAGTGCTGAACACATCCACAGCTGAGAGGTGAAGCCTGGCAGTGGCCACGAAGCAAAACAGGCAAATATGGGCTGCTGAAAGTTGGGCTCTTCATTAAGCAACTTTGAGCAGCGGTGGGAGATGCTGAACTTGGTTCGACAGAGGCAGGACAGTATCAGAGCAGAGATACCTCAAGGCAGGACTGACTGCTCATTAACCATACTTCTCACTCAGGACTAGACTTTTAAAAAAGATGTAAGAAAGGCGCCCAGCGATCCCCGGGAAAGGATTTAATAAAGTAAGGGTAAAATATGCATAGAAAGGCAGTGGGAAATGGCGCCTAGCATTTTAAGAAGAGTCCTTTTAATTCCCTTGCAGTATACACAGGGTGGAGGTGTTGGGCAGAGCTGCCTGCATAGAGTGCTGTACAGAGCCTGTGCCGCTGCCAGTGAGCGATGCTGAGAGTTTAAACAAGCGGCAGCAGCAGCAGCACGGTCCCTTCTGTGATGGGGGAATCCTCAATGTGAAGGACCAATTCCACAGCACAGGTTCTAACGCAGCGTTCTCCCCCTCTGCAACACAGCACGCTCTGGAGGTTTCCTGATGACGGACTCACATCTGCTGTTCTGGTTTTCATTGTAAAAAGAAAACCACAAAGGAAAAGCTATGTAGCAATCTGCTTTGGCTTGCCATTTGTCTAAACGAATGTAAATCTCTCTGCTGCAGGCGGGCCACCTCTGCAGTAAACAAACCAATAAATATTCCTCCAGTGTACTAAGAAATCCCCCTGATATGGAACAAGAGGTTCCCAGAACTTCAGGAGCTAGGCGTTGCTTCTCCGGGATTGTGACACTAAGGAAAAGATTAATTTTGGTCCCTTTTAGCTACAGAACATAAACGACAAGGATGCAACAAGCAACAGCTTTATTTGTAGAAAAATCCTTTAAAATTTTACTACATTGTAAGATTAAGGAAAAAATAGTATTAATATATATACATACGATATATATAAACAAACACACATCGCACCATTGAAATTACATGCTTTTTAAAACAGAGAATGGGTCATATTCCCTCATATCAATTTTAAAATTATCACTGCAAGAAACCTTGCTTCCTTTTTGTTTTTATCCCCATCGAAGTTTTCAAGTACAGGAAGTAAGTAATGCAGGATCTAATAGTAGAAAACCTTTGTTATACACAAATTACAATGACAGCTATACAATATTATTCTGCAGTATCCAACACTTGTGTTTTTTGAACTCTATAATGATATGAACTTTTACCTGAGGTGCATGGAAATAATGAAGCATGATAACTGGCAAGTCTAAGAGATTTTCACGTTATGATTTGACTGTAATTGAAGCTGATTAGGTATCACACGCACCTATAGCTATACCCATAGCACTGGCACAAGAATGCTCTGCGTGAGTGAACACCAATGTCTTAGAAGTGCAGGAAAAATTAAAAGGCAAGCACCACTTGCAATGATAAGCATGCAGACAATTTAAGTGAAACAGAGGTAGCATGTTCTTGTAAATCCAGCAGGGTCATTCAAATCAACTGCACCCTCCCTTCTGCAAAAGGCACTCGCTTTTTCAGCTATAAACAACGTGGTTTTAAATTCAGTCAGATTGACCACAAATGGTGGATTTCTCTCCTTACAAATATAAAAAATGTTAGCAGAGGACACAATGAAAAGAAAAAATATGGGTGTAAGAAATACACATTTCAGGTAATATGTGCTATTCCTCTCCCCCTACCTTTTACGGGGAGAATAAAAATATTTTATAAAACAGTTGCAGTACGCAATCCAAAAATTAAGACTTTCCAGTTAAAATGGC
Source organism: Limnodromus scolopaceus (assembly GCA_028565335.1). Taxonomy (NCBI): domain Eukaryota; kingdom Metazoa; phylum Chordata; class Aves; order Charadriiformes; family Scolopacidae; genus Limnodromus; species Limnodromus scolopaceus. Next base: position 46,220,127 of record JAOXNO010000020.1, on the reverse strand, counting down.
AGTATTAAGCAGCACATTATGTATCAGGAATAATTTTGAAACACCAGAAGTACACCAGCCTTTTTAATAGAGAAAAAGCAACAATTCACAGTTAGAAGTAGAAAGTTTATGCACAAAAAGGTGGTGCTGGAGAAGGATAAAGATCCTTTGATGTAAAACCTCATAAATGAAAATGCACAGAAACTCTTGTACTATTTCTTTTATCTTTTCTGCAGTTTGAAAAGTTGTCCATGCAAAACACCTGCTCTTACCGTGACACTACAGAGCTAATCGAGTTATAAGATGTGCCACTGTTGCAACTGGAAGCATAAGCCTCTTGACCATTAGCATCTAAGTTTATTTTAAATACAGAAGATGCCTTCAGTAAAAAGTCTGCTGCATCTCTGCGACCTAATTCCCTCAGTTTAGACATTAGGATACCTACAGTGCTGTCAGGGGCATTACTCCACTCCTGCAGAAGGGCATGGACTGGGCTTGAAAGAAAGTCATTTTGTGTTCCATTATTTGTATTGTACTTTGCAACAAGATCAGGGAGGCCCAGATTCATGGCCAGAAGGCACCAATCTTTGCCCATAGGATCAGGTGGATCCAAAAGTCGACTTAGTTTTCTCCTGGTAAGCAGATTCAGATCGGAAACATGAATATCCATTCCTAGGCTTCCCTGGGAGTAGACATCAAGACACCCAAAACACAGTATACTGCTAAAGCTCTCTTTATATCCCCCCATAGTGTTAGTTAGTGATGTCTCCTTTTGACTCTGTGCACGGAAAAAGTCTCTAGGCTGGTAGACCATTACTGGTTCATGATGTTCCCTCAGCTGCTGAGGACTAAGGTAGTATTTCACGGTCAGAAGGCCTGGTAAGGTTGTGGCCATTAAGTTATCAATAGTGCTGCATACAGAATCCAGAAGTAAGCAGCACTTGATCTTCTCTGTTTCCAGTCCTCTAACTTGAACCTCTATACCCTGACCATGGTTGACCAACAGCACTAAAAGCTCTGCTCCTCGATTCATAATCTTTGATCCGTTTACCCACAGACGTATATCAGCATCTCCCTCTGTGCTTTGCTGATGAATCCACCTGCAGAGATTCACCTGAACTTTATGAAAAATTCCACAAGGAAATGGGGTAAGATGTTCCACAGGAACGATTCTAACACCACCATAAATCAGAACCTCATCCTCCTCATCTGTCCAAGACCTGTGGAGATTGTCAGTCTTTATAAGAGCAGGAATATCCACCATTGTTCCACTGCTAAGGTCCCTTGCACAAATATCCATGGCATCCAAAATCTGTATTAGTTCTTCCACATCACTGTCTGTCACCAGACGCTGGATGTCCTCTATAGTGTACCGACCTCTATAGTGATGGAGGGCTTTTGGGTTCTCCACTGACAGGATTTTTGCAAGGACATTTGAACAGAGCCAGCGAGGATCCAGAAGTACAACATCTTGGACAGTTTCACTCTGCATAATGTTAATCTGTTTATAAATATGAAAGTTACTATTTACATCTTGTGAAGTACAAGATGAAAGCCCACGTTCTCTCCTTACTAACTTACTGACCCAATCATTTAATGAACACTGCTGACAGGAGAAAAACAAACAGTGCATTTTATTTTCTTGGGTAGTACTCGGAACAAAGAGCAACTGTTGTTCTTGACTGCCACTAGTAATGAGGCCATTAGAGCCCAACAGCTGTAAAGCCTAGACATGCCTTGCAAGCTATTTATGCAAAGGTGTTATCCTATGATTCAATTTCTAATGGACGCATTTCTCATATGCAGTGAACACGTGAGGCACTATCTCATTTAAGATGACAGCATAGTTATCCTTTCTGGGTATTTTATATCCCTGCAAATATAGCAATAAACTGTAATTCTCCCTGTCTCAAAGAAATAATGTTGAATGAAATAGAAGCCACAATACAATAACAATAACAAAAATCATTATTAACCAGTCTCTACTTCTCATGTCTTAAGAGGAAGGAGAAAAAAAGTAACTACAGACACGTACTCAAATCCCATTAAGCAATATTCTACCAGAGCTAATAAAGATATGCAATTTAGATAAAACCACTTACTTCTCCAATGCTATGCAACTGCTGTGCAATATGCCGTAGGTCATCTTCACTTGCTAGTGGATTAAGCTGTTCTTGTACATCGTATACAAACTGCTGCAAGGACATCAGCTGGTTGGGTCCATTCATTTTTCTCCATGAAGGCAGTGTGGAGATTATTTTTTCACACAGATGCGTCATAGGTGGGCAAGTCTTACAAAAGCACAGAAAACATCTCTTTGTAATTCTACTCTGCTGATAGTAACAGTACTATTGTTGAGTTTTTTTGTTTTAATGGAGATCAGAAGGTCTAATGCATTCATGATGTATATTCATGTCTAAAAGAGTTCCCCTTGTGGTGGACCCTTACTCTTCCACCTGGCATTCACATGCCATAAGATCTAACTTTTCTTAATACCGTGAATTCCAGAAATAACTTTTTTGCTGAAATAAGCAAACTTTCCAAGCATCATCACGATTACAAGGGAACAAAGTTTGGTTTTTGTAGTCCTGCCTTGTCAAATATGCTGACCACATGAAACAGTGACTTCAAGATGTATCAATTGCATTTCATGCATCTAGAAGTTATTTCAGAAATTGTCAACATTTAATTAAAATCTGTTCTCATCAGTATCTGTACAGGACTGATTTACTTCAGCAGGTGCCACTGCAGAGTACCAGATAAGAAGATGGTAGTTTTATCTATTGACTGGCTTGGACTTCACTGATGCCTTCAACCCACACTCTCAAGCCACAGCACACACTTCTTATACAGCAATGCCCTCCAGACTTCAAACTAGTGACCATGGCTGTGATAAAGTTTTGTCAAAGAAAAAAAGCTTATTAAACCAAGAGACCATTGGGAATGTAAAATAGGCTGAATTTTGCATAAAACCAAACATTTTCCTTGACCTACAGAATGAACTTAGTAATACATTCACTTTTAATTCATTTTTTAAAAAAGTACCTATCAGAAATACCTGCAGAAAGTCTTGTTGGTGAGTCACACAAGTAAGAGGGCCTTTGGTATGAAGAAATTTAAATCCATCTAGCACAGGCTACATAACAACTTGACCTGGTCACCCTCAGTATGGAAGCCTCTGGATTCACGGTGATGACATCAAACCATGGCTATTCTACCTTTAGTCTCACATATATATATACCCCTACACATATGCATACAACTCCAAGCCCATATTTTTCAGTAAAAAAGTGCAGCAAAAGTTAATACATATTCAGTTCACACATCTATATTGGGAATTATCTTTCTATCATTTGATGCAACTCTTGTACTCTAGTGGGTTTTTTAAATGAAAAATGCACTTGCCTGAAATACATTCTGTTTCTCTGTAATACACTCATAAAAAAAGATTATAAACAAACAGACAAAAAGGATGGTCAATCCAATCACTGTCAATTCCAAAGAGGGAACTGTAACTTGGAACTGAAATTCTCAAATAATTTCCTTTCAAGAGAGATAATTTTGGTGACCTGTATAGAACGCATACAATTTTGAAAATGCTGACTGACTCTTTGATGTCAGGAGTTTGTTTATCACCAGGTCTGTCATGCATACTGCCAAAAAACTTAAACAGCACTTGCTTCTTTATGTTTCATAATGTAAGTACTAAACTTACAGTAAATTACTATGCAAAATTTTCACATTTTGGCTGGCCCAACCCAGACCATTAGACAATACTTACAGAAATTATTTGGCTTCTTATTTCTTGCAAGTGATTTCGGAGAAGCTTCATATCTTTAGACCCAGATGCTCCAGCATCCAAGACAAATAACTTGTCTGAAATTTGCAGATCATTTCCAAATCTAAAAGAGAAAAGGTAAGCAATTATTTACTTAGTCCCAAATCCAGTTTTTCTTAATTTCTTAATCCTGTTGTGCTCCAATCTTAAACTACACAAGAGGTTTTTTTTTTTCCAAGGAATGATGAAAAAAATTAAGCACTGATTATGCTAAGATACTTTATAAGCACAGACAGCTGCTATAAAATTTTCTTGAAAATAAACAGAGATGCTGAGAGAAAACTGTGGTCTTTCCTAAGGAAGATGGCTGAAGATGTGTAAGAAAATTACAACTACATCACAGTGCTTGCAATTCCAAACCCAACGTTTTTAATAGAGAAGGGACAGCAGGAATTTTAAGATCTTCATGTTTGTTTTTTTCTTTCTTTTCACTTTAAATAGCTCAGTTATCATTGCTATTGACACCATCTCTTTTTCTCACTTCCTTTTTACTTTTTAACTGCGCTTACTTGTTTTCTTAGCTCTGGACTGATTTGGATTCCAACACTGAAGATTACACACAGGTATTTTCTGTTGGTTTATTTTCAATTGACTAAGATACTGCTCTGCTACTACTGTGCTGGAATTCCTACAGCTGTTTCTTGTACAGTCCAGACAAGTGTCTACGTTCAGAGGCATGGATGGTTCTTTGTACCATGTGTTACCTTTTATGGGTTCACTGTGAATATTGTTACTTTATACAATAGTAAGTTCGTGAAAAAAATCCCTATTTCCATCTACAATGAGCATGCTCTCCAAACATTTGCTGAAGAAGGCTACAAGTTTCCTTTACTTCTAGGTACCTCTTGGGTGACCCTGCAACGTCCAGCTCTTCACAAACTGTGTATAGAGTACCTCCAGGCCTGGTTTAGGTTCCTTCCTACCCACCCTAAATCAATTCAAATCAAAGCGTTGCTCTCCTGTAAGGCTTCCTCTTTTGCACCCAGAGGTTGTAGCTGAGAACTGCCCATTTTTCTGAGACTGCTGCAAAACTGAACACCAAGACATTACACAGATGGCTGATATGGGCCTTTGGATGTATACCAGTGTAAACAGGGTGAGACTTTCTGAGCCTCAACTCATTGTTGCACCACTTGGCTCACTTTAGGTCACTTAAGGCAGCTTGCTCACTGTAATATTGGTAATTTTTGCAAAATATAAACTTCCTGAACATATTCAAAATATCATAATACCATAAGGCATAAGCCACATGAAAACCTTTTACGTATTCCTATGCATGTGTTTTTCCAATTGTCATGTTTAAACACTACATATAAACATAATCCCCACTTACCTGTTCCTGATTTCTTTCAACAACGACATGTCTTTGTCATACCAAAACTCTCCCGCAACGGGCCGAGGAAGATTCACTATGTCAGCATGTGTGGCGACCAAAACAACACGCAGGGGACTCTTCAGCTTCCCACCGAACGCTAGAAGAGAAACAGCAGCACTCCGTCACTTTGAGACATGGTGATGGCTGTCTTACTGAGCTGGGAAAGTAACAATACATTTTACATTTCTCTTACGCTGCTGCATTGGTAGTGATTCTACCAATCACTTGTGCAGTGGATTTACCAACTCGAAGCATAGCCATGTTGTGTTTACACCACTGGTGCTATGGCTGTTAGCGGCCTATAAGATTATCCGTATGTATTCCAATTTGAATAGCTAAACTCTTTGAATAACATCATATATGTTGATATTACATGACTTTATTGATTAATGTCTTTGTTAAAACAGTAACACTAATGATATATCTATTAACTACAAACTACAACAGTGTGAGGAAAAGTAATTAAAAATAACAGCTTCTTGAAAGGGTTTCTCATAATCTTTGAATGGTCCTTAATACTACTGATGCAGAGGATTATAAGTAGAACACAAAATGTCTACAACATTCATACATTGGTATGAATGCTATTTTGCAGTACTTACACAAACAATGACCTCTCACTTAGGTGAGAGTTAAGTAGGAAAGCCTGGCAGAAACCATTGAAAAGAACAAGAAAGAAAAAGAAAGAAAGAAACAAATGGTATGAATGAGGTGACAGCATGAAACACACAGTTTTCAATCTTTTCTCAAACTGATCTTCCAGAACAGGGGAGACATCATTAGATTATTTTTAAAAAAGACAGTACGTCCAATCCTGCTGTTTCAGTTTGACAAAATTTCACATGTGAGAAATATACTTACATCACTTCTCAGTTTTCATTAATTGAGAGCTACAGAATCTTGGTTCATTCATAAAATGCCAAATTTTCCCAATTCTCTGCAAAGCATTTCAAGATAAGTATTTTAAAATGGTAACTTTTTTTTTTTCTGGCAGCTGAAGGCATGGATGCCCAAATTGAGCAGACCAGCATAAACACTGATTTAAGCAAGGTATCTAAATAATGCTGATAATTAGATCAGCAAGAAGAAATGATTAACTCAAATATTAACTTGGTCAAACCAAGAACTAAGTTTCCTCGCTAGGCTGAGGAGCCATGAAAAGCTTTCAGCAATTGCAAATTAACTGTATTTTAGGCTTTGATACTTCTCTGCAAATTTCTGAGCTTTTACTTCCAGAAGTAATTTCACGTCAGCTAGATGCAAACACTCATATTGTTAACCTTGTGGTTAGAGCTAAGATGGAAAATGAAAGACATGCAGACCTGAACTGAAAACTGAAGGCCTGCTTTGGCTCATCCTTATCATTATCTGGCTGAGACAATGCACACAGAATTGAGCAGAAATCAAGAAGAGAGGGAAAATACTCTTTGCACTATGTAAGTATTTGTTTTCCTTGTCTGATGAGTCCCTAGCAGCCTTATAAATGTCCATGAGCCCTGAATTAGACCCACTGGCTGGAAAAATATTTTGGTTCATAGAACTAAGATACATGTCACAGCTTGGCTCGTCTGTGAAGCTCTCACAGTCTGCAGACCAATGCTCAGTGACAAACACAAATAAGTTATATAGTAGACATATCTAGCCCTACACACACTTTAAGAAAAAAAAAAAAAAAGTTATTTGTTTGTTGGCCAAGTAACTTGGTTTTTTACAAAGCTTGCATATAAAACAAGTAAACTTACTTAAAACTTGTGTGAAGTCTGAGAACATATGAAGTGAAATTTACTAGAAATACT
>JAOXNO010000020.1:46166694-46213093 GCA_028565335.1 Limnodromus scolopaceus | reverse complement strand
CCAAATACAACTCTAGCTAAGTACATTAAGGTGGCATGTATTGAGAGGGAACGTCACTCCAGAATCTCGTTCTGTACTGTTCTCAATGACAAGACTAATTTATGCTGGAAACACTCTTTACTGGAGTTAGATAAAAGCAGAATTTCAGCAATGTGTCTGAAACTGGTTTTAAATGGTTCCAACTGTCTGAAGCACTTTTCCCCACAGCTTATCTGACATAAAACTTCATCTGCCATTTACAGATGTAAATCCAAGTGCCACAAGAGGTTGCACTGTACCTCATGACCATGGACTGAGAGGTATGCACAACTCTGCAGGCTTGTTCCACATAACAAAATTCTCTTTCCGTAAGAAACCTGTTGTAAAGTTTGTTTGAATACATGGGATGAAGACACATAACAACACTCAACACAGAGGATGTTCAAACTTGCAGAGAAACAAGAAGCTTTATCTTACAGTCCCCTAATATTTTGTTAACAGGCAGAAAGGCATACCTATTGGCTCCTCAACTGGGACTAACGATTTCAGGAAACTGAGCCAAAAGGTCACTTGGTTTAATTGGATTTCATAAGGCTCCTCAAGACTAAAAAGCACTATGTGAATTGCAGTGGGGTCATTTGCAGCAAAATAATCGTAACAGCAGAAATACACAGGATTCCCAGAGAATTCCCAGATGCTGAAATCACCAACTCCTGAAAAACAGCCAAACAGATGAAGAGATCAGACCATACTTTGTCAGTAAGCATGAAGCATCTTTCAGCCATGGAGAGACAAATTAAAGACTTAATCTGATTTAAACTTTCGCAAAGATAGAGTGTATGCCTGTGAGAAAGCAAGACTGTAAATGTAATCATGAACAAAGTGAACGGGTTTCAGTCAGACTCAGAAGCTGAGAAGTTGGGTCCTCACCATCTGTTCCTCTCTCACATTCACTTCTCTAGGACAGTCAGCTGGATGCCACATGGAAGCACCTGTGTGTTAAAGGCATGCAGCCTTACATATTAAATTTACCTTTGCCTTGCACAACACCAACGGATTTTGTAACGCCCTTGAAAAACAAGAATGAAGGCTCCCATTATTTTCCTGCTCACCCCAAAAAGCTCAACATTTTTATTAATTTTTCTTCTTAACACGCCACTGTTGGTATTAAAAACAACCAAAGGACATTCTCAAAGAAGCTTTACAGAATTGTACTATTCACATCACATTGTTAAGTAAGCACTGAAGAATCACCACGTTAAGGATCCCAACAGTATGGCACTTCCCAGCCTCACCATCTGATTCGAATGAAGTCTGATTCACTTGTACTACCTCTTTTTAAATAAATGCTGATGAAGATGCACCTCAAACTTCTAGAAGAAAAGAAGCTAGAAACCTCATATCTGCTGTTATGAGTACAGCTATTCAGAGTTCATCCATGTGCACCTTCTATATCAAGGCAGCACAGAGAAAGAAAAGAAACTCCTTCTGCCAGTCTGTTGTACAACTCTATTTCACTACAGAATTTGACTTGGTTTCAAATTACCATGAAAGAGGAAATTAGCCTGGACAAACAAGGAGCTTTTAGCTACATGCCAAATTCTTCAGCATCTAGGACAAATATTTTGTCACTGCATGTGTTAGTATGCATATACTGCATTCATAAAGAGGTTTCTCTCTCCAAAATAAAACCTTGATTAATCCTAACTCAGCCTCAAAATTGCAGCTGCTAAAGTGTGCAAAGCATTGTCTTTATTAAGAAGAGATCCTACTGGGAGAGATCTTACCACTTATATAACAATTAGTATGGCTGGAGCTGTATATGCACCATTTGTATGGTCTTCACAGTCAAAAGCCATATATGTACTTATGACAAATTCTCTGATTGATCCCTCTTACTGGTAACTGGTTTCAATTGCAGAGCTGTTAGCCTCCTTTTAAAAAAAATAAAATTAGAAGCTCCACTTACCATGTTTGGTGAGCTCCAGGACTCACCAAACATGTTCCAGCCCTGTTATGGGGTGAGAATAGTAGGTCCTTCATACAGCTGGGAACCACTTACATGGGGAGGGTGCTTGGGTCTGTGGGACCAGACTAAATCTGGTAAAATCTCCAAACAACATACAGCATATAGGTGAAGAAGCCTTCACACCAGTAGCTGGTCTGCCAACCCACTCCTATTACACCAAATCCCCCCTTCCTGCTACCCCACTTACTCATCTCAAAAACATTTCTATGTGATACCCTAAGGATCTGACACAAGTGATTACTATGTGTATCACAGGTATAAAACTTCATGTACATTTACTTTCTACTTAAACAAATCAAACTCCAGCATTGTTGGATTCTCAGCCACAGTCACTAAGACACCAGCTCAGATTTTTTTTTTTCATTTTTATTTTTGAAAACAAGCAACATGGCATTAACTGTCCCACAGCATTAAGGCATGCCAGCCCAGGGCTCTGCTTACCATGCAAGGAGGCATTTTGAATGTCAATGGCCTTGGTGGACTGGTCATCAGCAGAGAAGTGAGAGTGATGAGCAGGTGAAACGAAAGCTTCTAATACTCCTTTGGTCAGGCCCGGCTCAAACATCATACTACGGCTTCTCACGCTGACATTCTCACAACCGGGATAAAGATTCGTAATGCTTACTGAAACTGGGTCAGGGAAAGGAAAATGAGATTATAAACCATGTGAAAATCACAACCAGATCACTTCAAAATAAGTATGCCAAGCATAAAAGCCGAGTGAAAAACCCAAACAGCTCTTCAAAGAAAGGCGGTAACTATCAAGCTGTGAGCATACACAAATACATCCTTATTCTGAATGATGAAAAGGGAAATATTAGAATGATCCCATATAACATGGCCTTTAGCAGATACGCCCCTGGGTGGGAAGCATAAGAAAATATTGAATGATTTGGTAATAAAAGGTTTCATTAGTTAAAGTTCTTCTATTTTGCAAAGATATACTGCTTTTTTACATAAGGGATGCAATTTCATAGCATGGGCTATTTTTATTGGCATGGAAATGCAACATATTCATATAGTTGATTCCTGTAAGGAAGGATAAAAATATCACCGTGTAACAACTGTTTCTGTGGAGGTGGAGGAGAAAGGCAGGCCCTAACCAAAATTATTTAACTAATAAGCAGTTAATTTAGTTCATGCTTAATTCAGATTCCCTAAGAGTAAATGAGAAATGACAGGGCTTTTTAATTGACTTGCACCATCTAGTGGAGAAAGTAAAGATTTCTTTCCTCTCCTAGATGCTGAATTCTAATATTTGGGTTTTAATACAGAAAGAAACTACCTACCAGCTGTAAAACTATACCTTCAGTATAACATTCTAGTATAATATTTAAATCTTTATGCTCTTGTAAAAAAATACATGGTGAATTCACATGCTTATTTTTACAGAATTTAAACAAACCTTAGCAGATGATCAAGTGTAGACCAAATTGTGCTGGTTTAAATGTTTATCTGATTAGGTCACTCAACCCATAACATTATTTACATGTTATATAATGATTTTCATCCAAAAAGAATAGATACTGAAACAGGAAAAAACCAAAAATCCAAACATTATAACACCACCATAGTAGCTTTTTTTGGCATAAAGCTGCACAACTTTCAAGTGTGCATAGCACTGCACAACTTCCTGGCTTTATATCCAGGTAAGCTATTTTCAAGTGTATGCTTCAAGTTCACCAGTATTTCTATAAAGATCTGCTAATGTGACTGGCAGTTTTGTCTGATTCTATGATGGTGTGAGAACATAACACTTATCCTCTGGTTCTGGTACTAACCAACGTAAGACAATCTGTCTTCAGTCAAAACCTTCCTGCACTGCCTGTGGGAACTGATACTCCTTCAGTGACGTATCTCCCCTTGTATGACACAGTAAATTAAGATAAGTATATCAAGAACTTCTGACTGATTCATTTAATCCCTTTCTTTATACTGCTCTCACAGATGTAAGCCCCTTGTGTTTAGTGAACAGCATATAAAATAACAATCTCTGTGCCAGGTATCTTGTCTTGTTAAGCTGCTCTCTGAGTACCTTATAGCTTCCTCAGGTGACTAGAGAGAGATATGAAATCTACTACTAGCACTGTTCTAACATTACTTAAAAAATGATGAATGAAGCCTAAACCCACAGGTATTATCCAAACATTTTCTAAAGGCAACGGCAACCCTGACACCATCTAAAACTTACATAGTAAGACCACTTTTAAACATCAATTTAAACTTGAGCTCCTTGATGTGCCTGCTTAGCTTTGTGTACATTGTACAGCCCCTTGGTGTTACAAAAGGAAGCTGGACTAATAGTTCACTACTCTTTTGAGTGTCCTGCCACAACTGTGAGTCGAAGTATAAACCTAGCTAGTTCCTCCACATCCTAAAGCTCTTCCCACTTCACACAGGCTAACTGGTGCTACATGCGCAAAGTTTCCCTATTACTTGCATCCATTTACTTCAGTTTAGAAATCCTTCATTTTCACCTTGTTTGGAGACAATTTTAGACATCTCTAACTGGGCTAATCCACTCCTGTACCTTACGGAAAAGGACTCCAAGCCATCAGAGGCAGTTCTGAATCCTCTGTTATTACTTAAAGATCACATAAAGATGCAGCAACTGTTTCAACTTGGAGACATGGAGTCTAATGAAGCTACTCAAACAAAAAGGCTGACAAAACATAATGCCTAAACCAACAACAGTGGAATCTGGTCACAACACTGGCATTCACCACCTAGAACTTTTTGTGAAAAATAAATGCCAGTGTTCACGAGTCCTGTCCTCCACTCTCCAAGTGCACTTACACAGCACGTGAGTAAACAAAACCTTAACCACTCCTGTACCCTCCACATGTGCTGCTCCTCTTCACTCTCCAGGTATGATCCTGTGCACAGAGAACTCAATACCTTCTCCACTTAATTTGGTTTCTTACACACTTATCTTATCCTATATACTCCAGTACAGCCAACAGCTCTTCTTTTAGGACCTACACAGACTAAGAGGAAAATGTTTTCTTGTTCAAATGTTACAGCTTTGATGTCATACCTGAAGGTTTGGAAGACAAAGGAGATGGAGGGAATCTGGTTGAATTTGTGGAGGAGAGCCTAGGCCTACGCCTTCGGAAAAAGCTTCGTATCAGGCCACACTTGAGAGACTCCACGAGGGTGGTTTTCCCAGCTCCAGAGTGTCCAAACAACTTCAGTTTGATCCGTGGCTGTGGATTCTGTGTGTGCCTCAGCTGCTGGATAAAAAGCCCCCGGTGCGTATCCTAAAATTCAACATAAAGAACAAATCAAAACGTGTGGCAGGGAACTTGTGACTCTCAACAAACTCAAACCACAGGATTTAGGTAACAGTTTCTTGCCAGGTTGGTGTTCATCTGCATCAGTTCCCCGATCTGGTTCATCATGCCAATGATCAGTTACTGAAGGGCAGAGACGAGTAGACAAGGCACAGCTGAGTGCTTGCTCTCAAGAGTCACCTTGAGCCTTCATTGAAACCACACATGACTTCAGGCTCAACATCAGTGAATGGGATCTTTCTGACCTCTGATGGACAGGGCAAAGGAGGAAAAACTAGCCTCTATCAGTACTCATTCTCCTTACCTGTGAATCTCAGTAGCATAACCAATATCTATAATCTTATATGATATACATGCAGCATTGACAAATTTTGAAGTGACAGCTACCACCTGAGCAATCCAAAAACTTGATGTGCGTTTCCCCTCTTCTTTAAATCAACTTTATCTGTGCTTGTCATATTTGGGTGGCTTCTCTTCCTCCCACCCAGTTCTCTGTTTATTTCCACTTCAGTTCTGCTCAAGAACTGAAAATACTGCTTTTCCCAGACCGATCTTATCTCTCCTACACACTTATTCCTCTTTACCTTAAAAGACCTCTCACATACTATTCAACTTCCATTTTTCTACCCCTCTACTGCAAGTGTACAACTTCCAGACTGGTTCCCATCTTTACTATGAGGCCTCAATAGATCTGCCTCTCTACTTAATTCTCCTCTCACAGTTTGCCCTCTGTGCGCATTCATTGTCTCTTCCACAGCTGCAATCCCATCCTCGCACACAGGCCTTCCTCAAACACAATCACATCTCCAACAGAAGAGCTTTCCAGTTTGAGCTTCTCCATTACCTCTCTGCACCTTGTCTTGTAGTATCTGAAGTACAGTCCTTCTGTTCCCATCAAAGACAGAGTAGGGAATGAACAATCAAATCTGACTTTTCTCTTTGCCCAGTAAGAGGCAATCGGACATGGAGGCTCTATTTCCCACACAAGTTAAGCTTTCAAAGATCAACTCAGCAAGGGCATGCAGTGCAGGACAGCAAACTAAGCAACTGCCTCTCACCACAGAAAAGACCTGTTTTAAGCAAATAGGGAGATAACAGAAAGGGAAGGGCAAAGGAAGTAGCTTCCTCTTCCCTTCCTTCATTGCCTCATTTGGAGCTGAGAGAAAGGTCTGTTGTTCTGCCCTTGTACTGAGTTTAACATGTAGGATGACTCATTAAACAAGCACCTACAGCCCCCCAAAATTATAAGCATGCAGCAATTAAGCTGAGAAATCTGACAGAAATAGCAGTGCATATTATTTAGTTCCTTTCTCACTAACAGGCATTTATTAAATAAGTTAGTCACAATGCAAATACTGCACCCCCTCATGGCTAATACTGAATCCTCTGCCAGAGCCACGGTGACAGCAGGTTCTTCATGTGTGTGCTATTAGGGACAAAACCGTCCACAGGCACTAAAAATAAAAAAGTGTCGGGTACACTCTGTACTAGATGAAACTGACCATTTTGAGAAGTACTAAAGCATTTTCAGTGGTTTGATGTAGTTTATTAATTTCAGTTGATCAGAATCTCTGTTGCAAAGTATACTCTGATGAAGTATATAATTATCATACATTTTCCCTATATACATAGGCAGGCCTTCAATAATTAAGTATACTCTGTTCTCAAGAAGAGAGTTACCAGCTACTAACACCTCTTTCAGAAGAGATTTATCTGACCTTCTACCTTTTGTTCTAGGGTTTGGTGTGGTCATACAACTATACAAAATGGATACTGTTATGACAAACCGTCAGAAAAGCTATCATTGCAAAGAAAACATGAACTTTGGCACTTTCTGACTTCACTAACACATTTTACAATCCTAATGTATGGATTTACTGGCAGAACTAAAGGACATGATTCTACTTCCACCTTGGCAATGCCTGCTACGCACCATCTTCTATTGCTACTCTGAAATGGTCATCTATTTCAGTTTTCCACAGACCCTTCTGCAGAATTAAACCAGAATTGTTTTAACTGGGCTGGCTCTTGCATGTAATCTCCAGTCAAGTCACCTCTGAACCTTTACAGAATGAGTGACACCACCTATCCAAAATAATCTATGCGCATCAGATGTGTCAGACTTACTGCCTTACAACAAGCCCAGACCAGCTTTGCATTCTAGCTGTCAGGAGATTTTGAGATACCGAAATTGCAGAATTAAAAAAAGACATTGAGACCTTTTGCAACTATTCCACATGGTATTAGAGTTACCAGAAGGGGCACAAACACCTCATACTTCATAAACCTAATCTAACTAAAACGGTGATGGTGGTGAAGTAAATCCTCTTGTGGGATGTGCTAATTCTATGTAGTTTATTTTCAATTTACTTGTAAGCACCTTAAATGGTTTGAATAGTCATTGTTAGAGACAGGATAAAATAGATCAGTGGTCAAGACTAGCTTAGCCGTTTTTGTTAATATGTGCACACTAGATTTAACTAAGGGCATCATTTAAAAAAAAAAAGAAGGAAAAAAAAAAAAGACACCATTCCAGTAAGGATTTTTGGAACAGCTGTTTAGAAAGGCTTTGATGACTATCTTATCATATGATCTCCCACGGTCAAGCGTTTCTTGGTATATTAAAAGCATGAAAACCTCAGATAAAATTAATGCATTGCCAACCTTTTTAAGTCTTGCAAGCAGACTCGCTACATGTTCATGCTGCTCTGCTCTGGCAAGATCTTCTGCTGTTTTCCCATCCTGTTAGAACATAAATTATTAGCAGCAGTTCTTTCCTTTTGTCCATAATAAAAAAATCACACACAACATAGCTCAGCTGCTCAAGGCAGTAACAGAATTGCTCTCAGATGTGATTGAAATAGGGAGAAGGAAAAAACCAACAACCAACCAATAATCAGTAATAATTACCCCCCACCAGAATTCCTGTTTTTTTCAATTGTACAAAAAAATACAGTACAATGCAGAACAATGGCATTTCTTTCATAAATTGGCATCTGGATGCCACTGGAACCACACACTTGGAATTTAGAGCCTGAGAGCTATCCCATCTGAATTTCTCTTCTCTTCTTACCAACTTGATGACAGTGATTTCTAGATATTACATACTGAACAGATCTGAAAGTTTCAACAGTTCACAAAGAGGGAACACATCAGCATACTCTCACACGAATAGCAGGTGAATTTTAATGGGTAAAGAATGACAGTGGCATACCAGTCACTGGAGGTTTCCAGAAAGCTAGAAATGCTGCCTTCAGCATTCTGGTCTTGCCATTTAATTACCCATGTTTTACAGGTCAGCAGTTTAACATTAAGTAGGCTGAAAGAAAAACTGCTCACAACTTTCACTCTTATGGCTACATTAATGCTATTGCATTATTTTAAATTTTGATAACAGGTATATGATTTACAAGCACTTTGCTTCTTTCACTCTCAGGTAGGAGCTTTCGAGTACTAAGAAGTACTGAAAAACTAAGATCTTTTTCTTGGATTTCTATATTTGATTTTACTGTTTTTTCATGTGAAATCTGCTTTGGTTTAAGTAGCTCCTGATGTTACTGTAATTTTTATCCCTACACATGAAACAAATGCCTTTGACAACTGAACGTCCACCTATAGAAACGATTTTCAGGTTTCCATAAAAATTATTACATACTCCAGAATTACACTCCAGAATTACAGATAATTCAGACAGAGCAGGAACAGAACATGAGAAAGAAACAGCCAAAATTGTAACCGATGGTGTGAACTGACTAAATTTGAACCAATACCTTATCCTTAAATTCCTTCCATAGTTGACATGCAATCACAACTTTAGTGAAGAAACATCTGAATGTATTTTTTAAAATTAATTTTCCTTAAAGAAGATGCATCAAAGGGGAACAATCTCTTTGTCTGTGTTGACCCTATCCTCCAAATCCCAGTTAATCCTGACTACCTGCTGTACAAGAGGAAGAGTAGTCTACTGGCTGGGGCTAGCTGCCATCAGGAGAACTGCTTCAATTCCTGCAGTACTTCCTGAGTTTCCAGCCTTGGGCACATCCAAGGGAATCAAGGGGAAACCTTGATCCTCTTCCTAATAACCCCTGTGGCAACAGGATGCAGCCTTCACCACCCCAAACCATAAATTTTAGCTGGATCCCCAAATCTTTGGCCTCCACTTAAGTCCAAAGCAGGACTGCTACAGCCTGACTCTGTGCTCTTCCATAGTGCAGTATGTTCCTGCTTATGTTGCCATAAGGTTGGAGATGGCCAAACAAACTAGCACCTGTTAAACTTGGTATGATTTTAGAAACTTCTGTGAGGTGAAGCCAAGGACATGGTGCCAGCTAGCATGTGAGCACAAAGATTTTTGGGGGGGATATTCAAACATTGGAAATGATTGTATACTCCAGGACCACAATGTTTTCTAAGGTCACTTAACGACATTCATGCAATTAAATTAAAAATCAAAGTAGTCCTAAAATCGGCTTTAGCCTGGGGAGAAGGCAGGGAAATCGTACTGCAGCCCAATCAAGTTAACAGCGCTGAAAAGGTTAAGTCCTCAGAAATGGCATTCTGAGAGAAGAAAAAAGGTAATCAATTCTACTGCACTGGCTTGGAAAGAGCTGTTAATAAGACTTTTCAGAACAGCTTAACATTCACCTAGCAAACTAATGCAAAACTGAAATGCTATTAAAATTACCACATGCACTTCCTCCATTCCTTTCCTCCTTTTCCCTTCTCTCTGCCACAGCACTGCTGGAATAATGCATAGATATGTATATTCAGTCTGTTTCTCCTGCCAAATTTAACATCAGCATGATTTACTTCGTTACCTCCTTCAAACTGATCTGAATTAAAGAGGTATAAAGAGGTAAAAAGTACTTTTACCTTGAAAGGACAGGGTCCACACAGGCAATTATACCAACACAAATCAAGTGATACAGCTCAAGAATTCCCCCATCACTTTTTTGTTATATCTTATCCCTACACTATGTAGTACTGGAAATACAGATACACAATGGGACACACACAAAAAAAAAAAAAAAAAAAAAAAGGAAGGAAAAAGAAAAGGGACAAAACCAAAGGAAAAGCTGTAAAACACCCCACAATGTCTACTGCATGCACTTTTCACTATTATTGATTACTAGGGGACATGGCAACCTACAATCTAGTAGTTATTAAGAGTCATTTTTAGATGGTAAACTCATTTAAGCTACAATTCCAACTTCGCTGGCTTTAATGACTGCTTTTTTAGTTTCCTCCGGCCATATGGTACACATTTTGAGCAAAAACCCACAGTCCTAAATGTACAGGAAAACAACAAGAATATTTGTATTTTCTATCAAATGGGTAAAGCAAATGAAACGGAAGTTTTCTCCTTTTTCCCTCCACTTAGCTGTCTTAGGGATACTTTGTAAGGAGAAGAACTTTGAAAAACATGGATTCAACTGAAGTCTAATCACAACATGATTTCAATAAGCAGAGCGATTGTTATTTCTATGCAGATTGCATTGGTTAGGGTGAGTAGCAACCCGATCCAATGGATCTGAAAATAAAACTTGGGTTAGTTTGGTCAAAACACAGCTCATGGTGTGTACGATGCTTATAATGTATCGTGTGTGCATGATGAAGGACACTTCAATCCTGGATATGTCAGCTCGGACGATGTTTCTCACTTCAGTGAGAATAAAAAATACCTTCAGTGCTGCTAATTGGAAGCAGTGGTGCTGACTGATCTGACATAAATCATTTGCTTTACAAGTATACTTGCATACTAGTTCACTCATCCATTCACTCCCACATCTACCACCGTGAAACTAAAACTTTTTAATCCCCTGAAAGGAAGAAAAATGTTTATGATATATACAATACATCTGTATGGTAACAGTACCCGATGTGAAATGTTGTACATCTTAATGAAAATGGCTCACTGTGCTTACAGAAAACACAATTCTATAAGTAATTCTTTGGTGAAGGAATTCTTAGATGTAGATGAATCAATAGCTGAATTGTACCTTAATCAGTTTCAAATTCATTTGTAAGAAGGGAACAAGTTGACAACAGAGAATGCTTTCAAGCTGTGGATGCTTAAGAGCCTAACATTTTTAAATTTATTTTCAACATATAATTAGCTTAGACCATTGCCCACATGTGCCTCCCCCAACCTCTGCCCCAAAGAGATGAATTTTTTTCCTGCTATCATACACAAAAAAGCAAGAAGCATAACAGTATCTCTCAATACTTACAGAGGTTAAAGCTTCTACATTGGCACCAGTAAGACACAGGAACCGGACAACATCAAGAATGCCATTGTTTGCTGCCAGATGTAAAGGTGTTCTTCCATACTAACATGGCGAAAAGAGTGTCATTACGTCAGTCAAACAACAGAACTCCAAATTTTATGACTAATAATTGAACATATTGTACAATTATACATACTGATACACAGCAAAGGCCTTGCAAAAACTCTAAGAAAAAGCACAAAGCAAAAACTGCAGAAAAAAGCTTATGCAGAGCTGCTTAAAGCTCAATTAAAAACAAAGGCTAGATTGACTACTTAAAAAATGGGTAACAATTTTATAGCTAAATCCCTCATAACTGTGAAGGAATCCTTTAGAGCTTTTCGGC
Source organism: Limnodromus scolopaceus (assembly GCA_028565335.1). Classification (NCBI taxonomy): domain Eukaryota; kingdom Metazoa; phylum Chordata; class Aves; order Charadriiformes; family Scolopacidae; genus Limnodromus; species Limnodromus scolopaceus. The sequence goes on along the minus strand of JAOXNO010000020.1, from coordinate 46,201,180 downwards.
TACATTTCAGGATATCTTTCTAATTCCCTGTAAATTTGATTGCATTTTGCTTAATTAAATATGAACCAGTTAAGCAACACTAAGTCCTTAACCTTTAAAACTCTGGATTCCATTTCAATCCAAGTATTACTGAAGATTACCTATCTGCAGTCTTCCCACTTCCACCCAAAGGAATAAATGCAAGAAGTCTGCCTGAAGGAATTTTTGCTTTCAGTGACAGAGGAAAGAGCTGCAAGTACTCCTTCCCCAATTTTTGCTTTTCCCCCGAATCTCTCCACTGACAGGCCCTCATAACATCCACTTCTGGTCTTCCATGTTCAGAGCTACTGTTATAATAAAGATCACCACCATGTATTCTCTGCTTGTAACTCCTCTTACTATACCCTGACACATTTTTGTTCTTTCAATACTGTTCTCCCTGTTCCAACCCTACAATCAGAAACAAACTCACAAACTTACTTCACAAAAGAGTATTTGAAAGCAAAGCTAACTTTCTGACATCTGGAAACTGAAAAGATGCCTGGCTTCTCAAAGCCCCACAGCACAACACAAACAGATGTGTATGATGTTCTACTGCGTGTAAGTATGTGGAAGAAACAAATGCTGCCTTTGGTCAGTATTATGGGCACGTGGGACAATGTCAGATGTGAGGACCAAGGACCGACGGTCGCTAAGTTAATGCACTCCCATTACGGGACTCACCGCTGAAGAAGAAGACCAGTAGAAATAAAGACTCTCTACTTGGTAAGACTCAAACCCACCCTTTCAGATAAAAAGCACTCTAAAAATCACTCTAGTATACATGACCCCTAAAATAAAAACAGAACAAAAAATTTAACCACAGCTTCTGTAGCCATGACCCTACCGTCACTGAACACCTGAAGATCATTTTTTCTACATCATGCTTGCGACCAGGCCACCGATCCCAGCTCAGCATTCTCCATTATGAAAAAAGGTGCTAATCCTGCCTTGTGCTGCATTAACTCACCTTCCCCAAAATGTATTCTCGGCTGTGGATTTAGATTTAATTGCCTAGTCAATCAGGTTTAACCTAAGAGGCAGGATTGGAGAGCTCATTATTGTAAGTTTTTTCACTTGGCAACTGATGATTTCAATGATTAAAACCAAAAGTGATTGCTCTGGACAGCCCTCAAGCCAACACAACTTTCTTTAGTTGGCTAATACAGAGAAGGTCAGTGATTTGGTAATAAATGGAAGCGTTAACTAGCAAAATGTTATTGCCAGAATAGGTACTTTTCCAGAAAAACAAAGAAGCTACAACACCTGACTCAACCAAATCATAGATAGCAACATAAATACTCCTAGGAATAACTTTTAAATTTAGGAACATATAAAGATTAAGTAAGGCAGAGAACGGCATTCAGAGCTAAATATCAAGCCCTAAGCCCCATCGCCTTTCAGCAGAGTCCAATGGCTAACCTTAACCTATTCAAACTAACCAAAGGAAAGTTTCCTGAAACAGCTTACTTTTCTCTTAAATATCTCTAGGAAGAAAGCCAGAATGTTAATCCTGTAAAGCATCAGATTCAATTATCCTATGCACTGCAACACTAGCACGACTGAAGAAGTACACAAGGCACTAGTATCTCAAAGTTCAGAGACAAGCTATTAAACATACTCTTTTAAACTGCTTTTTAATTCTGAAGTGCATTTTGATTCTGAGATTTCCTGTACCTTGCCAGTGGCAATTTGTTTAACAGATAAATAAAGGTTTTCTATTCTAAGATAAATATTTGATTAAGATTTACTTTAATAAACCAACTCAATGCAGAAAAACATAAATCAACCAATATAACACTTATTTTTATAACCAGGAATAGAATCTGCATTTGATTCAAAACCCTTCTTAAGATGACAGTGCAGACCTTTTCATGTAACTTGGAAGAATTCAAAGCATATTTATCATTAAAATGTACCAATCTTCAATTCTGTTTATAAATTACTGATATTAAATCACATCAAATCAACACCTGATTGCGCCAGTAGCAAAGCATTTCATCTGTTCTTCAGTGGCTAGAGGTAATCTGCACAAAGCAAAGCTATACAGACAGGGAACAAGGTTAGCATATACGACAACATTAAAATTGAGTGGCAAATTACACTATGATAATTCACTTGGGTTCTTTCTTCATGGATCTTGAATCACCTATGCAACTGAAACAAACAGGTAAATTTGCAAGGCGGGTACTTAATGCTTTGCATTTGGCCACTTGAAGAGAGAAAATATAAAAGGAAAAACATTTTTCATACCAGAGAACTGGAAAAGGTCATCTGATGCAATAGGTGAGCTATTAAACAAAGTAGTTCAGTACCCGTATTCCATTTACCTTGTTAGTGACATCCAAATTACAACTTGCTTCACAGAGTGCCATCACAATAGGAACATTTCCATCTTTGCAGGCCACGTGCAAGGGAGTGTTGCCGTGTCTGTCTTGGAAATCCACAAAACATCCTTGACTGATGAGAGTTTTAACTACTTCTATTTGACATCTTCTCACAGCAAGGTGTAGGGCTATATGACCATCCTGAAATCACAAGACAGCTTGTAAGTGAGATTTAATAATGCTAAAAATCAAAGTATTTTGCAGAGTCATAATGATTTCATGTAAATGGGTGCATCTCCTTGCCTCAAGAATCACAACATTTTTTGGTTTTACTTTGAGTGTGGAGGCAGGGAGATGCACAGTATCTGTCAGAACAAATCAGCTACAGGATGAAAGCAAATTTGTATTAAGCCACTGGGCTTTGCAGCGGAATGGATGAAATGCAAATACACATTCTCGACTGATGACTTCCCTAGGAAGTGGGAAAGTGACCAACTCTAACAACCAGCTGAATATTGTAAACCACTCTACTGTTTACTGATAGAAGTTGATCAACTCCAGAAGTGATGCAAAAGTCATGCAATCTGCTTAGTGATCAGTAATTTTAGAGACAGAGCTTTTTCTCTCTGTGAAACAACTTACAGAGACAACGTGACTGGAAAAAGAAATTTAATTTTTCAGAAGAAAAATTTATTTCTGAACTTGCTTTAATAACTATTTTGAAACTATAAGCCATAAAGGTAGCTAAAAGTGTACCAAAAGTATAAGCAATGAAATGGAAAATTTATTTTTTGGGACTACAGCATGGAAGACAAAAAAAAGATTCTGAATCAAATAGAGTTATATTTTTAAATAGCTGGAATTTAGCTTATTGGAAGTAGGTCTGATTTATTCAGCCCACAGGAATCAAAGGCAAACAGCAAATCCACCTTTTTTCTCTTAAGTTAATAGTTTGTTGCCAATTACAGAACTCAGTATTCCTGCCATTTTTCATAGAGTGGTTCTCATAAGGTGATAATTGATAACGTGATAGTGAATCAGCAAAAACCCAATCCTGGAAAAATAATCAGTGGGCAATTTTAAAAACTACTGCAGTCATCAACAGTCTCCATGTGAACTGCTCAGAAAACCTGCATCACGGAAAAAAAGCTAGCTTGCAGCATTCAAATGAAGCAATTCAGACATGGCTCTGCAACACCTGTGATCCCCGAACGTAATTCCCCACCAAAAGCAACTCAAACTAACCTTGTCTGTTGCATCAAGGTCAGCCCCGTGTTCTGCCAAGCATTCCACAATGTCATGGTAACCCCTAGCAGATGCTGTCAGAAGTGGAGTCTCCCCTTCCTTGTTTTTAATGTTCACATTGCAACCTGCTTCACAGAGTGCTTTGGCAACAGAGTAGTAGCCGTGCCAAGCTGCACAATGCAGTGGTGTTTCTTCTTCCTATCAACATGTAAAATAAAAAACAACACACCTGAGCCAAATATCAGAAGGAACAATTCCCCAGCTTAACTTAGAAAGACAGAAAGATGTTGTGGAAGAAAAAAGATCATCTACTAAGTAAGCCCTATACAAGATGTTGTGATTTCTAATGCTGGCATTCTCAAAGTAAGAACAATTCCTGTTGCCATGCTAAGTGATTACAGTAATGCACTAGATTTTCATCATCACTTGGATTCTGAGAGTCCGTACGTCTCACCATAAAACTATCTACTGACAACACCTCTCATGTCAGCAATCTTAGTACAGATGTTTCCATGCTCTTGAAGCTAACTAACTTGGTTCTCTCACTCGAAAACTGATGCTCATTCATAAGCAACTTCTACACCCTGTGTGCTGAGGGACTAATCCCTCAGATTGCTCTGATCGCTCACAGAGGGGTCTCATTAAAACAGATCGCACACCAAGGAGATGCAAATCCCACTAGACTTGCAGTCTGAGGCAGATCACTGCCTACCATGTTCAAAAAGCACATTCTCATGATTTAGGAGTGTAGGCAGTCACTTGGATACCTAGAAACCTGAGTCCTTTAAATGTGCATCATAACAAGCCTTTCAAACTGTAGGCATTTTGAGTTCAGTTGTGACTTAAGTTCTAATTTGCTTTTTTGTTTGAATCCAGGAAGCTTAAAAAAAAAGCCTTTTCTTTCCTGTTTTCTCACAAGAGTTCAGAGCTCTAAAGAAGCCCCCCCAGAGCTCTCCTCTCATTTTCCAAAATGAGTTCTTGAGACTTCAGAAAAGTCCCGTGATGGCTAAATATAAGCTGAAGTCAAGCAAAAACGAATAAAAAGCTTTAGCTGAATTCACAGAGCACACACCGCCACCCATACCTTCATGATGTTTAGTTTATCTTTAAACTCTCATTTTTGAGAGAAACTGTGTTTTATAACCGCAGTTGGTTCATCCACACTGGTTTGTGAGTAGTCTTTGTCTTTTAAGAGGTATCGAAACCTCCATAATTCTGTTAATTCTCAAATGCAAGCATGGCAGAGGCTGCAAGGCAAGACTAGGAGTTTTGACCACTCAAACTAAAGCCTTATGTGTTGAAGAAAAACAGTGTCCATGACTCACCTTGTCTTGAAAGTTTGGATTGGATCCAATGCTACACAGAAACTGAACCACATCCACATGCCCATACCGAGCTGCAACGTGGAGAGCGGTCTCCCCAGACTGCAATTACAGAAGAACATGCCAGCATAATATCATATCTCAGCCCTAGATACAGCCTGAAAGCCTGTATGCTGCATGGGGTAATACCCCCTCCCCATAACCCAGCAGCGCAGCTGTGTTCAGCAGAGATCTCCCCCTTACAAACTGTAGCTGTATGTGACAGATACACCATCACCTGTCAGGTTATTTCTTCAAAGGCCCTCCTCCTTTTTCAGAACTTATTTTCCAACTTAGTTTGTTCCAGGTCACAGCCACAATAGGATTTCGGCACAATATGAGGCGGCAGCTGCGTGTGCAACAGAAGTCCTATTTCTATTCATACTATTTCCATATGCCTCTCCCCTGCCCTGTATATACAAATGTAAGGAGCTGGCCTAAAACCGTGGTATATTCTGGTGTATTTTGGTCATTACATGTAATTACTTGCAAACTTTTGTTGAAATTATATGAAAAAGAAATGGTATTTTTATTAAGAGCGTAACCTTTTTCCTAGTAACCCTATCAGGAGTTGAACATTAATTTTGCTAGTGTGCCTTGCTTTGCACTAATTCCCTGCACAAAACAAACTATGTTTCACAAGTATAACTGCCTCTGTACTGGAGCTCTGGATAGTATAAAAGCATTGCTATGGTATAAGTCTTCAACAGTAACTAGTTTCTAGGGCAAATGCTGCTCAAGTAAGACTGCTGGAGACAAGGTAAGTGCTCATCAGCTATGAATTGTTAGGCTTCATTATACTCAACTTAATAACAGTCAAATTTACTTGTCAGACAAAAGTGATTTTCAATCAAGAGGAATGAAAAACAGAATCACGATTTTACCCTGAGCTCCAATGAGAAATCTAGTCTTCAAGTGAAAATTAATTCAGGTTTTTACTTCCCCACCTACCCACCATGTACTCACCACATTTATATGCACGCTTGGTTAACATTTGTCAGGAAAATAATCAGTACTTCCAGATACTTTAAACTTGTGGTATCACAGCCCTATACCTCAATTTATAAAACCACAATGACAAAATCCAGTCACATTATTGGAATTACAGCACTGGTGAAAATCATTCCAATTGAAAGACACCTCTCTTTGCTAAGATAAAGTTATTAATAAAAAGGCTCTCTCCATGAGAAATGAAAATAACTTTTTTCTTACCTTATCCTTAACATCCAAAGGACATTTGTTATCATTGAGAAATTTCAGTGTTTCTACATGACCATGTCGAGAAGCCCAATAGATTGCATTAGATCCAGCCTGTCAAAAATATTTGATTACAGATGTTATTAATAAATTTAGAATCCCAATTCTAGTTTTTCAACTGAGGTATACATGCATTTAGATGTACGTAGACATATTGAACAGCTATTCAATCTTATATGAACATACTTGATGTAAAAAAAAACCCCATCAAATAGGTTCAACAACTCCACATATCAACAACGGCAACAAAAACTCCTCTATGCAACAATGATTAACAGGATCACTAACAGTTTGCAAGGATAATCCTCTTCCCCCTTGTAAGGGAGTTTTTTGGAAAGAACAGTCATGAGATAAAAACCTTTCTGCTGCTTACTTTACCATCTATTAGATAGAGAAGGAGACAGTGCTTCAAGTTTGCTGTGAATGAACCCCAAACCATTACAACATATTTTGAAAAAAAACCAAAACATTGTTGCAAAGCTTACCCTCCATCACATAGGAGTTTTTGTTGCGAAATTCCCCATCGCTAAAACCTGCATTTATTATTCCACATTAAATAAAGTTCACCACTGTGTTTTAGGGCAATTACTAATTTAAACTAATTGAGGCAATTTTGTAAGCACGAACTACGTTTTAAGATTACTATCATTCAAACTACTTCAGCTAATAAAGAGATCAAAATCAGAGAATATGCACTAGGAATAAATGACATTATATTAAATATTTGCTTTTATCTTTTCGCTGTGGAAGACAAAAAACAGGCTCTACAGCCCAGATTTTTTCATTTCCAATACAACTTGGTCTGAACTGTTTGTCCTCTGCTAATTGTACTGAAAACCTTATACAGAACGGTGACGAAGTAGAACCCTGACCTTATCTTGAACATCAATACGGGATCCACGCTTTAAAAGCAACTGAAGCATCTGAACGTTTCCACAGCCAGCAGCAATCAGTAGCGGAGGTGTTCCATGCTAACAATGAAATACAAGCAAGAATGACATACTTAATTTTTGAAGGATTAAGAAAAGAGAGTGGAATAGAAAGCAGGCATTGAGAGGAATCTCTGGATTTCCAGTTTCAAATTAAGTCTTCAGGGAATACTGTACAGAAAATACTATGTCCCTTTGGTCCAAAGAAATTTTTTGCACAGGAATCTTCCATATTTTTGGGATGAATTCACCTTTATTAGATGACACCACACATTAAAGGCATGCTTTTCAAATTAGGAATATTAACGTTAAACTCTCACCAGCCCAATTTGGCAAGGATGTTCCCCTTTGCAACTTCTTTCTATCTACATTTTAAACCAGATTATCTAAGGTGTTTCCCACACCAGCTCAAAGAGACAAACCACCAGCAACATATGGGAAAGTTCAATGGGACTCCACCATTAAAACACAAAATACAGTGATTTCTTGAAAAGTTCAAGACCCCATCACATTTAAATAACAGATGTTTTATAGCATTCTTCATGAACATTTCTCAAGGTACTTTATAACGAAGGTCAGTATAATCATATAAAAAAGTGAAAATTAGAGCAGAGATGACTTATCCAAGGTTAAACAGCAGAGCCAGCAACAGAACTTTGGTCTCTTAGTCTCAGTTCCACCATTCCCGTTGGTAGAGCAGCACTGCACCGAAATACTGTAGTAGGCAAGTCATTTCATTTCCGAAAATGAATGACACCATCTAACATTATGTTCACGTAACCAGTTTCTGCAGTGTGGGACTTTTGTTTCTAACAGTGCTTTGCAAAGTCAGTTTTGGCGATCTGGTTATTCCTACATACTCTGCCATCTTCAACTGCCACAGGAAACAACTGCAAACACAAGCGAAGGCTGATATCTGATGTACCACAGCTCTTGACAACAGATTTGATTAATACTTTTTCAAAGGCATGGGCAAAAAAAAATATAGGCTCCATTTTCAAGTAGTTTGAGAAGAATGAACACAGAATGCATTAAAATTTCTCCTAAAGAAAGTCAGAATTATTTCGCATCCACTTGTCTTTTCCTTTTCATTTCAGGTGTTACATTCTATTTTACAACCACGTTGTTCTATTCAACAGGGTGATAGCTAGCTCCCCACGCACCTCAACATAGACCCACAGTACCTTGTTGGGTTGATTGACATCGTAATTTGTCAGAGATCCCAGAAGGTGCTGCAATCCAGGAACATTGTCATCATTGATGGCATGAATAATAGCTTTCATCACAAAAGAATCTTCCTCATCCTTGTAATTAAATGAGAAAAAAGAGAAATTGTTAGCTTCACAGAAAAAAAAAATCCCTATCTCAACAGCTGCCAAGACATCTAAAAAAATTTAAAAAGTAAAATTTTTAAAGTGTTTAAGAGTGCTTCAGCTGCAAGTTGTAATCCTTTGTAAAGCATACGGCTCGCATGTACGCATGTTATTTGAAAACCCACACCAAAAACCTCCGCACTTTTCCTGGTACAATATGCTTTCCTCTTCATACACGAACCCATTACTCACTGAGATTCCAAACAGGTTTTTTTTATTAGGTGTATTTTCTTTCTCCTCCTAGGACTTTCAATAGATGTAACACTTGCACAAAATGAAACGAATTCCATGCATATACGTGAACATTAAAAAACCCAAGAGGCACACAAATACAAGCTGGGGTATCAGGTTTCATGCCATCCAAGAATATGACACAGAATTTGTACTCTGGACCAAGCTTTCCCCCATTGAAACGGACCAGTTAAAAATCTAGAACATCAGTAGTGAGCCTAGATACCTCTGCAGATGTAACTTTATTTTCCATGCACCAAAATGTCAAAGAACTGTAATTCACTGAGCCAAATATTTCAATCACTCTTACCTCCTCTCTCCTGAGGTTTCAGATTTTTTTTAGAATACTAGCATTAGGCTACAATCCTTTCTGCTGCAACATAGGTGTGAAATGCTGATCCAGTGTTAAAAGGTATACTAGCAACTGAGGCGGAGGAGGAAGGGAAAGGAGAGCAAGACCGAGAGAACAAAGAGCATGGAAGCAGAAAGATAAGAGGAGGGTAAGTGGAAACAACAGTGTGGAGTTGCACAAAAGGGACACAGAGAACCTAATATGGATAAAAAGGGCTTTGCAGAATTTTTGAAGTTTGATCCTATTAATGTTCAGAAAAGATGAGGTTACCCAGCTCTAACCATATTAACATACGTACTTTACTGATCACAGGGAATTTGTGAAGCGTGTATTAAGACCTGGAGAGTAAGCTAAGTAAGAATGCTTTTGGATTTACAACAATTTGTAATTACAAAGCACACAGCAATTGCTCCTAAATACTTAAATCTAGTAGACATAGATAATACCACAAACTGAATATTGGCCAACTTTAAAATTTCCTCCTTGAACAACTACTTTTTGCAATACTGCTGCCTAGCATCTAAGAGGGTCTCAAGGATTTTGAATATTATGTTAAAAAAAGCAATGTTATTGTACTGTACACAGTGCCATAAAAGAGATGCAACTTTTTCACATTATAATTGCTACAGTACAGAAAATCCTGTTGATTCAAAACTTCAAAACCAAAATAGATGACTTTCAGGCACTAGCTCTCAGCCTCACCATGGTAATTAATAAATCAAATTTTGAGGTTTGTGTCATGCGGAAGATCTGACCATGGATAACTGATCTATGTAGCCTTAAAATCTGTTTCTTCTGAGATATAATTATGCACATTTTCTGTAGTCCAATATTTCTGTTAGAATAATTTCAGAAAATGTTAAGTTTTGTATATAGCATTCTAAGGCATATTCTAAGTACACACTTACCAGAGTATCATCACTCCTAGCGACGCTCATGTTACTTCTGGACAAGAAGGATCTTGACAATCTTTGGCACAAGGATATTAAGCGCACTGATTGCTTTTTAAAAACAAGAAGAAAAAAGCTACATGTAAAATAACCCTCAAAGCAGAATACTTGTGATAAGGTGCTATTCCACAGATGTTCACCTCAAAATATTTAAATGTATGTATTTTAAAGTATGTACACACAGAAAACCTAAACAGCATAAATTAGCTGACAGCATTCCTCTAAATGCCATATTAAAAAAACAATTTAAGATATTCCTAGACCCACCATTTCATTCTAGGGCAGCGGAACAGTACTTACATTTTATGAATACCATAGATGTTCACCTAATGCAGACACTTAACTGTGCCAAAAAAGCTGTACTGCATAGCTGGATATTTTGTGCCTATGGTCCATAGCTTAGTAAAATCATCTTATTTCTTGGGCTCTGTGACAAAACTCCTTTTTTAATAATAGAAGCCTCTGTCGTCCCATGTGTCATCTCTCCTCATGATAAACAGATTTTTCATACAACAGTCCTCCTCTTGCTTAGCATCAGTATGAATTCCCCAAGGAGGATGCTTAAGAGGAAGGGGTAACTGTGTTATCCCAACTGCTCCTTGCAAAGATCAATGCTTTCAGCTAATACCTTGCCCCCAACCTTCTACACAGGTTGGCAGTTGTAGAACAAAAATCCTTTGCAGAAAAGACTAGTTTTTCCTTCCTTTGTTGAGTGTTGGCATAACTACTGGAATAATTAATTCTGTGAGACCTGCATAAGGGATGTTTGATTTACTGCGATTACTGTCACAAAAAGATGCACCTACACTTCAAGTGCTTTTTCTCTGGAAACATTACCAAGACAAATTATGACAGCATACAGCTAGGTGCAGAAAACAAACAATCCACACATAAGCATTTGTGTGCAGATCAGTAATAAAGAAGTTTTCTCCCATACCACCATACTCAAGCACCTAATTTATTCCAAATGACAGAGGAATGAGTTTCTTTTTCTTCCTTCTCCACTTTCAAAGTCACTGATGTGTCCCTGGAGCAGGTAACGTTACTGCATCTCTATGTCACCAACATTTTGAAGATTTATTGAACAACTTACTTTCCATTTTCGTCGTGCTGCAAACTTTTTGAATTTCTCCATATTCACTGCAGATGCTTTTCTACTAAGTGCTTGCTGGGTGTCTTTAGGCTATGCACAAAAGTAAAATAAAGCTATTGTAAAATATCCCACAACTACAAACAGAACTCTCATAAAGCACCTTCCTGTATGTAAAACTCTGTCCTTCAGTCATGACTTTCACTTACATTATAATAGCACTGTAATCATACTGTAATAATAAAGTAATTATTACATAATATTATTACATAACATTATTAAAGTACATCATTTTAACATTCATAGCCTAGTGGGGCATGCAGCTGGAATTTCTTGAAAATATGCGATAAAGGAAATCCAGACCTAAGAATATTTCATGCAACACTAAAATGTCCTTTTTCCTTTTACACAAAAAAAGCCAACACCCAACAGAACATTCAACTTTATCCTTCACCTCTGTGACAGAGGCAACAGGTATCATCTCCTAGATAAATCTTGTCTTCTGGGAAGATTTCCTGGTTGATTTTAAATGCAGTCAAACTTTGTTTCAGTGTAATCAACTGGATGCTCCTGAGACCCCAAAAAAATCACATCCCACCTACCTGTGCAGCAAGTTTTAAGGCTGCACCCTTTGAACTTTCTCATAAGCTAATACTAAGCACCAGTTACCAGTGGAGTATACCAAATTCTGCATTATATGGTCCCATACCTGAAGTCATTTTTAGAGAGAAATGCAGATAAAGGTAGTGATGGAAAGGGAGAAAAGAGAATATGACGAGTGGGATGAGAATGCCCAGAAAGTTAAGATCTAAAGGACTACAACAGGGTATGAAACAACATGTCTTGTTGCAGGAGTCTTGGTCCCTGAGACACAAACTTGGACAACACTTGCTTCAGCAGTTTAAAAGATCATTTCATCATGTTCGACATGTTTCAACTGTTTAAGATTACCCAGCCAGAAAGCCAGCAAAGTGTAGTCAAATCTGTAGTTTGTCATATTGGTGAAGAAATGTCTGCCCTAGGATGCTGAACTGTGAACTGAAGCAGCTGTGGCATGGATAAATACCCTGCTAACTGGTTCTCTGGGAAATTGAATGAGGTCAAATACCCACTATGCATCCCCAAGACCTAGGAAATCAATGGCACTGAAGAGGTTTACTACTCACTATTAATTTTTTCAATTCTATAGTGCTTTTTAAGTGGCACACATTAAGAAGAACGATAGGTCCCATCTTCTCCCTCTCAACCTACTGTTACCACAACACCTTGATCCAAACCAAACACTGTGGAACACTGAAAGGAGAAGCGTACCACTGCCCTGCATCAACTGCTTTCTTCAGTCTAAAGAAGAAGGACAGAAGAGAGATGACCCCTTTTTGCCAGATCTAAATAAGGGATTAGAAGATGACAAATATGAAAGGAAACTGGACTGGATTCAGAGAATGTATCTTTGCCAGTGCAATGCTCCCTGAAGATTAGCTTCTCTGCCTGAGCATTATTTTAATCTCAATAGTGGGATACTTCTTTATTGCTAATTTATATAGAGGATATGTTAATGAAGTCTACATTCTGCATGTATTAGTTTTCACACAGACAGCTTTCAGAAACAGTAAGTTATATTAAACAATTATGCTAATTTTCCTTGTTAAGGAACTTGAAAAGTGAAAGGTAAGCACAAAATGAAGAATGATTAAAAACAGGACAACAAAGAATTAATTACATGCTAACCTTTATCCAAGGATGCAGCAAACTATCTTGAATAGTCATTCTCTTCCTTTAATAGAATAAAAGACAACTATTTCAGATAGCAAAAAGACCATACTGCTATATGTTTATTGAGCTAACATTTCAAAATATGATGTAATTTGAAATATTAGAGACATAGGCTGCAACAGTGCATACACAAGAGAAACAACTCACTTTGGATCCTTGACTAGAAGTCTTCGTATAAAATCTTTAGCAAGGGCACTGGTATTACTGAAGAACTCTTCTTCAAATTCATAATTCACAGCAGACACATTTGCTAATGTTTCCTGTTTGGTTTCTCCAAGAAATGGTGACGCACCACTTAGACTGCAAGAAAGACAGAACATTCTTCTCATCAGATGTTGTAACATTGCTGTTTCAATCCTCTGAGACAATACAGCAGCAGAAAGTGAACATTTTTCTTTTCTGCTTTAAGACCACAAATGTACTATCAGGAGGATGTGATCTAGCTGGGCAAAAGCTCTGCTGTAATTTCAGAAAATATTAAGATAAAGCCGCTGTGGAAAATCACCTACAGATTTGAAGATAGCTTCCTGTGCTATCTTGATGATGATTAATGGCCATTCTTTCAATAATTATACTATTGCTTTTATGATCATTCAACTTGAATCATGATGTGAAATCAAAATGGTTTGACTTGTATGGACACCACCAAAAACCCAGAGGATACAATCAGAATTAAAACACCAGCATTTGCAAGAACAACCCATAGATTTTGGTACTTACAGAATATAAGTTATTACACCAATGCTCCTGGAGTGAAGGGAAAAAGAGAGAAGAAAAAAAAAAAGGATGAGGGAGAGGGGAGAGAAATAGATGGAGGGGGAGAGAGAAGAGAAAAAAAAAAAGGTTAGACCATAAGAATAATCCTGAGGTATTTATTTCAAGTAAGATCCAATAACTTACCACATATCTGCTTCAAGACCAAGAGGCTCATAGTTTACTATTTCAGGAGCTAAAGGAGAAAGCAGGAAGATCAGTACCTAGTCAAAGAATAGAGCTATGTCACTCTGAGCCTACATATATCAGAGATAACAAGCTAAGATGCTGATAGATAAAAACACCTTAATGGGGGTCTAAGTTGGAACTAAATGCTACAAATTGCTTATTTAAATTTCATGATGTCATGCATTACACCCAAATTACATAATCTATAACTCAGCCAAACCAAGGTAAGCCACATATACCGTTTCACAGACTGAGAAACAAAAGTTAGAAGAAACAACAGTTTTCTTACCAACAAACTCTGGTGTTCCGAAAATATTTTTGAATTCATTTCCAAAGTCAATTTTGTGTGCTAAACCAAAGTCAATGATCTTGATTCGAGGCTTTGGTACATTCCGGTCCAACAACATTATGTTTTCAGGCTTTGAGAAGGAGGAGGGGGAAGAAAGAGAGAGATTATACATAGGTACAAAATATCTGACACATACTAGCATTCTTCCACACTGAACACTTCTCTTTACCTCCCTTCAGCCTCTTGAATTGTGTCTTCAGCAGAAAAATCGTGTTTTTTCCTATTATGATCTAACACATGCTAAAAATTAACTCCAGTAAACTAGCATTTCATGTTCGTGACAAAGTGCTACGATTTCCACACGGCAAGATTTTATTTCTTGTAGATACAACAGTTAGAGTTTATATGCGGACAGGTCCTAAATGAAACATGCTGGTTTCAGTAAAGACCACAGCCCCTGTGCTATGGCCATTCAAGCAGTGCCAGGAGATTGCAAGGAACAAAGTCCTATAAACTAGCATTTGGGCTTGGTTAACATTATTCCCTGAAAGAGGTTTCTTTCACAATGCAATCAGAGAGGTATATTTTGTTCCCTTTGGCTCTCCGAGAGAAACTTTAGGAATGGTGCAGCTCCCAGATTTTAAGGCTCAACATACAAAAAAGGATTAAGAGCAGGTTCACACATCTTTTTTAGCTGTAGTTAAGAATACGGATTTAGGATTATTTTACAATAAAAATCTGCAAAACTAGAGCAAAGTTAGAAGATAAAATATCAAGATTATCATCAATGGAGACTGCTTCTGCAATTCTGCAGTTTAAATAGCACACAGAACCAGCTACTTAGTCTCCACATCCTGTCATAGAATCATAGAATCTCAATCCATTCTCCGCCCAACCTGTATTTGTGCTTGGGATTGCCACGTCCCAGGTGCAGGACCCCGCACTTGGCGTGGTTGAACTTCATGAGGTTTGCACAGGTCCCCCTCTCAAGCCTGTCCAGGTACATCTGGATGGCATCCCTTCCCTCCAGTATGTCGACTGTGCCACACAGCTTTGTGGCATCAGCAAACTTGCTGAAGGTGCACTCAATCCCACTGTCCATGCCTCCAACAAAGATGTTAAACAACACTGGTCCCAGCACTCACCCTTGAGGAACACCACTCATCAGTGGCTTCCACTTGGAGCTGTTGACTGCAACCCTTTGAGTGTGGCCATCCAGCCAGTTCCTTATCCACCAAGTGGTCCACCCATCAAATCCATTGTTTTACAATTTAGAGACCAGTTTGTTATGTGGGACAGTGTCAACTGTTTTGCATGAGCCCAGGTAGATGATGTCTGTTGCTCCCCCCCTATCTACCAATGCTGTAGCAGCCCTGTAGAAGGCCACTGAATTTGTCAGGCATGACTTGCCCTTGGTGACGCCATGTTGGCCATCACCAATCACCTCCTTATTTTCCACGTGCCTTAGCAAAGATTCCAGAAGGATCTACTCCATGATCTTGCTGAGCACAGAGGTGAGACTGACTGGCCTGTAGTTCCCTGGGTCTTCCTTTTTTCCCTTTTTGAAAGCGGAGGTTATGTTTCCCTTTTCCAGTCAGCGGGAACTTCTTCAGACTGCCATGACTTTTCAAATAAAATGGAAAGTGGCTTAGCAACTTCATTTGCCCTCTGACTCAGGACCCGTGGACGGATTTCATCAGGTCCCATGGACTTAGGTACCTTCTTATGGTACCTTAGCCCACTATCTGGCATGCTCTGAAAAGTTCCTGGAGCTACACCAATCCTGCTCACATTGTTAAGGATTTCTGGAGTCATTAAGGACGGCTCTTCATCATCACCCTTTTTCTACCTTTCTTCCCCAGTTACAGCGGCTGAAATACGCAAATGCAATTTTTTTCCTTCCCTCCCTGCATTTCTATTGCATACTTGTATTATTCTGCATGTTAATTCATGTATTCTTGGTATCCTGTGTAAGGATGCTTTGTTTTGTTACAAGCACGTTTACATTCCATATTGTAAGAAATTTATTTCTTACTAGATTCACAATTCTTGTCTCCTGCTGTCACACAAATATGTTACTGTATGTAATGAAGATGAGACTGGAAATGGTATGCTTAACCTGAAAACCATTCCTTTCCCTATCTCATCCCCAGAACACAGCACCCTTTTCAGAAGTGCACCGCAATATAATGCCTCCCTTTCCTATTAAAGACGTAGCTGCTGACTTCAGCAGACTTCAGGAAATGTCTACCTCTGAAAAAAATCTTACAGAAGAAAACATTCTGAAATCAAAACATTAAAAAAGCAATAACTGAGTTTAGATGCAAAACCTGTTTTTTCATTACCAAGAGGATGCAATAAGCAGTTATTCTACAAACAAACAAAAAAGCTATAACTGAGTTTAGATGCAAAACCTGTCTTTTCATTACCAAGAGGATGCAATAAACAGTTATTCTAAAAACAAACAAAAAATCCCTGAAAAATAAAAAGAGGAAATTATCTGCTCTGTCTGCTCCACAAGAATCTTTGTACTTAAGCCTGTACTGTTTCAATTTAATGTCTATAAATAATGTTCACGTGAACATAAAATGCATACAACAGAAAAAAAAAAAAGGTGAAAAAAGGGCATCCTGTTCAGAATGTTTCATCCAGATCCCATTTGCATTCCATAAAATCATAATCACAATTTTTATTTCAAGATTGCTTCCTCAGAATGGTTTCATTTCATTGGAAGTCGCCGTTTTCCATGAAGAATCTTACATTAAAAACAGATGGGAGCTATTTACGGTTCAGTAATTTCTTTTCAATGGCTGAGGTTTCCCCATCTACATAAGCTACCAAAACAAAACTGGAGCCAAGATCTGTATGATGGCAGATTTGTGGCTGGTGTTACATAGGACTTCAGTGGATGTTGCTTACAGGTGTCAAACTTTTTATCTGCTCAACGTACCTTGAGATCAAAGTGGGCAATTTGCAGTGAGTGGAGATACTGAACACCATTAAGTATCTGTTTGAGAAATTCTGTGGCTTCCTCCTCTGTGAGAGATTCTTTCTCAGCTAAGAAGTCGAAGAGCTCTCCACCGGCAACACTTGAAGAGCAAAAGCAGAGTTATTAATGAGCTTATTTTAACCAATAGTTTCCTTTTAGCGTAGCTATTTTCAGTCCAGTGCTAAAGAGGATCCAGATGCTTTGAATGTTGTCAGTATCAAAAAATAAGATTAAAATTACTTAATTCAATAGTTAGTAACTACCCCTTTCCCCCTGAAAAGAATACAATAAGAAGAGTCTTATTTTTCAACAAAAAAAGGTTTAAAAAAGCAAACAAACAGGGTTGGCTGTATCTAAATTTAAATGAAGTAAAACCCACCAACCCTTTGAATGCACATTTAAAAGAATAAAATCAAATGTGAAGTAGGTATACTCAAAGCATACTAGATGGGACATCTAGAAAATAAAACATGAATTAGCTCATACTACCAGTAAAATATCAGATTTCCACACACCCCCCTATTGAAAAATATAAAATTTAAAGCTTTCTTTGAAATAGTTACTGGTAGCTGTCCTACTATTCAGTTTCTAAACCCCACAAAGCATTCAACGATTTGCAAATATATTCTGTTCTTTGAAATAGTGTATTACATTCAGCACGCGTGTGGTACTCGAACATTACCACACCTTTCCCACAAGGAAAAGCCACTACTGCCCTTAAGAGCATTCGCAGTAAGCATTCTAGCTGCACAGGCAGAAAGGTGAGAGTACATAAGCACACCTAGACTTTGCATTTGAGGGAGAGGAATAAACTGAAGACGACCCTTTTTGCAGCTCACTCAGCAGTCTGGCAGGAGTGATCATAATAATTGTCAAGAGAAAAAGAGATACTGAAGTGAAGTAAATAGGAAACCCGAACTTCAACTATTCTTAAAAAACAACAAATGTCCTTTCAGTTTAATGACATATACTGAGATGACTGTCCACTGGGGAGAACCATTTTTCCTGTTCATAAAAGCAGCGTTATGACATAGAAACGTCTTAGAGTCTGTAAAAATGGTTTTATTATCTGCTATATTTTCCACTGTATTGATATTTTTAAAAAATTCAGAAAATACACCTTAATTTATGTTGCCTTTCTGTAGGGAAAAAATAATCAGTTAATGATTTAAAGTTCTGCTTATGAAAAATAATGGGATTAAGATATAACAACAGCTAAACAGTCTGGGCAAATTTCTGGAAATACATTTGACTTCTTTATCATGTCTACTTTTCAAGAGACTTAATCTGCATTACTGTAATGCAAATTGCATGAAAAGTGTATTTTAATGAGTTCTTGGAGCTTTCACTGAGCTGCCTAGACTATAATGAGAGTATTGTTCTGCGTATTATTTGTGTTGTAATATTTTCTGCATGAAAGCAATTATTGAAACAAAGTGCCATTAAATATAAGAATTATAGACTGGAGGGAAGAGAGGTCATTTTAATAATCTTTTTTTTGTTGCTGTATAGACATTAAAAAGGAATTCCGAAAAATTAAATACAGTTCATTATTTTACAGAGGCTTGTCAGAAACATCTTTCAAACGGATACGCATGCATATTCTCTCATTCTTTGCTCCTGACTGAAAAAAATAGCAGAAGATTTTTGGGCTAAGGGCTGTACCTCTGCAGCACTTTGTGATGATGAACAGAAACTTGGGTGGTGACACAGTGCCGGCATTTCTCTTCATTTCCAACTACTGGACTAAGGGACACGGAGATCACACGGAACTTTTCCCCACAGGTTTCCAAGTGGATGTCTGCTGCAGTTGCCAGGAGGCTGTTAATTGGAGCATGGCCGTGCCACGTGGAGCAGTCAGACTCACTGTGGCTACTTCCCCAGCCGCGGCAGCAGTCACAGCAAAACCCAGCACCTTTACGTACTTGGCATGGTTTGGCACTGGGCTGACCATCCCATAGATTGGTGAGCCAGCGGAGCCAGACCCTCGGCTGAGGAAGAGGTTGAAAAACTGCACCAAAACTACGGTTATCCAGTCTCCTTTTTCATGTAGATCACCCATCCTGTGAAAGAAGTCTCTGAGAAACTTACTAGCCATCTATGAACAGCAGCAATGATTACACACGCTCCTTTTAGATCCAAAAGAAAGACTTAATTCCCAAGGTTTACTTATTTTTGAGATGTCTAAGAAAGAAACATAACTGCATTTCTGTAAAATGGGAAGAGCCTCTTCATATTCATCTTCTTCTTATCTGCAATCATTCTGTTTTGTGTAATTTCATATCCCTGAAGTTTAGACCACATGAAATTGCAAGCTTGATGTACGTTCATTTTTATGTATCTCAAAGATGCATTCACATTTGTGAATATTTAACTGCATGAGATCACATATAGTTCTTCTCTAGCACTGTTGAGTACTATCCTCCTGTCTTTGCCACAGATTAGCTGTAACGCCATTTCTTTTATGAAAATATCATAGGCCTTATAATAGTGCGAAATATAATGTTACTTGTATTTCACAAGTATTATACCTAGTGCTTGCAAATCTTGAAACTGAGGTTCAGAGAAGGTAACAGGTTAAAAAAATACAAATTTTTTTTCCTTAAAATTGGAAGTTAATTAACAAAAGCGCTAGATCTTTCCGAAGTGTTGTGTGCTTCTTTAGTGACTCGGCAGACCTTGCTAAAGGAGCAGGTGACTAAGGAGGGACTGGATGTAACACATTCAAACCTTCGTTCCAGAAGCAGCTGTACCTCTGGTCTGCGGAACTTTTGTGTGCCTCGTCACGTCACGCACCTCACCCTTAAAGCCTAGGGTGAGATCCTCGGCGGGTTCATCTCGGAGAGCAGGCCATGGTGACTTCTCCTGTTGGTAACTCCTCAGCTGCAGGGGGCAAGCTCAGTACTCCATGTTCTCCCTTTGGGTGCTGCCATTGCTGGCAAGCCCAGTGCCCAGCCAGCTTCTCCTGCTGCTTACTTTTACCGGCAGGGAAATAAGGCATGAAAGAAATGGGATTTTGTGGCAACGATGAGTGAAGTATTAAACTAGCACATACAAGATGACTTGGAAGCTCACAGGAGGCTGGCTTCCAGGAAAAGTCCCTCTGCTCCAGATGGCCTCCAGGGGCCCTCCTGTACATGGAAGGGCTGTGACACAATGTCCCCATGGGAGCTCAGTAATGCAGGTTGTGTTTTTAGCTCCCTCTTCATGCTTCTCAGAAGACTGCTTATTCCCAACCTTCCTGCTGACTCTGGCAGGTCTGTTAAGCTGTACCACCACAGGTATACAACAAGCCATGGTATTGCTGCACAGCAATTACTTCAAGCAGGTCACGGAGGATTAATACAGATCCACACTCAACATGGAAGTTTCACTTCCACAATTAATCCACTGGATTGTACTGCCCCCAGGTCTATCAGCAGAGTCTTCTTTCATAGATTTCATAACCAGATCATACACCAAGCAACACTGGATGATCTTAACTGGACTTCTAGATAGCACATACAAGAAATGGGCCAGAACAAGACAGTAAGACATTGGGTACGTAAGCTATTGCAGTCTTCACAAACCCCCTGAAACGCTGATGGGTTTTCAAGTCTAGCCCTGTGCCTCAGCCAAGACAACACAGTTCCACGCTAAATAAACATTGCACATTTTACTATCCCATGCTCACCTTCTGAGGTTGTGCCAGAAGCCAAGCAGAAAGCCTCACTCCACCAAGTACCCGTGAACATCTCATGCACAGAGGCAGTCTTAATCTAAAGGAGATGGGGCAGACAACTCTGTACATCAGCCCCTATGACTGATCTTTCCGAAGGTGAGTTCCTCCCAAGAAGTACACTGGTTCCACCTCCATTACAATGCCCAGCCTTGTTTCTAAGCAAGCTTCGGGTTTGCTGGTGCACAAACACCCTGTTGAAATCTTTCTGAAATAAGACCACTGCGTGAGTTTCCAGAGCCATGCAAACTCACTCCCAGCCTGTCTTTGGGGGTCCGCAGCGCTGCCCGTGCAGCCGGTGTCTAACAGATTGCCACCAGCCACCGGCTGGATAAAGATTGCTTCCTGAAGGGAGTAGAGGCAAGAGGTTCACCAAGCACGAGTGTTTCTTCCTGGAAAGCACTGTAGAGTGTCTGTACCCAGTATCACCTGGAAGTGCAGAGCTTCCTTCTGCTCCATTTCTCTGTCTGCCGGTGAGAATTACCAGACAGCTTTCTGAGCAGTTCATCTGTGCCATCATGCAACTCTGACCTCCAAAGTGCTAGCAAGTAAACAATGGGCAATAACCTTTATATATTATACTCCTTTAGATTAACAGAGGAACTTGATTACAGTCAAGTCACAGCTAAATTCCTTTACAGCTGCAAAGCCTCTATGTCCGCCTTCACACACAGTTTTCCTTTAAAGCACTAACTCTTTAATGTTCCTTTATCATGTCACAGTCATACTTTGCAGTCATAATAGGTTGTGCTCAATAAAATAAGTTAATAATAAATAAATAAATAAAATAAATTATTTTGCTCAATAAAATAAGAATTTGTGATTGATGGAGATCACATCTTAATCCTAAATGGCACATTATATTATTGATCACGTTATTACACAAAAAGCCATGAGGGCTGAGTAAATCTATTTTCACTGTTATAACATGACTGCATTTGCGTTGTTTTTAAGTAGCAGAGCACATGTTTTTAAAAATATTGTGTATAAACATTTTCACTAAGAACAAAGCTAGTTATGTGTTGCTTCTCTGGTATTTCTAGGTAGAGGTCCTAGCTTTCCTTAACTCATACAAGTCAATAAAGCTTCGGGTCAACTTCATTCCTTCTTATAAAACGCAATAGTGGTAAAAGCATTTCCCAGCCTTCCTGAAGAGAAGGCTGACAGATGTGTTTGCAACCCACGTATCTCCCTCTGGGAAAGAAAATACATCATGCCCGTGGAAAAAGGATTTCTGGATAGTGCTTTTACAACTTCCCAGGCTTTCTCACTATGCAACAAAACTGATAACCAGATCTCAGAGGAAGTCATTATGGCAACCTACCCAGGGAACTTAGAACCAATTAACCTCCAAAGTCAGCGTGGTTACCTTGTAATGACTCAGTCACATGCCATGTTGATCACATTGCTCACGTTGTAATAGCACCTAAACGATAATTAATGATTATCTAAGGATTTCTGATGAAGTTAAAAAAACACAAACCCCCAAAACTAAGCCCAAACTCCTTGTTTGAAGAAACTTGACCTAGTAAGTTGAAGTTATAAGGTTTAATTTGCTTTGCTTAGATTTCAAAACAACGTAAAGTTAAGGAAGAATTCCAGAACCAATTTATTCAATTTTAAAGCAGATTCAATTTGATAAATTATCTGAATTCTTCTCTAATCAAATAATTTCTTCTGTCAACTTGAAAATAAATGTTTTCACTAAGGATTCTGTGATCAAATGTCTCTTGTATGACTCCTTGCATTATTTCGAAAGAGAAGTTATCAGCCCACAACTAGACTGAAATATTGCTACTTCTGTTTTATTTAAGGTTAAGGAGTTTCACATCCACTTCATTGCACAGCCTTTATGAATTGTGCTGTTACCAACCCATTCCTCAGAACTACAAAGTGTACCAAGTATTTTGAAAGAGCAGAATACCTCGTTACATCACCTACCTGCTGAACAACATTATACTTTGTTTTTTCTTTATCTAGCTACCAGAAAAATCACAGCATGTTACTGTGTCACTATGCCTTCTCATTTTCATTTGTCCAGCCTCTATTAGAGACACCAACTGTCATGAAATCCTCTTTTTACTGTGCCTAAATTCTTCAATTACATTGAACAAGAATCATTGGCCTTAGAATGGCCAGCCAGAAGAGAACATAGGCACCAAAAGATTTAAGCAGTGAAGTCTCAGTAAGAAGAAGACCTGAACACTCCTGTGAATCTTTCCTGCACTTGAACACAGCTGTCATTTAGGTTTTCATCACTGAATTTCCCTAAGTTCCCAGAGGTTGGATAAGGCACACGGTTACCGAAACTTCAGCACAGTGGAGCGCCTTAGTATTTTCATCCTGCCTCAGACGTTCAAATTTAACATATGAAGAGCATTTGGGTTTAGCATACAAGATCACCATGCATTTTGCTCAGGGGCTGCAGAGCCCAGAAGCCAAGCGCTCTCCCTCTGAGTCGGGCTCAGTGCTTAGAACCATCACACTGGCTTTCCTTTCTTTTCTGCCCTGTCAAGCCTTCATTCTTACCCGACTACAAGTCCTTTGTGCATCTATCTGCAGGTCTACCATTAGGGATTTTGAAGTCAAAAAGTAACACAACATCTACAAGTTAGCAGTGCAGAGCTTGCTTACCTGCTGTTACATCCTTGTAAGCACTTGTAAGTCAATCCCCCTCTCAAAATTCAGTACAAGGCCACTCAAGAACAACTTTCTTACGACCTACAGGTAAAACTAACAAAAACACCTGAGCTATTTCTATCAAAAGACAACTAAAAAGTAAAGAAACTCTGTGCAGACTTCAAACTTCTCCGGAAGCCAAGCTGTCATAAATGTAACAAGTTAAATTAATTCTCCAATAAGAGAAGAGGAATTTAAAGAGTTCATCCTTATTTGCTGTTATTTACTCTTCAATGAGCAACCCATGACATCATCAGAATTTTTTACATGGATCTATCATCCTCTTCTTGTTCTGTTCTCCTTTGGTTAATATTATGAAGGTACCAATAACATGGAAACTCTGAGACACTGGGATGCACAGCACCAAATTTTAAAGAAAGTATACAACTAACTTCTTAAAAAAGCATAAAACTTAGTATTTAATGCACAATCTCTCCTAAGTGAATGTAATTCCTGTCTTTCTAAGCTAAGACTTTCAAAGCTTTCTTCTCTTTTTTGAATTTTAGAAACAGATATTCATCATTCAGAACTATGACGGAAGAGCTAATGGTCTTAAAGACTTCTAATTCAGAAATGAAGCTATGGTTTTTTGCAGAGAAACATATGAATACCTAACTCCTTCTATAGCTTCCCAGCGAAAAGTCAGCTATTGCTACCAAGCGATTTTAAAAGATGAGACCATCTGCACTACATTTAAGGATTCTAAGGAACTGCTGTATAATTCAGGATAAGGGTACTTATTCTTTGTAGTTGCACCCAGAAACCATAATGAAGTCTCTACAAAGCACCACTTACTGAGTGTATTTTGTAGGTCTTCAGTCTAAATGAAGACACAATAAAGAAAAATAAAACAGAAGAGACAGAGATCATGCATCTAAGGTTACTAGCAGGCCAGAAAAGTGGAACTAAGCAGATGCAAAATGTGCTTGAGGAAAGAAAATAATTACCACTGTGCAACAGAGGCATATGTGTCTTCAAGTCTGTGAAGTCTCATAAAGTGATGGCTTCAGCAAAGCCCACTGCAAATAGCTTAGGATTGCTAACATATAGTAGAGACTAGTTGCTGTAGCTGGAGAGAAAAAAGTACTACAAAATTCTGACTATTGCAATTATTTGTGTGATAAGAAAAAAACCTATTACAGTTTCAAGCTAGATGACGAAGAGACAGTGTCCTCCAGCTGATACGTATTATGCACAGCATTTCCTTGCAAGATGATAAAAGCGTCCAGAGAGTGGGAATTTCAAAGGTTATTTCCAAATCAGCGACACACTTGCCACTGAGATGTAGAAATACAAAAAAATGCCCAATTTCTCTAAATATACCAACAGACTGTAATAAAGAAAGGCTCTTCAAAGATATTTCATGCTTGTGCATGACTGCTGAATCTTTTAAAGAAGCATTTGATTTTAAAAATTTCAGAAATTATATGTAGTTTTTTTGTAGTCAGTTTCCTGACATAGGGTAGTTGAGAGAAAAACCTCTGAGCACCTATGTGGAAAAATTTCTGTTTTGCATTCAGTGTTCTGAGGACCTTGCCACTGCAATAATTAATGAACTGTCTACATATTTCTGCATATCAAGATTGCCACCTGATATAATATATACCGCAAGTGAATGAAGGGAAAACTTCTACAGTCAGAGAAACTTCTGACTTCTCACTTCTACAATCTGAGAAACAGACGACTGAAATG
This sequence comes from Limnodromus scolopaceus, assembly GCA_028565335.1. Lineage (NCBI taxonomy): Eukaryota > Metazoa > Chordata > Aves > Charadriiformes > Scolopacidae > Limnodromus > Limnodromus scolopaceus. Next base: position 46,175,965 of record JAOXNO010000020.1, on the reverse strand, counting down.
CAGAAAAATGTTTAGAAGGCTGCATGCAATACTGCAAACCTGTTGGTGAACCAGGGGATAAAAATCAATAGCAAACACGCAACAGATGCCATTGTCCTGAGACTGTGGACCTTAACATCTACTGGCAGCCACCAAAAGGGCAGTTGCAGTGGGTTGATGTCTCTAAGCTGCAACTTCTATGAAAAACAGAAACCAGAGATACTTTTCCCCATCGCTGCTCATGTTATTACATTCGCTTAATGAGAAATCAGTGTTTCTGCTGGGTTTTTGTTTTGACATGAACTTCCCATACGTAGCTAGAAATGTTGATTTTTAATTTCTCTCTAAATTTTAGAAATAATAAATTACACAGAGTCCTGTCTGTATGTGGTATACTGTCTCATCTTATAGTCATAAAGGAACACAAGTCCCAGGAACAATGCTATGTTCTAATCTGAAGGAAAAATGGTCACTTAGGATGGATTCTGAGGACAGCAAAACAGATTATTTAATGAGCTTTCAGCTTTATTTCTGTTTTCTTTGAAGACGTCCTGTGAGAACATAGAATGTCGGGGGAGTAGGCCCCTAGGCAAAATGAGAACATTAGAACCGTAAGAGAAAGGGATTACATATTTAAGTGTCTAAGCATGCGATTAAAATGACAATCTTTTGCCTATTCAATAGCTTTACATAATATCATAGTGACTTTGAGAATTACAAAACTTTACAGCCATTAGTATATTCAGTTTACAAAGGTATCGCTAATGTGTAATCTTTTCCTCTTCGACCCTCTAACTAAAGAAATGTGATACCCCAAATGGCACTTCTTCAACTTGAAAAGAAGTTTGGAAAAGTGAAAAAAGCCCAAAAAGTCTCGAACCGAAACTTATTGGGCATTTTTAACTAGGCAAAACAATTAGCTAAATGGCAATGCAAACAGTTTGGCGAGCTTCACAGTATCAAGCTTACGGAATATTAACACCCATTGTCAGGATGCAATATCTGTTTCCATTCAATAAACGTCACTGGGTACACACAGACACACACAGCTAAACAGAGCTGCCCAAAAGAGCTCCTGTCTCACGTAGAAAGGCGGGGCTGGGGCATAGTGGCCCCATTCCTCCTACTGCTGTCCACAATTACTGAGTCTTCCTCAGAGCTTTCCAGTCCAGACACTGGCCTAATTTCATCTGGACAGATTACAGAGCAGAAAGAAAGCACTGCAAAAGCAGTGATACGCTGACAGTAAGGTTATAGACGGGAAGAATGTGAGAGCTAATATCAAGTGGGTACAGAGGAAGCATCATGCTAATTTTGTTTTGTATTCACGATGCATTTAAAGAATTCTGAACAAAAAACAGGAGTAGATACTCTCGAGAGAAATATAAGGAATTTTACATCACACAGAATGATAATTTAGCTCTTTTTAAAAAATACTTGCTTAAATTATCCAAAGTTGACAAACTAATACAAGTGTATACTTATGGAATTAAAAACCAACCCAGACTACAACAAGTATTACAGTAAACAATCACATGCTGGACTAGAAGTGTAAAAATACGTTCTAATATAACAAAGCAGAATCATGCATATATATACCATAGCAAAGGTGAAACTCCAAAAGCTACTTCCCAGTTTTCTTTTTAAATCTATACACGTGTTACTGAAAGCATGCAGCACTAAAGTATACTTAAAAGGTAAATGGACATATCATTTACCAAAGCTAAACAACAGGAAGACATATCCTATATAAAAAAAAATAAATCACATGAACAGCCAAGGAAAGGACACAAGTGCTGCCCAAGCTTCTGGTACCAAATCATTTGCTTGCACAAAATATTTATTCTAAAGTACATTTAACTCATACAGAGCAAGTATGGCAATAATACAGTGTCAGGCATGCAAACAATGTAAACACATGCACGTCCCACCAGCAGACACTGCCAAACTGTAATGGGTGAGTAATGGTTAATTTCTAAACTTGCAATCTTTGAGGAACTTGAAGCCAGACCTGAAACAATGCAGAAGTGTTCTCTGCTGACATATTTACCTCAATCCATTAACAATAACCTTAGATGAAAAATAGGAACTACAACAAGGATATGAAAGTTCAGTTTACATTTCACCAGGACAGAACTGGGAAAATTCTGTTCTCTGTTATGTGGCTTAAAAAGAGCAAAAGCATTCATGATGCTACTTTACTTTACACCAACATAAAGCACAGTAAAACTTGCTAAACTTACTTCCACTTAGAATCTCTATTTCCTTCTGCTGCTATCTCCAAATCAGTTTATATAGCTCCAGGTTATTCTTTTGGATCCATAACATAAGTAATGATTAAAGTACCAAGCAGAAAAGATTCCTAAATATGCTGGTTTTTTTTTAACCTTTGTAGTGCATTTACAGTGAAAAATATGTGTAGAAATCAAGAAGCTACAACTCGGACTTAAAAATAAAGAATTCTCAGGCTATTATCTATGTTCTTTTGGGGTGATAAGGAGCATCCATTAAATTTGCGCAATTCTCAGAGAAAGTGTGTATTTTTTTTAAAACAAACGAACAAACAAACAAATATTCTGTTACTCCTCCCCAAGTCTCTAAAGATACTTACAGTTCCAGAATAAGAATGACATCTGTTTTGTTCTCATAAACATCATGCAGTGTGATCACATTAGGATGTCGAATCTCTTTTAGTATGCTGACTTCTCGCTCGATATCTTCCCGGCTTACTCCGCGACGGCTGGATTTTGTTCTCCGTTTCTTGATGAATTTTGCTGCAAACTGCTGACCAGTGCTTTTCTCACGGCATTTTTTCACTACAGCAAACTGCCCACTTTAGAAAAAGAGAATAAAAATGAGTGTTTAGTTCAAGGAAGTTTAGAGTTAAGAGTAACCTCTATTTACTACTGTGGGGGAAAACAGCTGTGCTTCTGAATTGCTGACTCAACTGAAGTGCATTACTGCTTTTTATGCAATCTAGAATAATACCTGAAGAAAATCCTAGAGGAGGCAGAAAAGGTAAGTTAAGCTATCTCTTTTACATCACACAAATATACATACGTACATATACACACATATTTCAGCATATCTGTGAGTAAAAGACAACATCTGTTAGACCATTGGATTTTTGACAAATACAGGCATCAGGGATTACTGAAGAAAAGTAATGGTTTCTGGATTTCTCCTTCCACATCCATGCTGAGGATAATTGTTTCTGATCTGCAAGAGAGACAGTCCTTAGTTTCTTCCAATCTATACAATCAGTCAATATTCACTGTCTTCTATCTTCAAGTTTTGGTTTTTTAAAGTTTTAAAAATAATCCTATGTTTCAGGACACTGGTTCGGTTTTATTTTTAAAAGCGCTCACTAAATACAGCAATATCAAGAATTACAGTTATTGTATCATCTTGTTAAGTAGGAAGACTTTGAAGGTGAGAAAAGTACTGGTGAACAACAGCCTGTGACTGTGTTACAAGCCAGAAGAAACTCCAGGACGCTGCTGACTCCAGCACATTATCACTGATGTATAAGCCTGTTGCTGCCAGATGGATGTACACAGATTCAGATCAGAAATCTCCAAGAATCTAATGCTGAATTAAAGCAAGAACAGTACTTCTAACAATGCTGCATCTTCCTTTTAGGTTTTCTTAATCTCTTGCTGAGGATTCTCTACCAATTCTGATCTTGGTTTATCTCACTGTACAAAGGATTCACAGAATTACAGAATGATACCAATAAGAAAATTTTCTGATTAACTGGATAAGTGGTGTCCCCTGAAGTAGACTTAGAACAGTGGTTAAATCAAAGCTAAGCCTTGAGTAAGTTACTATTTAAGACTTACTTCAGTAAGCCTTAAATAGGCTTGACGATTGACACAGTGATGTAACATGTAGGCATGGATAATTTCACCCAGTACCTGGATGAGGAGCTAACTTGTATTAGTGGTTAATTAATTATAACTGACAGAGAGATCTCTAGGAAGATGCGTCACCCGCAAAAAGGGCATCACATAATGACAAAGTGCCAAGTGGGAATCAGTGAAAGCTATACATCTCATGCATGAACTCAATGCACAATACTACTTTATTACTGGAGAATGAACATGTGCCAAATACGCCAACAAAGTAATTAAGCAATTAAGGAATGCATGACAAATAGAAGATGATAACTGATCAGCAATAATGTTATTCAATAAATGAAGATAATAAAATGCTGTAAGGGAATATCACACTCATGATTTTTGAATTCAGAGGAGTGAAAAGCTGAGAATACTTTATGCTGCTGGGTCACCACTGCCACCATTACGGTGCTGACCCCATAGAGAACCCTGAGTGACAAACTGTCTTAACTGGGACGTACAATTGGGCAAGGCTAAATAACTGTCACCTGCAGAAGGCAGGGCAAAGACGAATCCTCTCCTGTGGTCTGCTGGAAAGGGCCTCTAGAGCAGCCACCACCAGATGGGAAGCCTTTGAATGCAGCCACAAACAGTGAGAGAAGTAAACTCTGAGAGAAGTAGTCAACAGTCTTAAGTTTTATTGGTTGACTTTGTTTTATTTTAATGTTATGATCAGTATTCAAGTTTTACTATTCATTTTTCATGAAATCAGTTTATGAACTTGTAAGATGACTTTGTGTTGCATGAAAAATATCCTTGCCTTAAATTCTGGGCACCCGTCCCCCCGCCAGTTCTGCACTAAGTCATCAATGGCCACGGTCACCAGACGGGGCCCAACATGTGTTTATTACAAACAGCCCCAGACAGAGCAGTGCTTTCGACCACACCATATTCTCTTCTCCATTACATGTAGGCTGGAAGACCTGCTGCACTTGCCTAAACTTGGTCAGCTGGTGCTCTCCGAGATGCTCTTGGACACCATACCGAACTGGGAGATAAGGCACAGAACCTCTGGAAGATGCGTGTCATCCTAATTTGGCAGCAGAGAGCTAGACAATGTATGCTGAAGTACATCAACCCTCCCTGCTTGCTTCAGTTCAAGTCCACAGTGACTCCTCCTGCAACAGTGGCTTTCGGTTCGATCTCTGAGCAGTTTCGCGCTGTGGGACACCAGGCCAGAGTGAGGCGCGCACTTAGGTATTTGCACTGCCGCAGAGAAACGCAAACGGCGTCTTCTGGGCCTTGCTGGTGGCGTGGTGGTTCAAAGCAGCGATTCTCTCACTTTCTCCCCCACCACACGCACATCTTCGCAGAGGTATTCAGCTTTGTTTAAAAAGCAACCAGTTTTTCAGAAAGTTCACGGTTCCAGAGAAACCTCAAAGTCAGGCAGTAGACAGACGGAGGCACCACCACAACTCTGAACAGCTACTCAAGCTCGTGGATGAGAAGGAAGTAAAAAGCCACTGCTTGCTTTTGGGCCACTTGGCTGGCTTTCCGGCTAGAAGCCTGAATTGCCCAACAGAGGAAGAAAAATATTTCTGCTTATGATTCATCAATGGGCTTGAATGCGACGTGGCTAACCACTTTCTTACCGACGCTCACTTTGTTTGTCTGGTAACAGCTACTGCTTCCTTAAAAAAAGAAAACCAAACAAAAAAAACCCACAAGGCAAACCAACCAAACCTAACAACAACAACAAATCCCCAAAGACTTAAAAACAGAATTACTGCCAACATCAGCTCTGGAGAGGCTGGGACTGAAAAGTAAGCCTAAAGCACATGGACATACAACACATTTTGATATCCAGTATGCAATTATAAAAGTTGACTGGGATTAAGAGTTATCTATGTTTCACTGACAAAGCATGTATTGTTGACTTTTGGAAAATTCTGGTATTTGAATTTCCAATCTTTAGCCCATGACAGAATTTCTCCTTTAATGCTTCTTAACTGAAGAGAGTAATGCATTTGGAGCTACTTCCTAAATAAAAAACATTCTGCAAACGTTTTAAAACATGCAGTAGCTATGGACATGTAAGCTAAAGAAAGGTGATTTTTCCACAGTATTATTCATATTTTAATTACACCATTCCCCAAAGCCACTTCATTCCTTCCAATGTCTTTAAGGCTTAGGATGCTTAATCTTATTTTAGCAATGCTTCAACTATGGCATTATAAAATGAGGCTGACCTACTGAAACAAAGGGGATCAGGTAAGACAAGTAGATCTCCTATCTCCTCCTCTTCTGAGTGACGTTGCTTTATTTTTTCAATCTTTTACTTCCTTCTCCAAATACAACCACCTGTTTGAAGGATATCCTGAGCTTTCACAATTGAATATAAAAATGTTACCAGAAGACAAATACATTGTTTAAAACCACATGACCTTATAGATTGGTCCTATCCACAGTTTATTATGATCTTAGGCTCCAGAAATCTTCGATATTACTCAGGACTGCAAAAAATTATCAACTAATGGGTATATAGAGTAAGTGCACTTATACACCAAACAAACTTCTTATTGTTGCTGTTGTGGTACTCAGCACATAACCCCCCAATTAGCTGTTTGCTATTAAATGCTGCACATGCAGATTACACTTAAACTGCAATCAAAAGGGCTATTTCATGCCTGGGATCCCTAAGCCACACTATTTTATAACTCCCTCTAAACTCCTGTTTTAAAAGCAGAGGAGAGGTGTAAATCAAATGGTGTTTACTGGGCTTTAACCTGTACAACTGCAGCAACAAGCTGTTACAAGTCAAGTCTGCGTGGGCTAACATGTTTATATCCAGTAATACTCTCCCACAGATCCTACAGCTTCAGAACCAGCATTCATTCATACAGCATCTTCAAAGCCAGAAAAGCCCTTTAGTTTTTTAAATTCCCTTGCTTTTTTCAGGTTTGATTTAAAATGAGTGGGGTCAAAAAAGGATTGCCACTTCAGGAGACAATTAAACTGAAAAAAAAATTACAAAAGTAAATCACAAACTCACAATAAAGCATCTGACATTGTTTTTTTTCCATGTGGCAGAATCAGGTTAAACAGCCAAGCAGGGTGACAGCTAGATGTGAGAACAAATACTTCTGCTAATAATAGTAATTTGTTTTGTGATCTCTCAATTCTTACCCAAGCAGCAGTTAATTACTATCCTAAATCCACTCTTTTTGGGACACTTGGCATAGTATCTTCACTTTCAGTGATTTTTCAGGCTAGCTTCAGAACAATTTATCCCATTACCTAATCATTAAATTTCTCTGTCTTTTTCACATCATAAGACAACACAGACTGCCCTTTGCAATACATATATATCTATGCAAAAGTTGTGCAGAAAGGTAATGGAATCCTCCACCCTTTATTGGTCCTGGCTTAGCAGGACCACAAAACAACTGCTCATTAACATGAGTTATGGACAGTTTTAACTACAGAGACGGATGTTTTTGAATGAAAGGGGAAAAAACAAAAAAAGTCCTTTCATTTTTTCCAGAAGGATGATCACAGTGATTAGAGGTGTCAGACACTCCGTACTCCTCCCCCAGTCCTCTGCAACAGCTCTTCCCAATTAGCTTCGTCTGCGAGGATTGAAACTCTTGCCCCAAGAACCCTCCAAAGAAGTCCAAGCTGGACACAGAGATGCTCAAGAAACCATCAAGGACCAGTCTTCTAGTATTTATTGCCACAACAGGGCAAGCACGGGGCAATACTCCGTGCCATCTTCTGAGGACTGCATTCAAAAGACAAAGTTTAATGGCAGCAGGGTACAGGAATAAGGAAAAGGTGTTACATTGACATCAGAGCACTAAGACGTCTCGGTATATCTCTGACACTTAGGCACTTTTTTTTCTATGTTTAAAATTTGGTATTCACTACTCAACTCTGAAAATGTGATATATTAAGATCCAACTGCTTTTACTATTTGCTTGACTGCTCTCCTTTTTAAAATTATACTAATCCAGCAAAAACAGACTTACATAATACTGTTAGATTAGCCCGTGAAAGAAACTGCAACTCAACCATAGAGCCATTTATTTTCCCCAATAAAACAGCTACTAGCAGACTGTGGAGATTTCTGTCTTTCCTTAGAGATCTGCAGCAGAGAAGGCAGATCGAGCAGGTGATTTCCTCCCCCAGCAGCATCTCAGCATCAGTAAGCTCCACTGGTCACCACCGTCACACATATACTGCTGCCTGTCATCAAGGGCATCTGAGCTGCTTCTGCTAATAAAGGTTATGCATTGGATTTGTGTGGCAAGGTTTTGGTAGTGGGGGGAATTATAGGGGTGGCTTCTCTGAGAAAATGCCAGAAGCTTCCCCTATGTCCGACAGAGCAATGCCAGCCAGCTCCAAGACAGGCCTGCTGCTGGCCACGGCCAAGCACATCAGTGACAGTGGAGGACCTATGATGATGATGTATTTAAGAAGGGGGAAAAAACTGCTGCGCAACAGCAGCCAGAAAAGATTGAGAATGTGTGACAGAAAAAACTCTGCAGACACCAAAGTCAGTGAAGGAGAGGGAGGAGGTGCTCCATGGGGCAAAGCTGAGATTCCCTGCAGCCTATGGTGAAGACCATGGTAAGGCAGGCTGTCCTGCTGCACGGAGGTCCACAGTGGAGCAGATATCTACCTACAGCCTGTGGAGGACCCTATACCACATGAGGTTGATGCCTGAAGGAGACTGTGACCCTGTGGGAAGCCTGCACTGGAGCAGGCTCCTGCCAGGACCTGTAGACCCATGGAGAGGGGGCCCACGCTGAAGCAGATTTTCTGGCAGGACTTGTGATCCTTGTGGGTGGGACCCCAGGCTGAAGCAAGTGAAGAAAGTTAAGAGGAAAGAGCGGCAGAAACAATGTGTGATGAACTGAACACAACCCCCATTCCCCTGTGTTGTTTGGGGGAAGGAGGAAGAGAAACCAGCAGTGAATTTGAGCCGGGGAAGATGGGAGGGATGGGGGAAAGATGTTTTTAAATATTTAGTTTCTATTTCTTATTATGCTACTCTGATTTGATTGGCAATATATTAATTTCCCTGAGTTGGGTCTGGTTTGCCTGCAACAGTAACGAGTGAATGATCCCTCCCTGTCCTTGTCTTGACCCATGAGCCTTTAATCATATTTTAGTTCCACTGAGGAGGGGAAGTGATAAAAGTGGCTTCATGGTCACCTGGTATCCAGCCAAGGTCAACCCACCACACATGAACTCACACAAAACTCTTCAGTGAGGCAGCAGGACCTGAGTCTTTTTCAAAGGAAAGGAAGACTTCTCCACAAACTGTGAATCACAGAAATATTGAATGGTTGGGTTGGAAAGGACCTTAAAGACCATCTAGTTCCAACCCCCCTGCCATGGGCAGGGACACCTCCCGCTAGAGCAGGTTGCTCAAAGCCCCATCCAGCCTG